>CM017190.1:13182937-13267937 GCA_004837865.1 Musa balbisiana | reverse complement strand
TTCAAAAAACCTTAGTATGATAAAAACCATTTCCGACGAAAAACCAATTTCAGAAACTTAACTTGAAAGCGTACGTAATGAATTAAAGGCAGTAAGCACTTAAGGAGGTTTACAGTAACATAATAACAAGAATAAAATGCAAACCAGAGAACACGACAGTTTATAGTGGTTCGATCGTCGTGACCTACATCCACTCCTCTGATTCCTCTTCTGTCAAGGCCATCGGCATCCACTAATGATCTTCCTTTAATAAGCGAAGATCAACCTCCTTCTTACACCTCTCTTCTCCTTTTCATAGGTTTAGGAGTCAACCTTTACAAGTACTCACTCCTCTCTCAAACTTTTCTAACACTTAGAACTTGAGGAGGTCTCACAAGAGATTTCTACAATGTTTTTCCCTTTTTAAACTCTTTGTGCTTGTGTGCTTTAACTAGGGATGAGAGGGGTATTTATAGGTTTCAAGTTGATTCAAATATGGAGCCTAAAACTTTCCCATCCCGAGTTCCCCGGGCATGGGTCGTACCACCGCCTAGTGTCAGTTTGACACTGACACTACCCTGGGTGGTACTATCGCCCAATCTGGCAGTACCATTGCCTGGGGCACAGTGCTGGGCGGTACCACCACCCAAACTAGTGGTACCACCACCTGGCACTCTACCAAGGGCGGTACAACCATCCAGACTAGCAGTACCACCGCCTGACATAGTCTCGAAGACTGTGCCACGACGGTGAGACTTCTTTAGGCACTGTTTGGGCCTCTTATTGGGCCCAACAAAGTTCTTACATGGGCCTAGCTGGCCCCTAATTGGGTTGGCCGAAATTACATGCTAACTACGAAATCCTAAGATATTTGCTAAGCTAAACAAGTCCCTATATCTATTCTTCCGGCGAGCTTCCAGTGATCTTCCGGCGAACTTCCGACAATCTCTCAGCAATGTTTTAGCGGACTCCTAGCAAGCTCCTAGACTTCACGATGATCTTCTTGGCGAGTTTTGATGAGCTTCTTTGGCAAGCTCCTTTACTTCTCGGTCGGTTCCTCTAGAACTTCCCACTAATGTCCGGACTTCTAATGAACTCTTGAACTCCCAACGTGATCTCGATCTTGACTTCGGGACTTCATTTTGCTTCATACCTTACTATCGTAGTTAATCCTGCACATGTAAAACATACGTCGATCTAGATAATTAATACTAAGCATTAATCAAGTTGTCCGGCATGTCATTGGTCCCTCGACGCTTCGTCCGATTCTTCGGTGCATCGTCCTCTCTTGCGGCCTATTGCCCAATCAGCTAATTGACTCCACAACTCCGATATCCTTGGCGCAATATATGCTCTTCTTGGCCCGATGCTCGAATCCACGGCTCGAAGCCTTCTGTTAAAACGTCGATCGTTCCTTCGGCCCGACGTCCAATCTTCTGACATATTTTCCCCCGGCATAATATGATTTTTCCTACTTTAATTGTCTTATCCTGATCGAAGCTTCCTGCATCATTCAAAATGCAGATTAAAACATAAACACATATCGATTGGTTTCATCATCAAAATATAAGATTCAACAATCTCTCCCTTTTTGATGATGACAACCAATCGATGACGGAGTTAACCTTAACTCCCGGAGTTTAAACAAACTCCCCCTATCAATATGCCATATTGATATAAACTCTTGGATTCAAAAATCCAAGCAACATGTCATAATCAAATCATGCATGACATGAACATACTTCTCCCCCTTTGTCATCAACAAAAAGGAGAAGTCCAACTATTTGTGTTTGGAATACAAGTTCAATTCGTTGCATGAAAAACATAATATCAAGTTTTATTATCATGCAATTTATAAGCTAGAAAATTTAGTAAGTGTTAAATCATGCTTAGAACATTCAAACTATCAAGTTGTAGATATACAAGGTAGTAAGATAGCATGTTCTACTTCATAAAAGCTAGCAAAAATTTTATGACATTTTGAAACATGCAAGCTAGCAATTTTGAGATGTTCAAGAAAGCAACTCTTGCTTCTTGAAATATAAGTTTTGCTAGATGTGCAAGTTAACTTTTTGCTTCTTGAGATAGGCAAGATAGCACTTCTTGGTGATGTTCAAGATAACAAGTTCTACATCATGCAAACTAGTGAATCTTACAACATTTTAGAACATGCATAATCACCAAATCATCATAAATTTTAATGATGTACAAAATTACAAATTTTGCAAGTTTGCATTTGTGCGTCTTGAGATTTGCAAGATAGCACTTCTTGCTTCTCTTTTGATATGAGCAAGCTAGCAAGTTTGCTTCTTTTGCAATGTGCAAATTTCCAAATTTTGCATCTTGAGCTAGCAATATTTCTCCCCTTTTGTCATTGTCAAAAAGAAGGGAAGACCCTTTATATCAATTTTCAAATTATGACAAAGGTAAATAACAAAGATGAAAAGTTAAGCCGTGAATATCAAAACAATTTTTCATCATGAATATTTTATCATTGCATGCATCATTATCATAAGTGTTTCATGCATTCATATCATCACATGAAGAATATCAAAAAGGAAATAATTGGGTGATGAGATTAACATTTTATGAATACAAGGAATTGCATCATATCATTTCAAACCATAATGGTATCAGTTTTGTCAAATTATATCCTACCATGTATGATCAAAACTTCTCCCCATTTTATCATTGTAAACAAGAAAGAAGAAGGGAAGAACATAAAAGTGTAAAATATTTCAATCATGTCAAGACATACAAGCCATAAATACAAAGACATCATGTCATGAAGGATAAAATCACTTGAATATCGAAAGACATGATTCATATAGTAAATCTCTTCTTTAAATAAAATACCAAGAAAAATCATAGGAGTACAAAGAAGAGATCTTGTTTTAAAAGAAAATCAAGTAATAAATCCAAGAACTCATAAGAAGAATCATGATTCATTAGAAAATCTCCTCTTAAGAAAATACTAAGTAAAATTGTAGGAGAACGATTAATAAAAAATGTTGATTCATAACAAATCTTTCAAGTTATAATCAATTCATGAATACCAAAAGAACACTCATGATTCATTTGGATAATTTTTCTCTTTTGTAAATGACAAAAAGAAGCATAGGATATAAAAGATTTCGATTCATAAATCTCAAGAATATATGAAAGATTTGGATAATGGGTCATTCAAGTTTAACTTATCAAAATCATTTTCATGGTACAAGAGATTCATAAAGGTGATATAAATAGATTCATTAATCTCCTTTTTGAAAAAATTGAGAAAGTAGGAAAAATAAATTTTTCTAGGAGAAACCTTTTCTCTTTTTAATTGTTTCAATTTATGTGATTTATTTTATTTATGCCAAATAAAAATGTGCATCAACGTTTAGGATCAAAAAATGAATTTCATCATAAAAACCATCAAGACCAATATATCACCAAAATCATCATGTATAACTTTAAAATCTCATGCATAAAATCGTCAATCATGGTGTCAAAACATTTAATGTTTTCATTACAATATTATGCATTACTTCAAATTAAATATGATTTCATTTAATCAAAATCGACTAAAGCTCTCTATGGATTGAAATAAGCCCCAAGGACTTGGTATGAGAGCCTTAGATCCTTTCTTATTCAAAATAATATCTCTAAAGACAAGGTCGATACTACATTATTTATTAAAAATTTTAAAAATGATTTTCTTGTTGTTCAAATTTATATTGATGATATTATTTTTGGCTCTAAGAATGAATCCTTATATGAATCGTTTGCCAAAAGTATGAGTCAAGAGTTTGAAATTCTAATGAGTGAACTAACTTTCTTTCTAGGCTTACAAATCAAACAACTTAGTAATGGTATTTTTCTTAGCCAAATAAAATATATATTAGACTTGCTAAAATAGTTTAATATGGATAGTTTAAAGGTTATCAACACTCCTATGAGTACCTCCACCAAGTTAGACATTGACGAAAGTGGAGAAAGCTTTGATCACAAAGCTTATAGGAGTATGATAGGTAGTTTATTATACCTGACCACAACTAGATCGGACATCATGTTTAGCGTAGGACTTTGTGCTAGGTTTCAATGTAATCCTAAACTATCTCATCTTAAAGCAGTCAAAAGAATACTTAGATATCTTAAAGGAACCACAAATCTAGGATTTTGGTATCCAAAATCTGAAAACCTTAAATTAATTGCTTGTGCTGATGCAGATTTTGTTGGATGTAGATTAGATAGAAAAAGTACATATAGAACATGTCAAATTTTAGGACATGCACTTATCTCTTGGTCTTCTAAAAAATAAAACTCGATTGCGCTATCCACGACCGAAGCCGAATACATTGTGACAAGTGCATGTTGTGCACAAGTTGTATGGATGAAAAATACATTGAAAGATTATAAAATTTATCTTAAGAATATTCCTATAAAATATGATAATACAAGTGCAATATGTTTAACAAAAAATCCTATTCAACACTCTAGAACTAAATATATTAACATTAGGCATCATTTTATACAAGATCATGTTAATAATCACAACATATCTCTAGAATTTATTGATACGAAACATCAATTGGCTAATATTTTTACAAAACCCTTAATTGAGGAATAATTTGATTTTATAAGAAGAGAATTAGGTATGCTAAATTTCTCTGATACATTAGTTCCTCTTTAAATTTTCTTTGGATTTTCTTATCGAATTCTATTTTACAAAATCATTCACTTGAATCATGAACTTATGGTATGCATAATGAGCCATATGAATTTTATTATACGAATTTTATATGATATTTGCATACGAATTTTATATGATTGTGGTATATGATGCATATATATGAATCATAAACTTATGGTGCTAATTTTCTCCTCTTACAAGAATAGAATTTATGATATTTGTATAATTTAGTCTTGCAAGAAGGAACCACACAATGTTAGCACCATACCTCAACGCAAGTAGTGCTCACTACTTGTAGGTGGTGGCACCACCCAGCTGGCGGTAGCACCACCAGTGGTCACGAGTTGTAGGCGGTATTACCGCCCAGCTAGTGGTGCCACCATCCGCAACCTGCCCTATATAAAGAACAAGCTATGGTCGATGGTAGAACCGACCCCAACCTATTCTACACTCTTCCAAAGAGCCTCAAACCTCTTGATCCTCTAGCTACTTAAAAGATCATCATTTTCTACTAAATCAAGGATCAATCTCAAACACTATTTTGATGAACACAAGAAGGAGAAACCACTAAGGTAATCCCTAAACCAAATTGATTTCCCCTTTGCATTACTTATTCTTGCCTCTTATTTGTCTTCATAATTATAGTCTCCATGACTTCTAGAAGATCCTCAAGGGATAAAGGGAAGAGGAGATTAGATGAAACCTATGACTCCCTACTTTTCGATTCTAAATAACAAGCCCTTAAATTTCCAACCATAGAATCTAGAAATGTTCATAAGGGTAAATATGTTAACTTAGAGGAATTAAGTGATTTAGAACCTATTCGATGGTTTGCTAACCTAGATATCCTCCCAATCCTTCAAATATGTGAACATATCTATTCTCGCTTGTTAGATTGTTCTATAATAACTTGCATGTGGATGAATACGATAGGGTCTCCACGTATCTCATAGGACATAATATACCCATCACGGATGGCGTAATTTGCAATCTCATATGAATTGCGAAGAAAGAAAGAAGTTATTATTTTATAGGCCAATGGGATGAAGAATCAGTTGGGACCACTTATTCTGAAGCCCTAGGAACCATCTTCGGTAATCCTAACTTATATATTCTTCTAAAAAGCTATGAACATTTACTACCTTTCAACACCAAACTACTTCATCATATCTTGATATGCATTATAATTTCAAAATAATATCATCATGATGAAGTTAACCAAATGGAAATAGGAACAATATATTGGATAATGAAAGGGCATGAAAATTTACTATCTTTTAACACCAAACTACTTCATTATATCTTGACAAGCATTATAATTCCAAAACAATATCATCATGATGAAGTTAACTAAATGGAAATAGGAATGATGTATTGGATTATGAAAGAATATGAAAAATTTTTTGGCTATCTAATACAACAAAACATAATTGAACTATCGAAAAAGAACATGATGCTTCCATATGGTGGCCTGATCATAAGACTAATCCATGCATATAATATAGTCATCCAACCTGACGAAGAAGTTATGAAACAAGATAGATTTAATATCATAAATAAAAATTTACTAAGAAGATTAAGGTGTGCGTTCAAAAATGAGATATAGACTAAAATACCTAAAAGAACTAATCTCCTCCCACCTGATCCAGAACCTGAAACACCAATATTTAGGGGAAATCAATATCTTCTACTGGTCCTTTTGAGGCAACACCTCCGGCAGAGCAAGCATCCTCCTCATCTACCGATGACATAAAAACTCAAATGGATCAATTTGAACAACATTAAGATCAAATTTTAACTGAGTTGCAGCAAATTTATTGAAAACTTAATACTTTGTTTAGACATTTTGACTTGCCCCCACCTAAATAGTTGTTTATGTCTTTGCTGATAATAAAGGGGGAGAAGTTAAAGTTAACTAACGAAATCTCTCTCTTTTATGTTACTTACTTTGATATTGTTATCTCTTTAAATGTTGAGAATTTCTATGATGTTGTGATCTCTTTAATGCTGAAAATTTATATGATGTTGTGATCTCTTTAATGCTGAGAATTTCTAATGTTATCATACAATGATACAGTATTGAATTCTTAATATTGTGAACTTTTGAATGCTATAATGCAACATTGATGATATTTCATGCAAGTAGTGATGAAAGGCTATGCTTGAAACATTTTATCATACATGAAGTGATTGTACATTTAATATCTTGATGACTTGAAATTATGATAATACACAATGCATGTGATTTCTAATTTCGATTAAAGCTTGAATTCAAGTTTGTATTCTCTCAGTTATAGCATATAAATATGGGGAGTTAAGTTAACTCTATTACAAGTTGTTATTATCAAAAAGGGGGAGATTGTTGAATCTCATATTTTGATGATGAAATCAATTGTAAATTGTTATGACCTAATCTATATGTTGAGATAAGTATGCAGGATTAACCACGATTACAGTAAAGCATAAAGTAGATGATGGTCTGGAGTCAAAGATTCGAATAGTGTACCGGAAGTATGTCGGGAACTCTCTGAGAGTTCCTAGATCCCTGAGAGTTTGTCGGAAGATCACTGAGAGTTCATCGAAAGATCGCTAAGAGTTCGTTAGAAGATCCCTGAGAGTTTGTCGGAAGATCACTGAGAGTTCATCGAAAGATCGCTAAGAGTTCGTTAGAAGATCCCTGAGAGTTTGTCGGAAGATCACTGAGAGTTCATCGAAAGATCGCTAAGAGTTCGTTAGAAGATCCCTGAGAGTTTGTCGGAAGATCACTGAGAGTTCATCGAAAGATCGCTAAGAGTTCGTTAGAAGATCCCTGAGAGTTTGTCGGAAGATCACTGAGAGTTCATCGAAAGATCGCTAAGAGTTCGTTAGAAGATCCCTGAGAGTTTGTCGGAAGATCACTGAGAGTTCATCGAAAGATCGCTAAGAGTTCGTTAGAAGATCCCTGAGAGTTTGTCGGAAGATCACTGAGAGTTCATCGAAAGATCGCTAAGAGTTCGTTAGAAGATCCCTGAGAGTTTGTCGGAAGATCACTGAGAGTTCATCGAAAGATCGCTAAGAGTTCGTTAGAAGATCCCTGAGAGTTTGTCGGAAGATCACTGAGAGTTCATCGAAAGATCGCTAAGAGTTCGTTAGAAGATCCCTGAGAGTTTGTCGGAAGATCACTGAGAGTTCATCGAAAGATCGCTAAGAGTTCGTTAGAAGATCCCTGAGAGTTTGTCGGAAGATCACTGAGAGTTCATCGAAAGATCGCTAAGAGTTCGTTAGAAGATCCCTGAGAGTTTGTCGGAAGATCACTGAGAGTTCATCGAAAGATCGCTAAGAGTTCGTTAGAAGATCCCTGAGAGTTTGTCGGAAGATCACTGAGAGTTCATCGAAAGATCGCTAAGAGTTCGTTAGAAGATCCCTGAGAGTTTGTCGGAAGATCACTGAGAGTTCATCGAAAGATCGCTAAGAGTTCGTTAGAAGATCCCTGAGAGTTTGTCGGAAGATCACTGAGAGTTCATCGAAAGATCGCTAAGAGTTCGTTAGAAGATCCCTGAGAGTTTGTCGGAAGATCACTGAGAGTTCATCGAAAGATCGCTAAGAGTTCGTTAGAAGATCCCTGAGAGTTTGTCGGAAGATCACTGAGAGTTCATCGAAAGATCGCTAAGAGTTCGTTAGAAGATCCCTGAGAGTTTGTCGGAAGATCACTGAGAGTTCATCGAAAGATCGCTAAGAGTTCGTTAGAAGATCCCTGAGAGTTTGTCGGAAGATCACTGAGAGTTCATCGAAAGATCGCTAAGAGTTCGTTAGAAGATCCCTGAGAGTTTGTCGGAAGATCACTGAGAGTTCATCGAAAGATCGCTAAGAGTTCGTTAGAAGATCCCTGAGAGTTTGTCGGAAGATCACTGAGAGTTCATCGAAAGATCGCTAAGAGTTCGTTAGAAGATCCCTGAGAGTTTGTCGGAAGATCACTGAGAGTTCATCGAAAGATCGCTAAGAGTTCGTTAGAAGATCCCTGAGAGTTTGTCGGAAGATCACTGAGAGTTCATCGAAAGATCGCTAAGAGTTCGTTAGAAGATCCCTGAGAGTTTGTCGGAAGATCACTGAGAGTTCATCGAAAGATCGCTAAGAGTTCGTTAGAAGATCCCTGAGAGTTTGTCGGAAGATCACTGAGAGTTCATCGAAAGATCGCTAAGAGTTCGTTAGAAGATCCCTGAGAGTTTGTCGGAAGATCACTGAGAGTTCATCGAAAGATCGCTAAGAGTTCGTTAGAAGATCCCTGAGAGTTTGTCGGAAGATCACTGAGAGTTCATCGAAAGATCGCTAAGAGTTCGTTAGAAGATCCCTGAGAGTTTGTCGGAAGATCACTGAGAGTTCATCGAAAGATCGCTAAGAGTTCGTTAGAAGATCCCTGAGAGTTTGTCGGAAGATCACTGAGAGTTCATCGAAAGATCGCTAAGAGTTCGTTAGAAGATCCCTGAGAGTTTGTCGGAAGATCACTGAGAGTTCATCGAAAGATCGCTAAGAGTTCGTTAGAAGATCCCTGAGAGTTTGTCGAGATCGCTAAGAGTTCGTTAGAAGATCCCTGAGAGTTTGTCGGAAGATCACTGAGAGTTCATCGGAAGATCGCTAAAAATTCATCAGAAGATCACCGAGAGCTCATTGGGAGTTCGCTGTGAGTTCGTCGAGAATTCGCCAGAAGACTCGCCGAAAAGATCACCGGAGGTTCGTCAATAAAAAAGTTGATATATCAGATTGTGTTCTCTTGCCTTAAATTGTAGTTAGCACATTAATTGAGTTAGAATTGGGAGGTAATCCCACTAACTCAATTAGGGGGCCAATTGGGCCCTTAATAAGGCTGATTTGGGCTAATTGAATAAACTTATTCAGCACCTAAAGTCACGGTTGACAATGGCACCGCCAAGGCCGGTGGTGGCACCACTTGGGACTCGGTCTCCCAAGTGTTCTAAGCAGTGGTACCGCCCTTGTCAGGCGCTGGTATTACCGTAGCTCAGTCTCCGAGCTCTGTCAGGTGGTCATACCACCTAGACTGAGTGGTAGTACCGCCCAGTATTAATCTGCAGGCGGTAGTATCACCCAATAATGATGATGGTATTGCTAGTACCCTGAAATCTGGGGAAGTGACACTTTTTGACTCCATTTCTGAAGCCATTGGGGCCTATAAATACCCCACCCTTTTCTACATGAAAGGGCGTGAAAAGTGTTAGCATAATCTTGAACTTTTGGGGTGTTAAAGTGTTGTAAAATTGCGAGAGTTCTCCTCCTCCCTTTCTAAGTGTTGAGATCATTCAAGAAAGGTATGAGACTTGTAAAGGTTATCTCCTAAACCCGTGAAAAAGAGAAAGCGCTGTAAAGAGATTGTTGGTCTTCTCCTATTAAAGGAAGACTATTAGTGGATGTCGGTGACCTTGATGGAGGAGGAATCAGAAGTCGATATAGGTCACAATGACCAAACCACTCTAAATTCTGGTTTGCTTTTCTATTTGTGTAATTTACATTACTACAAATCTCCTTAACCTTCTCGTTATACTCTTACAAAAGCTTTCAAGTTCAATATCTTTCCGAAATGGATTGAATCAAATCGAATATTTTTTGAAATCAATGATTTTTCCACTGCACTAACTCCCCCCCCACCCCTTTAGTGCCGCTCTTGATCTTAACATAGATGAACTTCTAGATACTTGGAAAAAGTGATCCTAAATCCTAAGAGAGTTTCCTAATTTTTCAAGTATTCTTTTTCCCTTTTTTCAACTCAATTTTATACTCAATTCTTGTTATTCCATGTAGAATAGCTAGGGTATTTATAGACCCCAAATGGCTTCAAAATTGGAGCTAAAAAAGGTCTCATCCTGGGTTTCTCGGATACTAGTAGTACCACCACCTATGTTGGGTGGTACTACCACCTGCAGCATTGACACTAGGCGGTGGTCTGGCGGTACTACCGCCTGACACAATCTCGGAAACTGTGTCTACCGCTTGACCTAACTTTTGGATCACTGAATGGGCCTTTCTCTTGGCCCAAAACAACCCCACTTTGGGCCTAGTTGGCCCCTAATTGAGTTGGCCTAATTATATTCTAAACCAACTCAATTAGATACTAAACTAACTCAATTTAGACATAATCGATTACAAGTGAATCCTATGTTGTCCAGTATATCATTGGTTCTTCCGACACTTCGTCCGATCCTTCAGCGCATCATCCTCTCCTTCGGCGTATTGCCCAATCAGCATATTGTCTTCTCACAACATCCGATCTCCTTGGTGCAATGTTCGATCTTCTTGGCCCGATGCCTGAATTCACAGACCGAAGCCATATGCCTGTTAGGATCAAGAGCACTAAGAGGGGGGGGGGGTGAATTAGTGCAGCGAAAAACTTTCATCGGTTAAAAAGACTTTCGTACGAAAACCGTTTTGGAAATATCTTTAAAGTTAAGAGTAAGTAGAAGTGTAGTTGATGTAAATCAATGAAGGTAGTTTGCAAATAAGATAAAGAGCAGAATGTAAATACAAACTGAGATTTAGAGTGGTTTGGTCAATCTTGACCTACATCCACTTTTGGCTTCCTCCTCCAACGAGGTCACCGACGTCCACTAGAGGCCTTCCTTCATGACATAGGGGGAGAAGTATATTAATGACTTCATGCATTGAATTGAATATTTTATATATATTTGCATGATGGTTTAAATATTTTTCATAACATGTGATAAATGTTGCTTGGATTTGGGATAATCCACGTGTTCTATCAATGGCATATTGATAGGGGGAATTTGGTTAAACTCCGGAGAGTTAAGGTTAACTCTGGTAGTCATCAATTAGTTGTCATCATCAAAAAGGGGGAGATTGTTGAATCTCGGATTTTGATGATGAAACTAATTGATTGTGTTTAGATGTTTAACTGCATTTTGAGTGATGCAGGTCTACTCGATCAGGATTAGACAGTTGATGCAGGAGGAATTGACGTTGGACCTTAGGAGATCACGTCAGGATATTGGACGGCAGAACGCTTCGGACATCGGGCATCGAGCCAAGGAGAGCAGAATCAAGGATATCGGGGTTGCGGAGGTCAACCGTTGATTAGGCAACAAGCCGCAAGAGAGGATGATGTGCTGAAGAATCGGACGAAGTACCAACCAATGACGTGCCGGGCAACAGAATGTCAATTTGCATTGTAATAATTATCTAGATCGGAGTAGAGTTTTGGCTTGTGTGTGCAGGATTAACTATGATAATGATGAAGACATAAAGCGAAACAAAGTGCCGGAGTCAAGCACGAAGGATTCGTTGGGAGTTCGAGAGTCCGACGGAAGTCCGAAGGTTCGTCGGGAATGCTGCCGGAACTAGCCGAGAATGAGTAGGGAGCTTGCCGAAGGGTTTTCGAAAGCTCACCGAGAAAGATCATAGCTTGATGAAGAAGCTCGTCGGAACTCGCCAAGATCAAATCGTGAAGTCTAGGAGCTTGCTGGGAGTCCGTAGAATGGTTTCCGAAAGTTTATCGGAAGACCGCCGGAAGTTCACTGGAAGAAGTCTTGACTTGCGGACTTTGTAATAGCTTAGGAAATGTCTTTAAATTCATAGTTAGCATGTTAATTAGGGTTAGGATTACATATTAATCTTATAACCTAAGTAGGGGCCAATTGGGCCCGAGTTTGAACTGGTTTGGGCCAAGTTTGGAGTCCAACAAGTGAGCTGAAATAGTTAAGGCGGTGGCACCGCTAGACCAGGCGGTGGCACTGCCCAGAACCCGAAAGGTTGGGTGGTGGAACTGCCGGACTGGGCGGTGGAATTGCCGGATTGGGCGGTGGCACCGCCTAGCACCCGAGAGTTCAAGCGGTGGCACCGCCCAGAACCGGCGATACCACCGCCTGATACTTCAGGCTCGAGGCGGTGCCACCACCTGATACTTCAGGCTCGGGGCGGTGCCACCGCCCAGTCCGGCGGTTCCACCACCCAACCTTTCGGGTTCTGGGCGGTGCCACCGCCTAGTCTGGCGGTGCCACCGTCTTGACTATTTCAGCTCACTTGTTGGGCTCCAAACTTGGCCCAAACCAGTTCAAACTCGGGCCCAATTGGCCCCTACTTGGGTTATAAGATTAACATCTAATTCTAACCCTAATTAACATGCTAACTACAAATTTAAAGATATTTCCTAAGCTATTACAAAGTCCATAAGTCAAGACTTCTTCCGGCGAACTTCCGGCGGTCTTCCGATAAACTCTTTAAAACCATTCTACGGACTCCCGACAAGCTTCTAGACTTCACGATTTGATCTTGGCGAGTTCCGATGAGCTTCTTTGTCAAGCTATGATCTTTCTCGGTGAGCTCCGCGAACTTTCGACGTTCCTTTCGGTGAGCTTCTGAAAACCCTTCGGCAAGCTCCCTACTCATTCTCGGCTAGTTCCGGCAGCATTCCCGACGAACCTTCAGACTTTCGTCAAACTCTCGAAATCCCAACGAATCCTTCGCGCTTGACTCCAGCACTTTGTTTCGCTTTATGTCTTCATCATTATCATAGTTAATCCTGCACACACAAGCCAAAACTCTACTCTGATCTAGACAATTATTACAATGCGAATTGACATTTTGTTGCCCGGCACGTCATTGGTTGGTGCTTCGTCCGATTCTTCAGCGCATTGTCCTCTCCTGCGACTTATTGCCCAATCGACGGTTGACCTCTGCAACCCCGATATCCTTGGTGCAATTCTGCTCTCCTTGGCCCGATGCCCTACGTCCGAAGCGTCCTGCCATCCAATATCCTGACGTGATCTCCTCAGGCGCAATGTCAATTCCTCCTGCGTCAACTGTCTAATCCTGATCGAGTAGACCTGCATCACTCAAAATGCAGTTAAACATCTAAACACAATCAATTAGTTTCATCATCAAAATCCAAGATTCAACAGTAGCACCTCCTATAGCATTGACACTAGGCGGTGGTCTGGCAGTACTACCGCCTAACACAATCTCGGAGATTGTGTCTGGGAGATTGAGCCACTGGTGGTGGCACCGCTTGACCTAACTTTTGGATCACTGAATGGGCCTTTCTCTTGGCCCAAAACAACCCCACTTTGGGCCTAGTTGGCCCCTAATTGAGTTGGCCTAATTATATTCTAAACCAACTCAATTAGATTCTAAACTAACTCAATCTAGACATAATCGATTACAAGTGAATCCTATGTTGTCCAGTATATCATTGGTTCTTCCGACGCTTCGTTCGATCCTTCAGCACATCATCCTCTCCTTCGGCATATTGCCCAATCAGCATATTGTCTTCTCACAACATCTGATATCCTTGGTGCAATGTTCGATCTTCTTGGCCCGATGCTCAAATTCACAGAGCGAAGCCTTATGCCTGTTAGGATCAAGAGCACTAAGTGGGGGGGGGGGTGAATTAGTGCAGCGGAAAACTTTCATTGGTTAAAAAGACTGTCGTACGAAAATCGTTTTGGAAAGATCTTTAAAGTTAAGAGTAAGCAAAAGTGTAGTTGATATAAATCAATAAAGGTAGTTTGCAGATAAGATAAAGAGCAGAATGTAAATACAAATTGAGATTTAGAGTGGTTCGGTCAATCCTGACCTACATCCACTTTTGGCTTCCTCCTCCAACGAGGTCACCGACGTCCACTAGAGGCCTTCCTTCAATAGGCAAAGGCCAACAACCTTTTTATAGCTTTTCTCCTTTTGATGGGCTTAGAAGGCAACCCTTACAAGCACTTACACTCCTCTTACAGAATTATAAACTTAGAGAGGAGGAGGGAATTTCTAAAGAAATTATAGTAGCGTTTTCTTACTTTTTAATCCTCTATGCTTGTGTATTTTACCCAGGGATGAGAGGGATATTTATAGGCTTCAAGTGGATTCAAACTTGGAGCCTAAAAGCATCTCATCCTGGGTTTCCCGGGTGCAGGCAGTACCACCGCTTGTGCTAGGCAGTACCACTGCCCAGCAGTTCTAACACTGAGCGGTACCATCGCTTGACACTGGGCAGTACCACTGCCCAAGCTGGCGATACCACCGCCTGACATAGTCTCGAAGACTGTGCCATGACGGTGAGACTTCTTTGGGCACTATTTGGACCTCTTATTAGGCCCAACATAGTTCTTACATGGGCCTAGCTAGCCCCTAATTGGGTTAGCCCAAATCCAAGCCCAATTACGTGCTAACTATGAAATCCTAAGACATTTGCTAAGCTAAACAAGTCCCTATGTCTATTCTTCCGACGAGCTTCTGAAGAACTTCCGATGATCTCTTGGTAATATTCCGATGGACTCCCGACATGCTCCTAGACTTCACGACGATCTTCTTGGCTAGTTCTGACGAGCTTCTCTAGCAAGCTCTGAGACTTCTCGGCTGGTTCTTCCAGAACTTCCGACAAATGTTCGGACTTCCGACGAACTCTCGAACTCCTAACGTGATCTCGATCTTGACTCCGGGACTTCATTTTGCTTCATGCCTTACTATCATAGTTAATCCTGCACATGTAAAAAGCCACTTCGATCTAGACAATTATTACTAAGCTTTAATCTAGTGTTGTATGGTATGTCATTGGTTAATCAGTGCTTCGTCCGAATCTTCGGTGCATTGTTCCCTCTTACGGCCTATTGCCCAATCACCAGTTGACCTCCACAACTTCAATTTACTTGGCATAATGTTTGCTCTTCTTAGCCCGATGCCCGAGATCTCGGCCCGAAGCCTTCTACCGATACGTCGACCATTCCTCCGGCCCGACGTCCAATCTTCTAACATTTTCCACTCCGACCCAACATGATTCTTCCTGCTTTAATTGTCTCTCCTTGGTCGAAGCTACCTGTGTTACTCAAAACACATATCAAATCAAAATACTTATCAATTGGTTTCATCATCAAAATCCGAGATTCAACTATCTCCCCCTTTTTGATGATGACAACCAATTGATGATGGAGTTAACCTTAACTCCTAGAGTTTAAACAAACTCCCCCTATCAATATATTATATTGATAGAACCTTGAATTCAAGCTGAATTCAAGTCATTGCAAATTTCATCTTGAATATTTGCAATACGTCATCATGCATAACATGATCATACTTCTCCCCCTTTGTCATCAACAAAAAAGAAGTATACCTTTCATGTGTTTGGACATATAAGTTCAAATTATTGCATAAAAAACATAATATCAAGTTTTATCATCATACAATTTGTAAGCTAGAAATTTTAGCAAGTGTTACATCATATTTGGAACATTCAAGCTATCAAGTTGTAGATATGCAAGGTATTAAGATAGCATGTTTAATATCATACAAGCTAGTGAATCTTACAACATTTAGAATATGCAAGCTAGTTATTTTTGCTTCCTTTTGCAATGTGCAAGTTACAAGTTTTGCTTCTTGAGATAGGCAAGCCAGTGATGTTCAAGATAGCAAGCTCTTTCTTCTCTTTTGAGAAGTGTCATTTTTGCTTCCTTTGCAAAGTGCAAGCTAGCAAAATTTTACATTATTTTACAATATGCAAGCTAGCAATTTGGCAAGTGTTACTTCTCTATGAAGGCTAGCAAATTTTTGAAAAATAATACAAGATAACAAGCTAGCAAGATACAATATTTTATATGAAGCATGCTACATGAAGTATGTTTGCATCTTCTCTTTAGATGTGCTAGCAAGTTTAGGTGATGTTCAAGATAGCAAGTTTTACATCTTTTTGACTTGTGCATATCTCCCCCTTTGTCATTGTCAAAAAGAAAGGAAGAATACAATTTTGTATCTCTTTTTCCCTTTACAACAATTTTCAAATCATGACAAAGATAAGTAATCATTCTTATTTCAAAATGTCATAATTGAGATAAACCTTGAATTCAAATCAAAGTAATTTTAATCATGATTCACATAATATGCAATACATCACATACATCATCAAAATAAAAAGCATAAGTATTGCATGCATCATTTCAAATCATAAATATTCCATATCATGATGGTGCCAATTTTGTCAAATTGCATCCTACCATGCATAATCAAAACTTCTCATTTGCATACATCAAAATAAATTTATGAATATTTCATGCATTCATATCATCACATAAAGAATGTCAAGAAGAATTAATTAATTGGGTGATGAGTACAAGGGGTTATACAAAAATAAATCATATCATGAGAGATAAGATCATACAAATACCAAAAGACATTATTCATATATTAAATCTCCTCTCAAATAATCAAAAGAAAATTGTAGGAGTACAAAGAAGAGATCTTGATTAAAAGAAATTTCAAGAAATAAATCCAAGAACTCACAAGAAAAATCATGATTCATTTAGAGAATCACCTCTTAAGAAAATACCAAGTAGAATCATAGGAGAACGATTAATGAAAAATCTTGATTCATAATAAATTTTAATTTGTAAATATCAAGAAATCAAGATCATGATTTGGATAAAAATTTATTCAATTTTAAATCATCAAATAATTTCATGGTTCACAAAATTCATAACATAAATAGATTCATTCTTTTAATTCCAATGATAATATATTTTTCTTTTTATGTGTTTCATTTTAAATGATTGATTTTATATAAGCATACCTTTTTCCTTTTTATGCTAAATCCATGCATCATTCATTAACACCAAAAAAGAACTTTTAAAAGATCGCAAAAACTACCATACATAAGTTTGAAATATAAACTCGTTAAGCATGCTTTCAAATCATCATTACATTTTCATTAAGATATCAAGCATGGTTTCGTTGAACATAATTTTGAATGATTCTTATAGATATATAAAACTTCTTTAGTTTTAATTTATATAATTGACTTTATATTAGCATGCCCAAATTTTTATTCTTATGTCAAAACCATACATCATAGTTTAAAATGGAAAGAGCAAATATCATCATAGAAATCATCAAAATCAATAAATCATGAATTACCCAAAAATCATTATTACTTCAAATCATCAAGCAAGATACAAAGTCGTTTAACATTTTCATTATGTCTTTAAAACATCAAGCATTATTGCATTAAACATAGAGCATTTTCATTTAAAATCAAAATACAAAGCAATATGGAAATCATCAAGATGCGCATCATTACTTCATTACATCATTAAAGCCTCAAGTATGATTTCATAAGGCTTAAATTATTTTTCAATCAAAATCGAAAATCATCAAGGAGAAATTTTTCAAAAGCATACATAGGATTATCATTAGATTTAAATCTAACATTTTATTTCTTTAAAATAAAGCATGTAATTTCCATGATCATTACAAGAAGGATAAGCATGATTCCTAAAATTTTTATTTTTAGCATTTTCATTACATTATTAAACATCTAATTTTCAAGAAAAATAATTATTTTAAACTAAAATAAAAATAACTCATGAAAAGCATCATGTAATTTCGAAATAAATCAAAGGCATTTTGATTACCTCATCATCGAAAGCCATTAAGGCGTAGTTTGCCACCTCACCTTTGTTGAATTTCTCCTAGTCTTCGGATGAGCTTGATTCGTCCAAGATTGTATTCTTTTTCTTGCATTCAAAGCAAGTAGTTCCATTCTTTTTGTTCTTTAATTTTTGTTTAAAGAATTTTTTAAATTTCATAATAAGGAGTTCAAGTTCACCATCACTTGAGCTTATGCTCGAGTGGTCTTCAAATGTTTTATGTCCCAAATCCTTTCTGTTCTTTGGAAGGTGGTTCTCAAGTTATTCACGTGCATTGCACATCATTTCATAGGTCATCAAAGACCCGATAAGTTCTTCGAGTAAAAAGGTATTTAAATTTTTTGATTCTTGAATAGCGATTACTTTTGAATCCCAAGTTTTAGAAAGTGAGCGCAAAATCTTGTTTACGAGTTCAAAATCCGAAAAACATTTGCTAATAGCTTTTAAACCATTGACGACATCTGTAAAACGAGTGTACATGTCAATAATGGTTTCGCTAGGCTTCATTCCAAAAAGTTCAAAATCATACATTAAAAATTAATTTTAGAATCTTTAACTTTATTCGTGCATTCGTGTGTGATTTCAAAAATATGCCAAATATCGAAGGCCATTTCACACAATGAAACCCGATTAAACTCATTTCTATCTAAGGCGCAAAACAAGGCATTCATAGCCTTTGCATTTAGAGAAAAAGCCTTCTTCTCCAAATCATTCCAATGGTTCATTGGAAGAGAAGACCTTTGAAAATCAAATTCGACTATGTGCCATAAATCAAGATTCAATGAAAGTAAAAAAACTCTCATTCGAGTTTTCCAATAAGTATAGTCCATCCCATTGAAAAAGGGAGGACGAATAAGAGAGTGACCCTCTTGAAAGCCGAAAAGAACCATTTCTATTTGGGTGCTAAACCAAATTAGAAAAGTGTGGCTTTGATACCAATTGTTAGGATCAAGAGCACTAATTCAAACCCCCCCTCTCTTTAGTGCTCTTGATCCTAATAATGCTGACACATCGACTGATCTTCTAACATATTTTCTTCGACCCAACATCTGATTCCGACTACTTTAATTGATTTATCATTTTTGTTGTAGTCCTGCATCACTTAAATACATATTAGATGACAAATACATCAATTAATTTCATCATCAAAATCCCAGATTCAACACTAGCTACGATAGCTAAGACTAAAATAATTACGATATAAGCAATCTAAGCTGTCCGGCACGTCAATTGTTCAACCAAACTCTCGATGAACTTCTAAAAAACTTTCGGTGAACTCTTAGTGAACTTCCAACGAGCTTTTGGTGAGCTTCCGGTGAGTTTTCAATGAACTCCCAGTGAACTTCCGATGAGCTTTCACTACATTGTACGATCCTTTGGTTGATCCCTCGATTCATCTGACTCAATACCCAATCATTAACTCTGGCCCAACATTTGATTCTTCTTTAATTATTTTACCTTTTTCATGATCGTAGTTAGTTTTACATCACTTATCTCAAGACATGGATTAGATTATTAATTCATCAATTGATTTCATCATTAAAATCCGAAATTCAATAAAATCATATGCCAAGACTTATATTTTCTGCATAAATTTTTTACCATAAGTTTTTCACCTATTTAGAAAGTCAAATTTTTTACCATAAGTTTTTCGCCTATTTAAAAAGTCAAATGTCATAGAAACATTACATGATTCCATCTTAATTAAGTAAAAATAGAAAAAAAAATAAGGATAAAATAAAAAAAATGATATACTATTCATATGTTGAAAAAATTAGAAAAATATAAAAAAAACTCTAAATTAAAAAAATATTGGCATATGCCTATTTGAGTCTAATTCAAAGCTTTCATAAAAATTTCAAAGAATGAGGACTAACCCTTGTATATAATACACTATTTTGGTGTGACCTCAAAAATAGTGTATTGTATACTTAGACTTGTATTTTCTGTACAAATTTTTTGTCATGGGTTTTTCACCTATTTAGAAGGTCAAATGTTAAAAAATATTACATGATATCATCTAATTCAATTAAAATTACAAAAAGAGAAAATAATACATTGTTCAAATGCTGAAAAATAAAAATAAAAAAAATAAATTAGAAAAATAATAACAGATGTCTATCTATGTCCAATTAAAAGCTTTTATAAAAATTCTAAATCAATTTGATTAGTCTTGATATGTGATATATTATTTTTAGTCCAACCTTAAAAATAATATATCGTATACCACAACTTATATTTTCTACACAAATTTTTTACCTTACAGATTCCACCTATTTAAAAGGTCAAATGTTAGAAAATATTTTATGATTCATCTTAATTCATGGAAATAGAAAAAATAAAGAGAAAATAAGAAAATAAAACACTTTAGGAGATGAAATTTGAGAAAAATATCAAAAAAATTTATATTAGAAAAACAATGGCATATATTCATCTTGCCCAATTCAAAGTTTCATAAAAATTTCAAATAATTTTGACTAGTTTTGATATGAGATACACTGTTTTTTATGACCCCAAATATAGTGTATCTTATAATTGGACTTGTATTTTTTGCATAAATGTTTTACCATAGTCTATCCACCTATTTAAAAGGTTAAATATCAAAAATTATTGCATGGATCCATTATGATTTGGTGGAAACAAAAAAAATTAGGGAAAAATAAGAAAATATCACATTGTTCAGATGCAAAATAATTTGAAAAAAAATGTTAAAATTCTCTAAATTAGAAAATTTATATCATATATCCATTTGAATTTAATTCAAATTTTTATAAAAATTTTAAATAATTTGGACTAGTCCTAGTATGAGATACATTGTTTTTGGTCTAACCCTAAAAACAATGTATCATATACCAAGACTTATATTTTCTGTATATATTTTTTATCATACGTTATCCACCTATTTTAGATAGTCAAAGATAAAAAAATATTACATGGATTTATTATAATTCAATGACAATAAAAAAAACATAGAGAAAATAAAAAAAATCAAATATAGAAAAAATCAGAAAATTATCTTAAAAATTATTTATTAGAAAAATTGATATAGAAGTGCATCGAAGTTTAATGCAAGTATTGAAAGTTTCAAATTGTTTGGAGCAGTCCTAATATATTATATAATAATTTTTTATTTGATCTCAAAAGCAGAGTATGGTATACTAGGATTTGGTTTTTCCGGATTAAATTTTTATCATTGGTTGTGAACCTATTTAGAAAGTTAAAAGTCAAAAACTATTGAATGGAGTTATCTTAAGTCAGTAGAAATAGACAAAAAATAAAAAAATAATAAAAAAATGATATATTGTTTAGATGTTGAAAAATTCAGAAATATATCTAAAATCTTCTCTAAATTAAAAAAATTTAGATAGAAGTGCGTCTAGGTGTAATGCAATGCTTTCACTCGAGATTCAAATGATTTGTAGTATTTCACCATAGTTACAATTGATGCAGTAACAATAAATAATAGCCTTCTATAGTTTTAAGGAGACTTCTTGATTCATCTAATCAAACAAAGTAAAGAAAAGAAATTAATTTGACAGTGAAATGCAAACCAATCTAGCGTCTAAATAGTTTGTATGCTAACTCTTGTGTTTAGATATATGAAAAAGATGAGTGTAACTTCTTATTTAGAAGTTAATAGTAGAATATTCATCATATAAAACCTACAAATTATAATCCATATAAATCCTACGAAGTTAATCAAAGATAAAGAAAGGCTATAAGGAGAGTTTGCATATAGCATGGTATAAATCCTAAAGTTAATGAGTAATTCCCTGCTGAAACTTGACGACGGTGACATTAGAAGTCGACGGTGAGAATAGGGACCACAGCAGTAGCAGTGGCGCTAAAAATCGATGATGAGTGGTGCTAGACCCTTAGAAGCCTCCTTGCTGAACTTGATGCTCCTTGGTGACAATCAAAACACTAAACCCTTAGGCGCATGAGCTGAAGATGGAATGGCAGTCAAATGAATGCAGATGCATATATCCTCTAGGAAAAGTGAAATAATATACAGTGTATAAACTGGGTTCACGTTAAACCGATTTCTTCATCGATTTAAGCCTATGTGAATCTAGCTGGGTTATACACATAGGCTAGCTGTTGAATTTTTTTTTAATTTTTTTAAAGTACTAGTGCTCTGTGCGAAATACTGAAAAGTAGAGGTTTTTCTTTTTTTTTTGAAAATTCACATTATTTTATTTGTATAAAAAATATAATTATTTTCTTTACAGTTATTTTCTGCTCTAATTGTTGTCATTCAACTAGCGATCTGCTTGAAGACATCACAATCATGTATACTTTATGATATGATACCGCTTAGTCCAGCAGTATAGATTGATGCACATTCGGATCGCCGGTCCCCATCGAACTACTTACACATTGTCAGTTACTTTACCGACAAGCCTACTCATTGAGTGCCCCCAAATGGAGTCCAGCACATTCCAGAGAGGTTGTTACCGCGAAGTTGTGGGTTCACAGAGCAATTCAACGTCCAAATTTAATGTCATAAATGGGGTTGACTCTTTCCATCCTTCGCTGAGATTGCCTTCTCAATGGCATGTATATAGCAGCGTAATTAATGATATTAAACTGGCCAGTGATTCCATCGAGTCTCAGGTCATCAATCATTACTCGAATGACAATATTGATATTGATAGGTTAGTGATGTATCAAATCCATTTAGTGAGACTTGAAAATTCGAAATCTTAAATTTTAATATGTGTTGTAGCACACTTATTTATCAAAAATTAATGATTCAAAATTTCATCTGATTAATTTTTTTAAAAAACTATTAATCAATTTAGCTGAAAAACACCATGACTATTGATTGATAGCAAAGTTGTGGATCAAATCTAATCTTTATCACTTATCATATACATATACATATATATATATATATATAATTAAAAATATAAAAAATTATAATTTTGGCATCATGCTTGATTATATTTTTTTTATAGTCCTCTTATGTTTTTTTATTGTTAGCACTCTAAACGACAAAAACCATTTTTCTTATGTTTTTAATCTGATTTTTAACATTTTTGAAACTATGACCCGACCAAATGGGGGATTTTTTTTTAATTTCAAATGGATTGTAGCAAATCCATTGATTTGAAATAGACGGCTTTGACTAAAGAAAAAATTAAAACCATTATTTCGAATGGATCGTAGCAAATCCCTTCACAGGAAAAATTAAAACCGCGGGGCCGGTTTAAAAAATATCCTTCATACACTTCCACGACTTTTAACAATACTGCTACCAATCGCAAAACAGGTACTCGAGAGGGCACACGACCAAAGAGTAGAAAAGGGCCGCTAAAAAGATTCCTGAAACATAAAGCAGAGGAATAAAAAAGAAACAACCTAAATCTCCACTCAGATCCACCAGCAAAACATGGTGTGAAACATTCTAAAGCCAGCCCACTTGTCATCATTGGTCTTCATTGCCAACCCTTCTCCCTAAAAGGTATGCACACTGGAACATGAGGATGGACCAAATGACGAACTCGTCTCAAGTCAATGATAAGAGAGGCAGCATCAATTCTTTAATTGCATCTCTGATCATTTGACCTACTTACTACTGGTCAAATCAATAGCGCTTATAAACAAACCCACAAGAAGTCACATATTGTACAAAACTCTTCCTTCTGCGCTATAAATATGGCCATTTTGTTTACCTTGAATTGCTAGATAGAAAATAATCATCATCAATAACAATTATTTCTCATGATTCAGAATGAATCCCCTCCTCCCACGGGCAGACATATCCACACAAAGAATAGTAATAGAGCAGATGAAGAAAGTGCAGGATTTGGTCCACAAATGAAAAAAAGAGAAACCAAACGTAATCTTCACACATACTTCGGTGGGCGTAATAGTAGTAGTTCCTCGGGCAGGCCTTCAAAATAGTTCCCAGTCGAACCTAGCGTGGGGCGTGGACGACGCGGTGGAGGCGGCCGTGGTGGTGGCCGTGGGGGTGGATGGCGTCAGTAGATCAAACGTTTCCCAGTTCGTCGTCGCCACCACCGACTGCTTCTGCGGAAGCAGCTGCTGATGATCTTGTTGAAATGGGTTGCGTGATTGCTGCAACTCCCATCTCTGTAGAGCCTGAACCGGATGCTGTGTAGGGCGCGGCTGGTCTTTTGCTCTCGGCGTGGCGTTCTTGATCTTGATCGCGTCCAGTGTCTCCACGTACTTCTGCACTCTCTTGGTCTGGTCTCGGCAAAGCATCGATCAGCAACCAGTATCGTTGATTGAACAAGGAAAGGGGAAGGGTTGACCTGACCTGCATTTTCCTCTGCAGCTTCACATCCCCGTCGGCGACGACGGTGTCCAACTTGATCAGCTCATTCATCAAAGACTCGGTGAGATTGGTCACATCATTGTCCACCACCCGCCCGCCTTTGTTCGCAATCGCCTCCAGCGCCGACACCTGATCGATTCATAGAGGGGGTGCTCATCAATGACTACCCTACAAAGATCATGGAGGTGGTGGGTTTGGGACTCTACCTTGGTGGCGAGTCGATCGACCTCGAGGCTAATGGCGGAGATGGATTTGGCGGCCTTCTCCATCTTGTCGGTCTTGCGCATCTCGAGTAGGCGTTTGGCCTGTGCCGTGGGGTCTTCCACCAACACCACCTTCGACTTGTCCTTCACGCCGGCGATGTCGAGGAACGCCGTCGAATCCCTCTCCTTGCTCTTGTACATCAGCTTCATGTCCAGCGGGTGCACCCTGGTCCTTGCCGACACCGCCATCTTCAGATCCCCTGACAGCCACCACAGCCGCCGCCGCGCTCACCTCATCAATTTCCCACCACAGCAGGAGAAGCACGAAAAAGACACAAGGAAAAGGTTCGAGGTCTTACCGAAGGTGGCTTGGGAGCTGATATAGATCTCGTGGTACACGGCGCCGAACTTGACCTTGACGCGGATGGTGGGCACGGGAGCGGCCGTGAAGTCGGCGTCGGGGTTGCGCATCTGGACGAGCATGCCGCCCGGCCTGACCTCCCACTCCGCCGCCTTCTCCGCCGACGGAGACTCCTCGATGGGACTGAAAGCCGCCGCCGCCGCTCTCCCTCCTGTCCTCGACCGCATTTTGGTCCGTAGATCTTCGAAATCCGGCGAATTCACAGAAGACAAAGCAAACAATACCACGGCTCCCCTGCTGAGATTTCTTCCGGAACCCGCAGATGGATACTCTTCAAGATGTAGACCACCTCAAGCGTCGGTTTCGGTGAAGGAGAGGAGAGGAGAAGAGAGGGAGGGCGCAGGAAGGAAGAAGCTCGGATGGATTGCTGTTGGAAAGACGAGGAGAACAACTGGGAGACAAGCGAATATATATATTACTAAACAAATCACAACCCAACAAAAACAATATTCAAGGCGAACAAATATGGAGCACAAACAAGATGGAGAGGCCACACAATGCCCAACTGGTGTTTGATGGATGACCTCGCCCTTCTCTTACCCCTCCTCGATGAAAACCCAAGAAGAACGAGAGAGAGAGAGAGAGAGAGAGAGAGAGAGAAGGGAAGAAAGGTGAACATAATTACCGAAAGCGATCAGAGTGACAGAGGTCTCCTACCAACCCCCCGTTCGCTTTGCTGTTGCAGCCCCGAAGGCTTCTGTGGCCGCCCTTTACCGCTACGTAACACCTTCTCCATCAGCGCGCACACGAACCGCCGAAACCCGTTAGCAGTCTCTTCTCCTCTGAACGATCAGGACGAACAAACTCTGTGGGAGCCGCCCGGATTATGCCACGTCAAGGGATTACACCTTCGACACTCCATTGACCTGGCTGGCACACGACTGCAAGTAAAAGTGGACCCAACGTCGCACGAATACGTTACAGCAGGGGCCGCGCCAGCCAGGCCACCGACACTCCCGTCGAGCACGGGGCCACGTGGGGCTCGATAGGCCGTCGATCTTCGTAAAGGATCCCGAAAGCGACGGCACACCGACGACACCTCGCGTCGTAGATGATGGAGAAATCATTAGGAACACGTAAAGCCTGGGAGAAAACTATGCTTCCTTCTCATCACGTCAAGGACACATGGCAATGAAGAAAACAATTAACATTATTATCATATCATATCCCAGGGGAAGGTGGAGTTTCCATGTCACATGTCGACTTGAGTGTTCATCCGACACGGATGGTCAGGTACCCGTGGATATACCAAGGTGGCATTGGCGGAACGGTGTGTGTATGTGTGAGGTGGTAGAGCGAGCAGGGGCACAACCTCTGTTTTGGTGTATTAAAGAATAGAGAAGGGGACGTGGTTGGCATGACTACTACGTTGTTGCGGGTGCTACTGATCTCTCAGCCAGCTGAACGACAAAAGAGGAGTGGGTGGTACATCAATCAGACGGCCAATGGCCGTCGGATGACGAGATATTGGTCATGAATTGCTCACACGGCTGCCTCTATAGTCGCCCGCCCAACCACCTGTCACGGCTGTATTATTAATGAACGACTGAGATGTGATCAAGGAACGATTGCATCAATTTTGATCATTTGATTGATCGTCCTACCGAGGAGGATGGAGAGCCAAGGAAGCCCTTCTGTTGTAATGGTTGATGCCATATCATACATAGAGGGGGATTCATTATCTTACAAGTATCATGGGTTCGATTATCGATATTCTTTGTCATCAAACACCAACTTCTTTTATCTTCTGATACTATGTTAGCGTTACTAAGTTATCGACGGCTCCAATACACGATATTGCGATTTTATAAAGACATGTTTTCGGTGATCATTCGCTCAATTCTCATTACAGTGATCCCCTTACTAATTGGAAATTGTTTCTCCCGAAATTATGGAGTTATTTTATTAATTTCTTTGAGAAATTTATCTGTCACCCCTAAATATTCTACATACCTCTTCTAATACTTAAATTAAGATATCAAGATTCGTAGAAATTGAGATACTTTTACAAAATATTAGAGAGAGAATAAGATTGGATCTTAATATGAAGAAAATGATATGTGAATATCTTAATATTATTTTACCACAAGTCCAATATCCACTCGGATGTGCTATCAAACCTATGTTGCCCAAGTGGACCGCATTGTTAGTATGGTGATGCTAATCATCATGCTCGATGTTTCGATCAGCTCTCCACGTTCGAGTAATACCTAATTTCATGAAAATATTCTTATGAAATAACTCCATATCCACTACAAGAGTCATTTATAATACAATCAAGTATATTAGAAAACAAATCTCATTCTCAAACTTTTTTCAAACTATCTTTCTTTCCTATATTTATAACTTACATATCAAATAAATCTTTATTGGGCATTGTCCTAATCTGATTTTGTGGGTCATCCAACTAAATCTACTTACTACCTTAACACTAGCATTGAAACAAGATCAGACTCGTACCAAGTTCATGTTGGAAAGAGATAGAAAATCTTAAAATTAAAAGAGAAATCCGAGGGTTAATAAAAAAAATATATCAAAAAGCTAACTAAGATTTACAACACTCCTTACCTATATCGATAGAGAATAAAATCAAATTTTTTACCATGTGAGATTAATTACAATTACACTTAAGTTATGCTAAACTAAAGCACAAATTTACTTATACACACTCTAGTATAGATCTCAAAGAATTTCTTACATATTTTTTATCACAATCTTTGAAACCCCTAAAAAGAAATCTACAAGTACTCAAAGTATTTCTCATATTTTGCTTACCCATTAAAACTTAGAGATATATGAGTATTTATAATTTTGAATATTAATTCACTAATGACTCATTTTCCTAATTAAATCCCTTCCACTATTATAGTTCGAAGTCTTCTTGATAGGTACTCTAGTTTCAAAAGGATTAAGAAAGTCTAAGTTCACAAATATAGATTTTTTTAATTGAACACTCATGATCTAATGCATGTAAAAATATCATACAATGGATTCTTATATTTTCATCATTGCTTTAAAGAAAACATGTTAAAAGGCTAAGCAAAATAAATTAGTTCTTATGATGATCAGCCAATTTTTAACATATTATATATATATATATATATATATATATATATATATATATAATAATAATAATAATAATAATAATAATAATAATTCTCGTATGAGGTATTAAATTTTTTTTCTTTTGATAAGTATATATGATATAACCTAGGATGATATGTTGTAGCTATAACAAGCTTGACGATAAATATCACGTATAATAAGATGACAAACACCATGTACACCGAGATATATCTTCATCTTATTCATGAATAGTTCTTTTTAGTTTTGTCTCTTACTTTCTAATACCAAGTATCTTCTAATAATACTATATGATATAACTCGATTAGATTGGATAAATAATCTACAAGACCAAAGCCACTATTCCTTCGCTACTATATTATAATGCAATTGATAGTATATTATAAAGCGTGTCAACAAATAGGTGTTCAAAGACAAAATCCTCATGTTCGTTGATTTATTTTGCACTCATTGGCTATGATCAAACACTATTTCTTCTTAGCCATAACCATCATTTGTGTAGTACAGCAGATAGGAAGAGAAAATCCACTACGTGTGGGTGGAGGTTCACAATGAATCCATCTCCATGAGAGTTCAATTTCTCAGTCTTCGTCCATTTGGACTCCAAAGTATCAGTTGGATGTATCCAATTTTTGCTAGAATGTCTATTATTGGCTTCATCTCGGATAATACTGCATTGATATAAACCACCAGCTAAACAACAATAAAAATATTGTTTGCTGACAGAGATATGAAGGTTTGGGGACTAATGATGACTTCAATTAAGAGCACAACATATGATAAGCAGTGTGGGTCATTGAGCATTCATTAAGAAAGAATACAAAACAGGATGATTGCGTCACGATGACTAAGTACGATTGTTCCATAATAAAATTCAATTTTTTAACTAAAATATGGTACAAACTTAATAACCATAAATAAAATAAAATAAAATAATGGATATTTAAAGCATTTACATATAAAAAAGATAAGTAAAATAACACCTAGCATATATATGTATATATATATATATATATATATATATATATTATATATGTAATATATATATATATATGTATATATATATATATATGTATATATATATATATATATATATATATATATATATATATATATATATATATATATATATGTATGTATTTATATACATATATACATACATACATACATATATATATATATACATACATATATATATATATCTATATGTATGTACATATATATGTATATATACATATATACATACATACATACATATACATATATATGTATATATATATATGTACATACATATGTATATATATATACATATACATATATATATATACATATACATATATATATATCTATATATATATACTTATACATACATGTATATATATATATGTATATATATACATGTAGACATATATATATGTGTACATGTATGTATATATATTTATATGTATCTATATATATGTACATATATATACATACATATATGTATATATACATACATGTAATATATATATGTATATATATATATGTACATATTTATATACATATAAATATATACAGATATATATACATTTAGGTATATAAATGTATATATATGTATATATATATATCTATATATATATATATATATATATATATATATATATATATATATATATATATATATATATATATATATATATATATATATATATATATATATACATACATGTAAACATATATACATACATGTATATATATATGTATATATATACATATATACATATATATGTACTTGTATGTATATATGTTTGCATGTGTGTATATATACATACATGTATATATATATATTTATACATTTATATATATATATATATATATATATATATATATATATATACATACATATATATACATTTATGTATATATACATATGTATGTATGTAAATATATATATATATATACATGTTTGTATATATATATACAATATTATATATATATATATGTATATATATGTATATATATACATACGTACATATATATATATATATATATATGTATATATATGTTTGTGTTTTGGTATATATATATATATATATATGTGTGTGTAAATAAATATAGAAATATATAAATATATAAATAAATTAATAAAGGCAGTTTGCAGTTAAGATAAAGAGTAGAATGTAAATGTAAACATGAGATTTAGAGTGGTTCGGTCAATCTTGACCTACATCCACTCTTGGCTTCCTCCTCCGACGAGGTCACCGACGTCCACTAGAGGCCTTATTTCAATAGTCGAAGGCCAACCACCCTTTTATAGCTTTTCTCCTTTTGACGGACTTAGGAGACATCCCTTACAAGTTTTCACTCATCTCTTGAATAATCAACACTTAGAAAAAAAGAGGGAGAAGTACTCTAACATTTTATAACACTTTTAAGCTCTCAAATATATAGAATAAAAGCGAGCTTTCGGTTTTTTTTCATGTAGGAAAGGGTGGGGTTTATATAGGCCCCAATTAATTTGAAGTTGGAGCTCAAAAGTGTTCATTCTCGGATTTCCGGGGTCCTGGAGGTACCACCGCCATAACTGGGCGGTACTACCGCTTGTCATTTGTCACTGAGTGGTACTACTGCTTGACATTGCTCGGAGACCGAGCTCAGGCAGTACCGCCGCTGGTAGTAATAATTGTCGGTGATACCATCGCTTGACAGGGGTGGTACTATCGCCCAGAACTCCTAGGAGATTGAGTCTCCTAGGTGGTGCCACCACTAGCCCTGGTGGTGCCACCGTCGACCAGGAATTCTAGGTCTTAATAGGCTATTCCATTCGGCCCAATTTGGGTCTGTTAAGGGCCCAATTGGCCCCAGATTGAGTTAATGGGATCACTCCCAATCATAACTTAATCTACATGCTAACTACAATAATTAAGACATCAATACTGTAAATCATGTTCCGGTGCGTCAATCGCTTCTTTCTGCGATCTTCCGGCGAACTTCCGATGAACATCTGATGAACCCTTGGCGATGCTTTGGCGGACTCCTGGCAATTTCCTGGACTTCGCAATGATCCTCTTGGCGAGTTCCGACGAGCTTCTTTGGCAAGCTCTTGGACTTCTCAGATTGTTCTCACAAAACTTCCGACGACCGTCCGGACTTCCGACAAACTCTCAAACCCCCAACATGATCTTGGTCTTAACTCTAGCTCAACACCTGTTGCATGTCCTACTGCCATCGTAGTTAATCCTGCACACTTATCTCAACATATAGATTTGGTAAACAAATGACAATTGAATTCATCATCAAAATCCGAGATTCAACAACAGTGACCCAAGAGGTGGCACCGTCGTGGCACAATTTCCGATACTATGTCAAGAGATGGTACCATTGGTCTGGGCAGTGGTACCGCCTAGACATAACCTTTGAGAGGCTGTAGGTGGTGGTAACACCCAGCACAACCTCTCAGGTGGTGGTACTGCCAGTTTGGGTGGTGGTACCACCCAGTGGCAAGGTGCTAGGTGATGGTACCGCCCAGTGTAGTGTCAATGTCAGACTGACACTAGTGGTGGTACCGCCCGTACTTAGGAGATCCGGGATGAGATGTTTTTTGGCTCTAAGTTTGAATCCACTTGAAGCTTATAAATACCCTCCTCATCCCTGGTTAAGATACACAAGCACAAAAAATTTAAAAAAGGAGAAACGCTATTATAATCTCTTGTGAGAATCCTCCTCTTCTAGTCTAAATGTTAGAATATTTTGAGAGATGAGTGAGTGCTTGTAAAGATTGTCTCCTAAATATGTGAAAAGGAGAAGAGGGGTGTAAGAAGGAGGTTGATCTTTGCCTATTAAAGGAAGATCGATAGTGGATGCCGGTGGCCTCGACGGAAGAGGAATTAGCCGAGTAGATGTAGGTCACGACAACCGAACCACTATAAACTCAGTTTACATTTACTTTTGAGCAATTTACATTTACTGCAAATCATCTTACTTGCTCACTAGTCAACTCCACTACGCTCTTCCGTACGCTTTCAAAGTTAATACCTTTACGAAATGGTTTTTCGTCGAAAACAGATTTAATCGCAATGAAGTTTTGAACCGACGTAATTTTTACTACTACACTAATTCACCCCCCCCCCTCTTAGTGTCGACTGCTTTCCTAACAATTGGTATCAGAGCCTCGTTTTTCTTATTTGAATTAACATCTAAATAGAAATGGCTCTTTTCGGCTTTCAAAATGGTCACTCTCTCATTCGTCCTCCCATGCTCAATGGGACGGACTACACATATTGGAAAACTCGAATGAGAGTTTTCTTGCTTTCATTAGATTTGAATTTATGAAATATTATTGAAAGTAGTTTTCAAAAGTCTTCTACTCTAATGAATCAATGGAATGATTTGGAGAAGAAAACTCTTTCTTTAAAAACTAGAGCTATGAACGCTCTATTTTATGCGTTAGAAAAAAATAAATTTAATCGGGTTTCTACTTACGAAACAGCTTTCGACATTTGGCACATTCTTGAAACCATTCATGAAGGCACAAGTAGATTAAACGTTTTGAAGGTCAATCTTTTAATGTACAATTTTGAATTATTTTGAATGAAGCCAAGCGAAACCATTGTTGACATGTACACCCATTTTACGGATGTCATCAATGATTTAAAAGCTCTTGGCAAATACTTTTCTAATTTTGAACTCATTAACAAGATTTTACAATCGCTTTCTAAAAATTGGGATTAAAAAATAATGGCTATTCAAGAATAAAAAATTTTGAATACTTTTTTGATCGAAAAACTTATCAGGTCTCTAATGACCTATGAAATGACGTGCAATGCATGTGAAGAACTTGAGACTACTCTTTCTAAAGGATAGGAAGGGTTTCAGACTAAGAACAATCGAAGACCACTCGAGCATAAGCTCAAGTGATGGTGAACTTGAACTCTTCACTATGAAATTTAAAAAGTTCATGAAACAAAAATTAAAGAATAAAAAGAACACAACTACTTGCTATGAACGCAAAAAGAAGGTGACTTTGGATGAATCGAGCTCCTCCAAAGACAAGGAGAAAATCAATAAAGGTGAAGTGGCAAACTATGCTTTAACGGCTTTCTACAACGAGGTAAATAACTCAAATGAAACTCCCTTAGTTTACTTTAAAATTACTTGATGTTCTTCATGAGTTATTTTTAATTTAGTTTAAAAATATATATAATTTTTTTAAAAAATTACATGTTTAATAATGTAATGAAAATACAAAAATTGGGATCATGCTAGTAATTTTGAAAATGATAATAACAGATTTTATGTTAAAGGAATAAAATGTTAGATTTAAATCTAATAATAATCCTATGTATGTTTTTCAAGAAGAAATAATGTGTATTTCCGATTTTGATTGAAATCATGCTTGATGTTTTAATGATGCAATAATACAATAAAATGTTAAATATAAATCTAATGCTTGTACACTTAACAAGATTAATCATATTGTTTCTCAATTTTAATTAAAGATGCTTTATGATTAATAAAATCAAGTTTCATTTGAAGTAATGTTTTGATATCATGCTCAATAAGTTTATGTTTCTAATTTATGCATGATGATTCTTGAGATTTATAGATTATCAATTTTTATGACAATGAATGTGGCCTTTTCAGTTTTAAACTATAATGTATGTTTTTATACGAAAAACTTGATCATGCTTATATGAAATCAATCACTTAAAAAGAAATACATAAAAAGGAAAATATATTATCATTGGAATTAAAATGATGAATCAAATCTCTTGTTTAAAGAAGCCTTATGTTTAATATGTTATACTTTTTTGGTCTGGATGGTTTTTATGACAAAATCTACTTTTTGATCTTAAACAATGATGCATGCCTTAACTTGGCATAAAAACTTGGGCATGCTTGTGTGAAATAAATCAAATAAAAAAGGGGGAAGGAAAACATTTTTTCTTAAAGAATTTCACAATCTCTACTTTATCGATCTTTCAAAAAAAGTATATCAATGAATGTATGTTTGTTTTTTTTTAATCTCTTGAAAATGATTTTGAGTTGACGATTTGAATTTGAATGAGCTTTATCTTGATTTTTCGAGATTTATAACTTGAGATTTCTTATGCATGAATCAAGATATTGTTTCATTTGATCTCTTATGTTTCTTTTTGCTATTTATAAAAAGAAGAGATTTGATGAAATAAATCATGTCTTGTGCATTCATGATTTGATTCTTTCATGACATGATGTGTAAATTCCTTTGTATTTGTGGTTGTAAACCTCATGTTATAAGTAGAGTATTGATGTAAAAATTGTATTCTTCCACTCTACTTCTTTCTTGTTTACAATAACAAAGGGGAGAAAGAAAATTGCTAGCTTAAATGAGAAACTTAGACATGTTAGATCTTTCAAATGCATAAATTCTTCTTATACATTTTCCTGATTATGATCTTGATCTCTTGAATTTTAGACTTGATCTTTCATTTTTGATGATTGAAGATAATGATTGGAATATTGATGTAATTATGAATGGTGATTTGGTATTATGCATGCAATACTTCAACTTATGATAATGATGCATGCAATGATGAAATATTCATGATAAAAAAAAATATTTGACATTCATGACTTGATTTTTCATCTTTGTTATTTACCTTTGTCATGATTTGAAAAGTTATGTAAAGGAAAAAAGAATTACAATATTGTATTCTTCCCTTTTTTATGACAATAACAAAGGGCGAGAAAAATTGCTTTCTCAAGATGCAAAATTTAAAAACTTACACTTTGCAAAGGAAGCAAAAATTGCTAGCTCAAACATTACAAAGGAAGCAAAAAATCACACTTATCAAAATAGAAGCAAAGATTGCTAACTTTCATATTTCAAGAAGCAAAAGTTGCCTTCTTGAACATTTCAAATATTACTAGCTTATATTTTGTTTTAAATGATGCAAATTTGCCAGCTTGCATGATGTAGAACTTGCTATCTTGAACATCACCAAGAATTGCTAGCTTGCCTATGTAATTATTTGAACTTGTATATCTAAACACTTGATAGTTGGACTTCTCCTTTTTGTTGATGACAAAGGGGGGGAGAAGTATGTGTTGAATCTTGGATTTTGATGATGAAACCAATTGATAAGTGTTTTGATTTGATATGCATTTCGAGTGACATAGGTAGCTTCGATCAAGGAGAGACAATTAAAGCAGGAAGAACCATGTTGGGCCGGAGTATAAAATATCAACATATTGGACGTCAGGCCGGAGGAATGGTCGACATATCGCGTATCGGCAGAAGGCTTCGGGCCAAGATCTCAAGCATCAGGCCAAGAAGAGCGGACATTGCACCAAGTAAATCGAAGTTGCGAAGGTCAACTGGCGATTGGGTAATAGGCCGCAAGAGAGGACGATGCACCGAAGATTTGGACGAAACGCCGATTAACCAATCACATACCGAACAATACTAGATTCAAGCTTAGTAATAATTGTCTAGATCGAAGTGGCTTTTTACATGTGCAAGATTAACTACGATAGCAAGGCATGAAGCAAAATGAAGTCTTGGAGTCAAGGATGCGATCACGTTGGGAGTTCGAGAGTTCGTTGGAAGTTCGGACGTTTGTCGGAAGTTCTGGAGGAACTAGCAAAGAAGTCTCGGAGCTTGCCAGAGAAGCTCATCGAAACTCACCAAAAAGATCATTGTAAAGTCCAAGAGCTTGCCGGGAGTCCGCCAAAGCATTGCCGAGGGTTCGTCGGATATTCGCTGGAAGTTCGCCGGAAGCTCGCTAGAAGAATAGACATATGGACTTGTTTAGCTTAGCAAATGTCATAGGATTTCGTAGTTAGCACGTAATTGGGATTGGATTTGGGCCAACCCAATTAGGGGCCAGCTAGGCCCATGTAAGAACTATGTTGGGCCTAATAAGAAGTCCAAACAGTGCCCTAAGAAGTCTCACCATCGTGACACAATCTTTAATATTGTGTCAAGTGGTGGTACCGCCAGTCTAGGTGGTGGTACCGCCATTCTAGGTGGTGGTACCCAAGATAGTATCAGCCAAACTGACATTGGGCGGTGGTACCGCCCCTGCCCGAGGAACCCGGAATGAGATGTTTTTAGGCTCCAAGTTTGAATCAACTTGAAGCCTATAAATACCCCTCTCATCTCTGGTTAAAGCACATAAGCACAAAGGATTAAAAAGTGAGAAAATGCTGCTGCAATCTCTTTAGAAATTCCCTCCTCCACTCTAAGTTTAGAATTTTGTAAGAGGAGTGTGAGTGCTTGTAAGGGTTGCCTCCTAAGCCCGTCAAAAGGGGAAAAACTATAAAAGGGTGGTTGGCCTTCGCCTATTGAAGGAAGGCGTCTAGTGGACGCCGGTGACCTCATCGGAGGAGGAAGCTGAAAGTGGATGTAGGTCACATTGACCAAACCACTCTAAAATCTGGTTTGCATTTCCTTTGTGCTATTTATCTTAATTACAAACTGCCTTCCTTACTTTACATCAAATACATTTCCGTAAGCTTTCAAAGTTAAGATCTTTACGAAAAGGTTTTCATTGAAAATGGTTTTTATCGAACGAAGTTTTAATAGAGACGCGATTTTACCACTGCACTAATTTACCCCCCTCTTAGTGCCGACCATGATCCTAACAATTAGTATCAGAGCCACGGTTTTCTATTTTAGTTTAACACCCAAATAGAAATGGCTCTTTTCGGCTTTCAAGAGGGTCACTCTCTTAGTCATCCTCCCTTTTTCAATGGGACACACTACACTTATTGGAAAACTCGAATGAGAGTTTTCTTGCTTTTATTGAATATCGATTTATGGCATATAGTTGAATCTGGTTTTCAAATGTCTTCTCTTCCAATGAACCATTGGAATGATTTGGAGAAGAAGACATTTTCTCTAAATACAAAGGCTATGAATGTCTTGTTTTGAGCCTTAGATAGAAATGAGTTTAATCGTGTTTCTACTTGCGAAACGACTATCGATATTTGGCGCACTCTTGAAATCACACATGAAGGGACTAGCAAAGTTAAACATTTAAAAATTAATTTTTTAATGCATGATTTCAAGCTTTTTTGAATGAAGCCGAGTGAAACCATTGTTGACATGTACACCCGTTTTACGGATGTCGTCAATGGTTTAAAAACTCTTGATAAATATTTTTCAGATTTTGAACTTATAAACAAGATCTTAAGATCTCTTTCTAAAATTTGGGATTCAAAAGTAATGACTTTACAAGAAACAAAAGATTTAAATATTTTTTCACTTGAAAAACTTATCGGAACATTGATGACATATGAAATGGTGCACAATGCACATGATGAACGTGATAAACAGAACCACCTTTGAAAGAACAGGAAGGATTTAGGATATAGAACAATTAAAGACCACTCAAGCATAAGCTCAAGTAATTGTGAACTTGAACTCACTAAACAATTTAAAAAGTTAATGAACCAAAAATTAAAGAACAAAAAGAACGCAACTAGTTGCTTTGAAATTACATAATGCTTTAGTTTATTTTGAAATTACATAATGCTTTTCATAATATATTTTTTTAATTAATTTTCTTAAAAATTACATGCTTAATAATGAAAATATAAAAATTAGGAATCATGCTTATCATTTTAGCAATTTTAAAAATAATCATGAAAATGGCATGTTTATGATAAAAAAATAATTTTGATTGAAAATATGAAATCATGCTTGATGATTTAATAATGCATAATGATGTTTTGATACCATGATTGATGATTCTTGTGATTTGTGGATTATCGATTTTTATCATGATAAAATATTACTTTTTCGATTTTAAATAAGATGGATGGTTTTAATAAAAAACTTGAGCATATTGATTTGAAGTCATGTTTAATGGTTTTATAATTTGAAATTGTTAGGATCGGAGCGGCACTAAGAGGGGGGGGTGAATTAGTGCAACGGATTAAAACGTCGGTTTTGGAAACTTTTTCGTACGATAAAAACCGAATCCAGAAATATGGTTAGATTGAAAGCGTAGGGAAAAGTATTGAAGGTAGTAAGCTATTGAAGGGTTTGCAGTAAGGTAATAGCAGGAAGTAAATGCAAACCAGAGAAGACGGTAGTTTATAGTGGTTCGGTCAATCGTGACCTACATCCACTCCTCCGATTCCTCTTCCGTCGAGGCCACCGGCATCCTCTAACGATCTTCCTTTACTAGGCGAAGATCAACCTCCTTCTTACACCCCTCTTACAACCTCTTACAAGTGGTTCACCCTTTTACAAAGATTTCAATGAAAAGAAAGGAGGTGAACACTCAAGCTATTGAAAACAAGACTTTTCCTAAAGATTTTCTCAACTTCTAGCTTCTCAAAAGGTTGTTATCTCTGCTGAGAATTGAGGGGTATTTATAGGCCTCAAGAGGATTCAGATTTGGGCTCCAAAATTTGAATTCTCTTCGGTTCCCGAAGCTAGCGGTGCCACCGCCTATCAGTGGCGGTGCCACCGCCTGTCAGTTGTGACACTGACAGTGTACTGGGCGGTGCCACCGCCCAGACCGGCGGTGCCACCGCCTGGCTATTTCAGCTCACTGGTTGGGCTCCAAACTTGGCCCAAACCAGTCCGAACTCGGGCCCAATTGGCCCCTACTTGGGTTATAAGATTAACACCTAATCCTAACCCTAATTAACATGCTAACTACGAATTTAAAGACATTTCCTAAGCTATTACAAAGTCTGCAAGTCAAGACTTCTTCCGGCGAACTTCCGGCGATCTTCCGAGAAACTCTCGGAAACCATTCTGTGGACTCCCGGCAAGCTCCTAGACTTCACGATTTGATCTTGGCGAGTTCCGATGAGCTTCTTCGGCAAGCTACGATCTTTATCGATGAGCTTCGCGAACTTCCGACGTACATTCTGGCGAGCTTCCGAAAACCCTTCGGCAAGCTCCCTACTCATTCTCGGCTAGTTCCGGCAGCATTCCCGACGAACCTTCAGACTTCCGTCGGACTCTCGAACTTCCAACGAATCCTTCGCGCTTGACTCCGGCACTTTGTTTCGATTTATGTCTTCATCGTTATTGTAGTTAATCCTGCACACACAAGCCAAAACTCTACCCCGATCTAGATAATTATTACAACGCAAATTGACATTCTGTTGCCCGGCACGTCATTGGTTGGCGCTTCGTCCGATTCTTCAGTGCATCGTCCACTCTTGCGGGTTGTTGCCCAATCGGCGGTTGACCTCCGCAACCCCGATATCCTTGGTGCAATTCCGCTCTCCTTGGCTCGATGCCCGACGTCCGAAGCGTTCTACCGTCCAATATCCTAACGTGATCTTCTCCGGCGCAACGTCAATTCCTCCTGCGTCAACTGTCTAATCCTGATCGAGTAGACCTGCATCACTCAAAATGCAGTTAAACATCTAAACACAATTAATTAGTTTCATCATCAAAATCTGAGATTCAACAGAAATTATGCATGATGAATCTTGCGATTTACAAATTATCGATTTTTACCATAATGAAAGTGCTTTATTGATCCTTGTCGTAATAAATCTCGCACTTTTGGTTTTAAACATGATACATGTTCTTATTTGGCATAAACGAAATAAAATCATATGAATTGAAACAACTAAAAAGAGGAAAATATTTTTCTCTATCTTATTGATCTTGATGATTATATGATAAATCTATGTATGCCATTTTGAATCTTTTGAAGGTAATGTTGAGATTTTAATGATTTTGATGATTTAAATTTGAATAAATTTTTATCCAAATCATGATCTTGATTCCTTGATATTTACAAATTAAGATTTATTATGAATCAAGATTTTTTATTGATCGTTCTTCTACGATTCTACTTGGTATTTTCTTAAGAAGAGATTTTCTAATGAATCATGATTCTTCTTGTGAGTTCTTGGATTTATTACTTAAGATTTTTTTTTATCAAGATATCTTCTTTTTACCCCTACAATTTTTCTTGATATGTTATTTAAGAGAAGATGTGTTAAAATGAATTATGTCTTTTGGTATTCACATGATCTCATCTTTCGTGATATGATCTTTTGTCTTTGTATAACTCCTTGCATTTATCACCCAATTAATTTTTTCTTAATGATATTTTGAATGTGATGAAATGAAATTATGCATGAAATACAAATGAGAAGTTAATAATCATGCATAATAGGATGTAATGAATTTTGACATTTAAATACCATCATTTGAAAAGTTATGATCATGTTAAGCTATGATCATGTTGCTAAAATAATGTATCATGAATATCATGTATGATATGCCCATAGTGATAATTGATTTATTTGTATCATGCATGAAAAATGAAATGTATGGTTTTGAAATTGTACATATCTTAATTTAAAAATGTAATGATGCACAAATAAGATTGATACTTACCTTTGTCATGATTTAGAAATTGATGTAAAGGGTTTTCCCTTCTTTTTGACAATGACAAAGGGGGAGATAGCTAGCTTGCACAATTCAAGAAGAAAGCAAGAGAAGAAATTGTTTTCTTGAACATCACCGAGAATTGCTAGCTTGAAATCTCAAGAAAATACAAAAATTGCTAGTTTGCAACTTGCATATTTTAAGAAGCAAGTGTTGCTTTCTTGAACATCTCTAATTTGCTAGCTTGCATGATGTAGAACTTGGTATCTTGAACATTACAATGAAATGCTATCTTGCACATCGCAAAAAAAAGCAAATATACCAACTTGTACATCCTTAAATTTGCTAGCTTTCAATTTGCTAGGAACGGTCGACATATCGGCAGAAGGCTTCAGGCCGAGATCTCGGGCATCGGGCCAAGAAGAGCGGACATTGCGCCAAGTAAATCGAAGTTGTGGAGGTCAACTGACAATTGGGCAATGAGCCGCAAGAGAGGACAATGCGCCGAAGATTCGGACAAAGCGTCGATTAACCAATGACATACTGGACAACACTAGATTCAAGCTTAGTAATAATTGTCTAGATCGAAGTAGCTTTTTACATGTGTAGGATTAACAACGATAGCAAGGCATGAAGCAAAATGAAGTCCTGGAGTCAAGGACGCGATCACGTTGGGAGTTCGAGAGTTCGTCGGAAGTCCGGACGTTCGTCAGAAGTTCTGGTGGAACCAGCCGAAAAGTCTCGGAGCTTGCCAGAGAAACTCGTCAGAACTCACCAAGAAGATCATCGTGAAGTCCAAGAGCTTACCGGAAGTCCGTCGGAGCATCGCCGAAGGTTCGTCGGATGTTCGCCGGAAGCTCGCCAGAAGAATAGACATAAGGACTTCTTTAGCTTAACAAATGTCTTAGGATTTCATAGTTAGCACATAATTGGGCTTGGATTTAGGCCAACTCAATTAGGGGCCAGCAAGGCTTATGTAAGAACTATGTTGGGCCCAATAAGAAGCCCAAACAATGCCCCAAGAAGTCTCACCATCGAGGCACAGTCTTCGAGACTATCTTAGGTGGTGGTACCGCCAGTTTGGGCGGTTGTACAGCCCCTGGCAGGGTGCCAAGTAGTGGTACCACACAGCACTGGCCCCTAGGCGATGGTACCACCAGACTTGGGCGGTGGTACCGCCCGTGCCCGGGGAACCCGGGATGAGATGTTTTTAGGCTCCATGTTTGAATCAACTTAAAGCCTATAAATACCCCTCTCATCTTTGGTTAAAGCACACAAGCATAAAGGATTAAAAAGTGAGAAAACGCTGTAATTTCTTTAGAAATTCTCTCCTCCACTCTAAGTTTAGAATTCTATAAGAGGAGTGTGAGTGCTTGTAAGGGTTGCCTCCTAAGCCCGTCAAAAGGAGAAAAGCTATAAAAGGGTGGTTGGCCTTCACTTATTGATGGAACGCCTCTAGTGGACGCCAGTGACCTCATCAGAGGAAGAAGTCGAAAGTGGATGTAGATCACGTTGATCGAACCACTCTAAAATCTGGTTTGCATTTCCTTTGTACTATTTATCTTAACTGCAAACTGCCTTCCTTAATTTACATCAAATACATTTTCATAAGCTTTCAAAGTTAAGATCTTTACGAAAAGGTTTTCGTCAAAAATGGTTTTTATCGAAAATGGTTTTTATCGAACAAAGTTTTAATAGAGACATGATTTTACCGCTGCGCTGCACTAATTCACCCCCCCCTCTTAGTGCCAACCCTGATCCTAATAGTATGATGATGTTATGCATAAGTTTTATGATAACATGTTGCTTGGATTTTTGAATCCAAGAGTTCTATCAATATGGCATATTGATAGGGGGAGTTTGTTTAAACTCCGAGAGTTAAGGTTAACTCTGTCATCAATTGGTTATTATCATCAAAAAGGAGGAGATTGTTGAATCTCGGATTTTGATGATGAAACCAATTGATAAGTGTTTATGATTTGATTTGTGTTTTGAGTGATGCAAGATGCTTCGATTAGGATAAGACAATTAAAGTAAGAAGAATCATGTTGGGCTGAAGGAAAACATGTCAGAAGATTGAACGTCGACCTGAAGGAACGGTCGACTTATCGATAGAAGGCTTCAGGCCATAGATTCAGGCATCAAGCCAAGAAGAGCGGATATTGCGCCAAGGATATCAGAGTTTCAGAGGACAATTGGCCAATTAGGTAATAGGCCGTAAGAGAGGACGATGCGCCGAAGAATCGAACGAAGCATCGATGGACTAATGACATATCGGACAACATGATTCATGCTTAGTAATAATTGTCTAGATCAAAGTGTGTTTTACATGTGCAGGATTAACTACGATAGCAAGGCAGAAAGTAAAATGAAGTCCCAGAGTCAAGAACGCGATTTTGTTGGGAGTTCGTCGGAAGTCCAAATGTTCATCGAAAGTTCTGACAGAACCAACTGAGAAGTCCTGGAGCTTGCAAAAGAAGCTCATTGGAACTTGCCAAGAAGATCATCGAGAAGTCCAGGAACTTGCTAGGAGTCCACTGGAACATTGCCGAGAGATTGTTGGAAGTTCGCCGGAAGATCGCCGAAAGCTCCCCGGAAGAAACTAGACTTACAGACTTGTTTAGCTTAAGTATGTCTTAGAATTCGTAGTTAGCACATAATTATATTTGGATTTGGGCCAACATAATTAGGGGCCAATTAGGCCCATGTAAGGACTGTGTTGGGTCAAGTGGAAGGCCCCAACAATTACCCGAGGTGGCACCGTCATGGCACAGTCTCCGAGACTATGTCAGGCGGTGGTACCACCGGTCTAGGCAGTGGTACCACCCAAACACAGCCTCCGAGAGGCTACAGGCAATGGTACCGCCAGTCTAGATGGTGGTACCACCCAATGGGAGGGTGCCAGGCGGTGGTACCTCCTAGTGCAATGTTAGTGTCAAACTGATACTGGCGGTGGTATTGCCCGTCCTCAGGAGACCCAGGATGAGATGTTTTTAGGCTCCAAGTTTGAATCCATTTGAACTTATAAATACCCCTCTCATCCCTAGTTAAGATACACAAGCATAGAGAATTTAAAAAAGGAAACAATGTTGTTGTAATCTCTTGTGAGAATCCTCCTCTTCTAGTCTAAGTGTTAGAATAGTTTGAGAGAGGAGTGAGTGCTTATTAAGGTTGTCTCCTAAACTTGTGAAAAGGAGAAGAGGGGTGTAAGAAGAAGGTTGATCTTCGCCTATTAAAGGAAGATTGATAGTGGATGCCGGTGGCCTCGATAGAAGAGGAATCGGCAGAGTGGATGTAGGTCACGATGATCGAGCCACTATAAACTCGGTTTACATTTACTTTTAAGCAATTTACATTTATTGCAAATTATCTTACTTGCTCACTGCTCAACTCCACTATGCTCTTCCATACGCTTTCAAAGTTAAAACCTTTACGAAATGGTTTTTCGTCGGAAATGGATTTAATCACAATGATGTTTTGAACTGACGTAATTTTTATTGTTGCACTAATTCCCCCCCTCTTAGTGCCGACTACTTTCCTAACAGGTAGTAGCCTCAGGGTTGAAGGCTATATGGACTTAATTTTTCAGTCCAATATCGATGATAACAAGTCAAATTCTGGGTATGTGTACACCTTGAATGGAGGAGCAACATGCTGGAAGAGTTCTAAGCAAGATACTACTGCTGACTCGACCATAGAGGCAGAGTACTTTATTATAGTAGAGGTTGTAAAGGAGGGAGTTTACATGAAGAAGTTCATCATATATTTAGGAGTCGTGGCAAGCAGTAAGGAGTCAATTCCCTTATATTGCGACAACTACGAGGCGATTACTCAAATAAGGGAACTAAGGTCTCATCAGAAGTATTCTGAGGAGGTTCTAGCTTATTAGAGTGATCATGACCCGAGGAGATGTAGTAGTGGAAAGAGTTCCATATGAAGATAACATTGCAGATCCACTAACAAAGTTGTTGTCTCAGATTGTCTTTGTGCGTCATAGGAGTCTGATGAGAATCAAACTCATAGGTGATTGGCTTTAGGTCAAGTGGGAGATTGCTAGTCATCTGTGCCCCGCAAGCCAATCATGTGAGTGACAGCACGTGTGACTTGACACACAGTCTTTTTACTTATTATATTTTGGCATTTATCACTTTATATTACTTGTTGTGTGTATATATATATGTGTGTGTGTGTGATGTCCTTGGATCTGTGCAATGAGAATTAGATCGTGATGAGATCACGATAATGAGATCGATTCACCTTTAAACATAGATCCTAAATAATCCCGGTCATAGGTTACTCAAGAGAGACATTGAGATAACCGGATAGACTGGTATATTGTATACTCATCCATATAATGGATGTAATTGGTCTCATAGCTCCTCGTGTGGGGACATTAGAAATACAGTACAAGTGCTTATTGGAGAATGAGTTCACTAATTGATCCGCTTGTGGAATGCTGGATGGTTGATGATGCCTTATTGTTAGACAGCGATTCCGTAGTCCCAGTGGTGTATTTGGTCCTTAGACTTGAGACACCAAGGATGTCCTCTATGAGTGCTCCACTCTTTGATGCAGGACTTATAGGTTTGGATGTCCCAGATCTAGTATAGTTGGTCATCAGAGTGACAGTCAACCTTATGAGGGCTATTGAGTATCGATAGAGGATCTGCTAGTCATAAGTGCCCAACAAGCCAATCACGTGAGTGATGGCATGTGTGACTTGACACGAAATCTTTTTACTTATTATATTTTAGCTTTTATCACTTTATATTGTCTATTTCATATATACATGTATATATTGTGATGTCCTTGGATCTATGCAATGGGAATCAGATCGTGATGAGATCACGATAATGAGACCGATTCACCTTTAAACATAGATCCTAAATAATCCCGGTCATAGGTTACTCGAGAGGGACATCATGATAATCGGATAGATTGGTGTGTTGTATACCCATCCATATGATGGATGTAGCTGGTCTCATAGTTGCTCATGTAGGAACACTAAGGATACAGTACAGGTGCTTATTGGAGAATGAGTTCACTTATTGATCTACTTATGGAATACTGGATATTTGATGATGCCTTATTGTCAAACAGCGATTCCGTAGTCCTAGTGGTATATCTGGTCCTTAGACTTGAGACACCAAGGATGTCTTGTATGAGTGCTCCACTCTTTGATACCAGACTTATAGGTTTGGATGTCCCAGATCTAGTACAGTTGGTCATTGGGAGTGCAGTCGACCTTACGAGGGCTATTGAGTGTCGATAGAGGATCATCCACTCTCGGCGTCATGAGAGGAATATCTCATATGTTCTTGTTCAGATAAATCCCTAGCCAGGGTCATTCGGGTTGAGAGAGAAAGAATTCTCTAGGAGAATTTGATTAGAGCGAGACTCGAGTAGCAACCGTATGGGTCTGACAGCACCATGCCCGATATATGGTCTCTGGGATATTAGATAGATGAGAGACTATAGGTACATGATAATTGAGGATAGACAGGTCCAATGGATTGGATTCCCCTATATCATTTGGGGACTACGGCGTAGTGGCCTAGTACGTCCGTAGTCGATGAGTCGAGTGAATTATTATAGAAATAATAATTCATTGAGCCAGAAGGAGTTCTGACAGTTATAACTCACGGCCAGCTCGATATTGGGCCTAGAGGGTCACACACATATGGTAGGCATTGCGATGAGTGGAGGTTCGGATATGAGATATCCACTAGAGCCCTTATCTTATTGGATATCCAATAAGCCCCTGAATTATTGGATCCCATAGACGAGATCCAATAAGTGCCCATGAGAGATTATTGGATAGAGATCCACTAATCTAAAAGGCTTGGGTAATTGGATGCAGATCCAATACCCACTAGGGGAGGATCCATTAGGGTTTGACAAGGGGCCTTTATAAATAGGAGGGATTCGGAGCCTCATAGGCTAGAGTCTTTGCTTGCCTCTCTTATTCTCCCCCCCCCTCTCCACCTCAAAGCAGCGCTAGTTTGAGGAGCGTCGTCGCAGCCTTGTTTTGTGGATCACTGCTAAAGAGGAGGACGCTTGACCTCCTTCACCCTCTCTTAGAAGATCTACAAGGAAACAGATATACGATCTCCCTAGGTAATACAATATATTCAATATGCAGTTTGTTTCGCAGATTTTTGCACACCAATCTTCATACGACGACGAACATCTCTTGGGAATAAGGGATTTTGTTTTCTTGTTCTTCCGCTGCGCATGCGATGTCGCTCCTAAGATTTTCCAATAGTAGTATCAGAGCCAGGTTGTTCGTGCGATAGATTGGTTTTAAACTGTGTGTTGTGTTTTGGAAAAAACTTTTGACATCAAAATCATTGTTGACGGTGGCAGAAGCAAGGGAGAGGGAGAAGGGCATTAGGGTTTTTTGGGCAAAAGATAGTTTTGCCCTTGGGAATTTAAGAAATTTCAGTTTCTATCCTTTGACCAAATTATAAAAATAAAATACCCCTCAGAATTCAAAAAATTCCCTACATATCCTTGATTTCAGAAAATATTAATTAATTAAAATATTTAGTTGATTATTATTTATTATTATTATTATCTTATAGTCCTACATGATAATGACTTATACATGTGATGTATGATGTGTGGACGGATGATCATGGACCATATGATGTGTGTACTTGTGATTATTATTATTAGGGCCGGCTAGCCTCCATTATATTTCTATTTTATTGTCGGGCCTGCGTGCCTATGATTAAATTGTAATCACATGAGGAGGCGCAGCGAGAGCGGGGATGCGATAACGAGACCCACGAGACTGATGATTGCGATGATGGAGATGCATCTAGATGTCGACGGAACTGATGAGGACGAGATGGACGATCATAGGGCATGGAGATGCACTGTTGCACACATAGATCTTGATTTGAGTGATTAGGCCTACTGGCTTGGGCCTGATTACATTAGGTTGTGGGCAGAAGCAAGGGAGAGGAGAAGGGCATTAGGGTTTTTTGGGCAAAAGATAGTTTTGCCCTTGGGAATTTAAGAAATTTCAGTTTCTATCCTTTGACCAAATTATAAAAATACCCCTCAGAATTCAAAAATTCCCTACATATCCTTGATTTCAGAAAAATATTAATTAATTAAAATATTTAGTTGATTATTATTTATATTATTATTATCTTATAGTCCTACATGATAATGACTTATACATGTGATGTATGATGTGTGGACGGATGATCATGGACCATATGATGTGTGTACTTGTGATTATTATTATTAGGGCCGGCTAGCCTCCATTATATTTCTATTTTATTGTCGGGCCTGCGTGCCTATGATTAAATTGTAATCACATGAGGAGGCGCAGCGAGAGCGGGGATGCGATAACGAGACCCACGAGACTGATGATTGCGATGATGGAGATGCATCTAGATGTCGACGGAACTGATGAGGACGAGATGGACGATCATAGGGTTGTGGTCCATGATCATCTAGTGTGGTTACTTATACACATACTAGATATGTATATATATTTGTATGCGATGTAGATATATATTAAATATGTATATGTGTGACATGTCATATTAGGTGACCAAATTATAGAAACATCTCTCTCGATAATATTAAGTCGGTAAACATGAGGCAATTAGATTGACCCACGTGGCCTTCCATCGTTATGGGTAGGAACCGATTCCCGGTGTAGGTTGAGTTGGTTAAGTCCCCCGAAGCTTACCTATATCGTGATTCGCTATCTTGCTTATGACATAGAGATGTTATCGATGATCTGAGGACATGGTATGCTTAGTCGAGTCCCTCGAGGGTATATCATCAAATCAGACTCATCTTGTAACGAAGGTGTCGACTTAACCAAATATCATTGATGGTTGAATCCCTTGAGACCATGGTGATTCGGAGGCCGAACAGGACGGGAATCACAAAGAGTTATGATCGGCAAGAGTTGTCTACCTTTTGGGCTTAGTGTGATTGGTTGAGTCCCTCGAGGTTACACTAAGATGCCGATTGGATCCTGATCCCCACTAGAAGTCTATTGGAGACTTCTGTTTTACGTGCTGAGGGTGTCACGTGACTCACTAGTAAAATAGTGGGAGCATATTAAGATAGAAGTCCATATCTTGATTATTTATTTCTTGCAAAATCTGCATGTTATTCATTACTATTGCATCATTATTTTAAAAAAATGTCACTTTCAAATCCCTTACATGGCATACTTGATGTCAACCGCCTCACTGGTCCAAATTATACGGATTGGCTCTGCAACTTGAGAATTGTTCTCACAGGAAGAAAATCGCATACATCCTTGATATAGTAATGCCTACGCCTGAGGAAGGGGCAAGCGAGAATGAGATCACTCGCTACGTGAAGTACATTGAAGATTGGGCTCTATGACTCCTAAGTTATAGAGACAACATGAAAAGATGGATGCTAGATCCATTCTCCTACATGTCCGCAAATTGTTTGAGGAATAGGGAAGGACTCAGCGATATGAGATATCCAAGAGCCTCTTCCGCACTAGGATGACTGAGGGGACACCGGTTCAAAACCATGTCCTAAAGATGATTGAGTGGATGGAGAAACTCACAGGTCTAGGAATGGTCCTAAAGGATAACTTGTGTGTAGACATTGTGCTTCAGTCCCTACTAGATTCTTTTTCACAGTTCATAATGAATTTAATATGAACAAGCTTGAGGTGACTCTCCTAGAGCTCCTCAATATGTTGAGGGAGGCAGAGAGTACTATTAGGAAAGAGAAGCCAATTCTCTACATTGGTGAGACCAGAAATAAAAGGAAAGCAAAAAGGTCCCTTAAGAAGAGAAAGGTCAAGGGCAAACTAGGAAAAACAAAGGTTGCTAAGAAAGACCCAGCAAAGGACAAAGGCCAGTGCTTCCATTATGGCAAAGATGAGCACTGGAAGAGGAACTGCAAATAGTACCTTACAGAAAAGGCAAAATAGAGCTTGGTGAAGCTTTAGGTACATTCATGATCAGTCTCCATTTGTCAGACTCTTATGATAACACATGGGTATTGGATACTGATAGTGCTTATCATATATATAATTTGTTGCAGGTTCTGGCAATACTTAGGAGACTAGAGAGAGGCGAGATAGACCTCAAGATGGGCAATGGAGCAAAAGTTATTGTAGTAGCTATTGGCAAGGTCGCCCTACATCTGCCTAGTGGAGCTTTTATTGCATTAGATGTATGTTATTTTGTTCCTTCTATTATCAAAAACATTATCTCTATTTCATGTTTGACAATTAGTGGGTATAAATTAGTTTTTGAGAATAATGGTTGTTCGATATTATTAAATGATGAGATCATCACGAAAGGGACATTGCATAATGGTTTATTTATGCTAAATACTACTCCACATATCATGAATGTAAGTGTGTCCAAGAGGAAACGAGATGAGATAAATAGTGCATACCTATGATATTGTAGGCTAGGTCACATCCATAAAGAAATGATTCAAAAGTTGCTAAATGATGGATATTTAGATCCATTCGACTATGAGTCATATGCAACTTACGAGCATTGTCTTCGTGGAAAACTGACCAACTCTCCATTTAGTGGAACTAAAGAGAGAGCCACTGAGCTGTTGGAACTCATACATAGTGATGTATGTGAACCCATGTCAACTCATGCCATTGGTGGTTACTCCTACTTCATTACCTTTACTAATGATTTCTCAAGGTATGGATATGTGTACTTAATGAAGTACAAATTCGAGGTCTTTGAGAAATTCAGAGAGTATAAGAATGAGATGGAGAACTAGACTGGAAAAAGTATCAAAACTCTTTGATCAGATCGAGGAGGTGAGTACTTACTTAAGTATAGAGTTTACTCAGTTCCTCAAGGACCATGAGATATTATCCCAATGGACACCTCCTTATACACCTCAGCTCAATGGTGTGTCGGAAAGGAGAAATTGTAAGCTGTTAGACATGGTACGGTCTATGATGAGTTTCGCGGACCTACCCATCTCATTCTGGGGATATGCCCTAGAGACTACAGCTTACATTCTGAATAGAGTTCCAACTAAGTCCGTAGTATCTACACCATATGAGATATGGAAAGGAAAGAAGCCCGATCTTAAAGTTGTTAAGATTTAGGGCTGCCCTGCTCATGTTAAAAGACATAACCCTGATAAGTTAGAATCGAGGATAGAGCGATGCAAATTTGTGGGATACCCCAAGGAAAATTGTGGGTATTATTTCTATCATCTCGAGAACCAAAAGGTCTTTATAGCCAAAAGAGCAGTGTTCCTTGAGAAGGAACACATTCTTGGCAGAGATAGTGGGAGCATGATAGAGTTGAGCGAGGTTGGAGAACCAAGCTCAAGCACCACTCTACAGCCCGAGTCTGTTCAGGTACCTAATACATAAGTTTCAACTTTATGTAGGTTTGGCAGAGTATCCCATCCTCCTAAGAGATATATGGGACATATTAGAGGAGAGGATGTTGAGGATATTGATCCTCAAATCTACGAGAAGGCTATTATGAGTATAGACTTCGGGAAGTGGCAAGAAGCCATGAAGATGAATTCTATGTACTCCAACAAGGTTTGGTACCTAGTTGATGCGTCTGAAGGTATTGTACCCATCGGTTGCAAGTGGATCTTTTAAAAAAGATTAGAGTAGATAGAAAGGTAGAGACCTATAAAGCAAGGCTAGTGGCTAAGGGGTATTGGCAAAGGCAAGGTGTTGACTATGACGAAACCTTCTCACCCATGCTAAAATCCATCCGAATTCTATTGGCTATTAGAGCACACTATGATTATGAGATTTGGCAGATGAATGTGAAAATTGCATTCCTCAATGGGAACCTCGATGAGGAGGTGTATATGATACAACTTGAGGGATTCGTGTCCAAGGACTACCCAGATAAGGTGTTTAGGTTGCTTAGATCTATTTATGGACTAAAGCAAGCTTCCCGAAGTTGGAACATAAGATTTGATGAGGCAATCATATCTTATTACTTCGTTAAGAACGAAGATGAGCCTTGTATGTACAGGAAGGTAAGTGGGAGCGCTATCACCTTTTTGGTATTATATATGGATGACATCCTGGTTATTGGGAATGATGTAGGAATGTTATTCACAGTATAGGGTTAGTTATTTAGACACTTCTCCATGAAGGACTTAGGGGAAGCATCCTATATCTTTGGGATTCAGATCTATAGAGATAGATCCAAGAGGATGCTTGGCTTGTCCCAGTTCAGGTACATAGAAATCATTGTCAAAAGGTTTGGCATAGAAAATTCTAAGAGATGTCTCATATCGATGAGACATGGGATATCGCTTTCTAGGAGTATGTCCCCAAAGACTCTAAAAGAAAGGGCGAACATGGATATGATACCTTATGCATCAGCGATAGGGTCTATCATGTATGTCATGCTATGTACTAGGCCTGATATAATGCATAATCTAAGTGTCACGAGCAGGTATCAAGCGGATCCAGGCTTGGAGCATTAGAAAGTAGTAAAGTGTATCCTTAAGTACTTGAGAAGAACTAAGGATATTTTACTAGTATATGAAGGTAGTAGCCTCAAGGTTGAAGGCTACACAGACTCAAGTTTTTAGTATGATGTCGATGATAGCAAGTCAAATTCGGGGTATGTGTACACCTTGAATGGAGGAGCAGTGTGCTGGAAGAGTTCCAAGCAAGATACTACTGCTGACTCGACCATAGAGGCGGAATACATTGCTGCAGCCGATACAACAAAAGGAGGGAGTCTGGATGAAGAAGTTCCTCATAGATTTAGGAGTTGAGCTAAGTAGCATGCGACAACAACAGGGCGATTACTCAAATAAGGGAACCTGGGTCTCATCAGAATTGTTCTGAGGAGGTTCCAACTTATTTGACAGATCATGACTCAAGTAGATGTAGTAGTGGAAAGAGTTTCATCCGAAGATAACATTGCAGATCCATTGACAAAGCCGTTGTCTCAGATTGTTTTTTAGTGTCATAGGGGTCTAATGGGGATCAGACACATAGGTGATTAACTTTAGGTCAAGTGGGAGATTGCTAGTCATAGGTGCCCAGCAAGCCAATCATGTGAGTGATGGCATGTGTGACTTGACACGAAATCTTTTTGCTTATTATATTTTAGCTATTATCACTTTATATTATCTATTGCATATATGCATGTATATATTGTGATGTCCTTAGATATGTGCAATGGGAATCAGATCATGATGAGATCATGATAATGAGACCAATTCACCTTTAAACACAGATCCTAAATAATCCTAGTCATAGGTTACTCAAGAGGGACATCGTGATAACCGGATAAACTGGTGTGCTGTATACCCGTCCATATGATGGATACAGCTGGTCTCATAGCTACTCGTGTGGGGACACTAGGGATACAATATAGGTGCTCATTGGAGAATGAGTTCACTGATTGATCCGCTTACAGAATATTGGATAGTTGATGATGCCTTATTATCAGTTAGTGATTCCGAAGTCCTAGTGGTGTATTTGGTCCTAAGACTTAAGACACTAAGGATGTCCTATATGATTGCTCCACTCTTTGATACCAGACTTATAGGTTTGGATGTCCCAAATCTAGTAAAGCTAGTCATTGGGAGTGGCAGTCGACCTTACGAGGGCTATTGAGTGTCGATAGAGGATCATCCACTCTCGGTGTCATGAAAGGAATATCCCATGTGTTCTTGCTCAGACAAATCCTTGGCCAGCGTTATTCGGGTTGAGAGAGAAAGAGTTCTTCAGGAGAATCCGATTAGAGCGAGACTCGAGTAGAATCCGTATGGGTCTTATAGCACCATGCCCGATATACGGTCTTTGGGATATTAGATGGATGAGAGACTATAGATACACGGTAACTGAGGACAGACAGGTCCAATGGATTGGATTCCCCTGTATCATCTGGGGACTACGACGTAGTGGCCTAGTACGTTCGTAGTCGATGAGCCAAGTGAATTATTACAGAGATAATAATTCTCTAAGCTAGAAGGAGTTCTGATAGCTATGACTTATGGCCAGCTCGATATTGGGCCTAGATGGTCACACACATATGGTAGGCATTGCGATGAGTAGAGGTTCGGATATGAGATATCCGCCGGAGCCCCTATCTTATTGGATATCTAATAAGCCCATGAATTATTGGATCCCATGGACGAGATCCAATAAGAGCCCATAAGAGAATATTTGATAGAGATCCACTAATCTAAAAGGCTTGGGTAATTGGATGCAGATCCAAAACCCACTAGGGGAGGATCCATTAGGAGGGGCCTTTATAAATAGGAGGGATTCAGAGCCTCATAAGCTAAAGCCTTTGCTTGCCTCTCCTATTCTCCGCCCCCCTCTCCACCTCTGAGCAGGCCTGGAGTTTTGAGGAGCACCATCGTAGCCCTGCTATGTGGATCATCACCAGAGAGGAGGATACTTGACCTCCTTCACCCTCTCCTAGAAGATCTATAAGGAAACAAAGATATAGGATCTCCCTAGGTAACACAATCTATTCAATATGTAGTTTGTTTCGCGGATTTTTACGCACTAATCTTCACACGACGATGAACATCTCTTTGGGAATAGAGGATTTTGTTTTCTTGTTCTTCCGCTGCACATGTGATGTCGCCCCTAAGATTTCCCAACAGGATCATCCACTCTCGGTGTCATGAGAGGAATATCTCATGTGTTCTTGCTTAGATAAATCCCTAGCCAGGGTCATTTGAATTGAGAGAGAAAGAGTTTTCCGGGAGAATCCGATTAAAGCGAGACTCGAGTAGAAACCGTATGGGTTTGACAGCACCACGCCCGGTATACGGTCTCTGGGATATTAGATGGATGAGGGACTATAGGTATATGGTAACTGAGGACAAACAAGTCTAATAGATTGGATTCCCCTGTATCGTTTGGGGACTATGGCGTAGTGGCCTAGTATGTCCGCAATCAATGAGTCGAATGAATTATTATGGAGATAATAATTCAATGAGCTAGAAGGAGTTCTGATAGATATGAATTACGGCCAGCTCAATATTGGGCCTAGAGGGTCATATATATATGGTAAACATTGTGATGAGTAGAGGTTCGAATATGAGATATTTGTCGGAGCCCTTATCTTATTAGATATCCAATAAGCCCCTGAATTATTGGATCCTATGAATGAGATCCAATAAAAGCCTATGACAGATTATTGGATAAAGATCCACTAATATAAGAGGCTTGAGTAATTGTATGCAGATCCAATACCTAATAGGGGAGGATCAATTAGGGTTTGACAGTGGACCTCTATAAATAGGAGGGATTCAATGGTTCATATACTAGAGCTTTTGCTTGCCTCTCCTATTCTCCTCCCTCTCTCCACCTTAGAGCAGGCCTGGAGTTTTGAGGAGTGTTATCGCAGCCCTGCTATGTGGATCACCGCTAGAGAGGAGGGTGCTTGACCTCCTTCACCCTCTCTTAGAGATATGTAGGGAAACAGGGATATACGATCTCCCTAAGTAATACAATCTTTACTATACACAGTTTTCCATTTTGTGGATTTTGCACACCAATCTTCGCACGACGACGAATAAATCTTTAAGAAATTGAGGATTTTGTTTTCTATTCTTCCACTATACATGTGATGTCGCCCCCAAGATTTTCCAACAATGCTATGGTGAAAATTGCTATCATCCACCTTAAAGGAGATGCTATTCAATGGTACAATTGGGTAGAAAACAATCATGGGGCTTCGATGTGAAATCAATTTAAGAACGTACTACTGAATCGCTTTGGATCTATGGAGTATGAAAATATCGATAACTAACTTGCAAAGATTCGATAAACTTCTACGATTCAAGAGTACCAAACCAGGTTTGAGAAGTTATCCTACCTTACACGTGATTGGACTGACCATCAATTGTTAGGAACATTCATCGAAGGACTCAATCCAGAGATAAAAGGGAAGGTTAAGGCACGACAACCTCGTACTGTGACAGCTATGATTTCTTTCGGCCGAATACAAGAAGAACGACTCAACCAAGAAGCTCAAAGGATGAGAACCTCTCATAGGCTCATGGCATATAAACCTTCTTCTACTCCCAGCCATCTTTTGCTACCAAAAAAATGGACAAGAGAAGAACTACATGATCGATCAGTAAAAGGTCTTTGTTGGCATTACGACGAGCCGTAAAACCATGATCATCACTGCAAAAGGAGCTACCTCCTATTGATGAACCTCTTGAAGACATGGAGGAGGAGGTCCAAGAGAATAAGGAAGAGGTCGTGGATGAAGAAGAGTAGCCGATTGATATTACGATGCATGCCCTTGCCAATTATGCGAATCCGCAAACGATGAAAGTGGGATGACTTCTGAAGTAACAACCTATCACCATTCTTATTGACACCAGGAGTACTATAATTTTATGAACAACAAGATTGTTGTCCAAATAGCCTTACCTATCAAGAATTGCAGTGCAGCAGGTTTGATATTAAGGTCGCCAACGGATGGAATTTGAAGTGTGATCATAGGTGCCCATGGGTGAAACTATTGCTACAGGATTAAGAGATAATTACATATTTCTTCCTCCTCCCTTTTGATGATTATGAGGCTATGCTCAACATTGAATGACTGACAATATTAGGTGATGTTTCTTAAAATTTTATGAACAACAAGATTGTTGTCCAAATAGCCTTACCTATCAAGAATTGCAGCAGGTTTGATATTAAGGTCGCCAACGGATGGAATTTGAAGTGTGATCATAGGTGCCCATGGGTGAAACTATTGCTACAGGATTAAGAGATAATTACATATTTCTTCCTCCTCCCTTTTGATGATTATGAGGCTATGCTCAACATTGAATGACTGACAATATTAGGTGATGTTTCTTAAAATTTTATGAACAACAAGATTGTTGTCCAAATAGCCTTACCTATCAAGAATTGCAGCAGGTTTGATATTAAGGTCGCCAACGGTTAATTAAAAAATTTTACAATAAGGGGAAATAGATGATACTGCACGAGAAACGTGGGGGCGACGTAACGACAATTTGCACATAATGAATGAAGAAGGTTTTGCATAAAATAAAGCATGCAGCAGCTTTTTGGTATAACTTGAGTAGCAAACTAAGGGAGAGCCAATAGAATTTGAAGATCCAAACCTACTTTCTTTGCTTTCTGAATTTTCAGATATATTTGATGTACCATGCAACCTACCTCCTACCCGTCGGCATGATCATTGTATACCGATTCTTCCAGGCAAACCTCCAGTAAATACTCGGCCATATCGATATCCACATCTCCAAAAGAATGAAATAGAAAGGATTGTAAAAGAAATGCTTGAAACAAGAGTTATTCGGCCAAGTTGCGACCCCTACTCTTCACCAGTGCTCCTCGTACGAAAGAAGGACGGAACATGGCGAATGTGTGTTAATTACCGAGCTCTCAATGGCATAACCGTCAAGGACAAATACCTTATTCCAGTAGTAGATGAATTGCTTGATGAGTTAAAGAGATCATAAGTCTTCACAAAGTTGGACTTTCGATTAGGGTATCATCAAATATGAGTGTGCGAAGAAGACATACCAAAAACCATCTTTTGAACACACAATGACCACTACAAATTTATGGTAATGCCCTTTGGTCTCACTAATGCTCCCTCCACCTTCTAGAGCCTTATGAATGATATTTTCCAGAATTATCTTCATATGTTTGTACTGGTTTTCTTAGACGATATCCTTATTTATAGCCCTTATCTTGAAAGTCATTTTCAGCACTTACGACTTGTTTTAATGATTTTGCGAGAACATATTCTTTTTGTTAAAAAATTGAAGTGCAGCTTTCTTCAATAAAAGGTAAAATATCTGGGGCATATCATAACAGAGGAAAGTGTGGTGGTGGACCCTTCCAAAATTGAAGCAATGCAGAACTGGCCGACCCCAAGGAACATAAAATCGCTATGCAACTTTCTTGGTTTAACAGGCTACTACCGCAAGTTCGTGAAAAACTATAGAAAAATTAGTGTACCCTTTACTTCCTTGCTGAAAAAAGATACTTTCTAATGGTCGGACAAAGCCACCACCACCTTCGATGAACTTAAAGCCACAATGATGACAATGCTTATACTAACGCTACCCGACTTCGACAAGATTTTTGTTATTGAAGTCGATGCCTCCGGAGTCGGAATTGGTGTTGTACTAATGCAAGATGGTCACCCCCTCACTTATACCAGTAAGGCGTTATCTTCTTCTCATCTGAAGATGACTATTTACGACAAGGAGATACTCGCAATTATGCATGCGGTGGACAAGTGGAGACTGTACTTGATCTGGCGACGCTTTCAAATCAAGGCCGACCATAAAAGCCTAAAATACTTTTTAGAGTAGAAGATATCTTTCCCTGAGCAGCAAAAATGGGAAACAAAGCTTCTTGGATATGATTATGAAATAATTTACAAAAAGGGGAAAAAGAATATTGTTACAGATGCGCTTTTGTGACTACCCGAGTAAGTTGAATTTAGTCGTTTTACTTCCGACCAGTGACTTCTTTAAGGATATTAAGAGGGAATGGCAGGAAGATCCGGAGACCAGTAAGATCATAAAAAAATTTGAGGAAGCACCAAGCTCCGTGGCTCATTACAGTTGGGACTTAAAAGAATTGCACTATAAAGTTATTCCCGAGCAGGGCACTAAATTGAAAAGGAGTATAGCGTATCACCCATAAACCGATGACTAGACTGAAGTAGTGAATATGTGTTTGGAGACATACCTTAGATGCTTCACTAGTGACCGACCAAAAGAGTGGACAAGGTGGCTTCCCTAGGCCGAAGGGTGGTATAATATTGTTGAATCTTAGATTTTAATGATGAAATCAATTGGTAAATTATTTAACCTAATCTATGTGTTGAGATAAGTGTGGAGAATTAGCTATGATAGCGGTAAGGCATAAAGTAGATGATGGGCTAGAGTCGAAGATTTGTACGATATATTAGGAGCTCACCGAGAGCTCGTCTGAAGATTGCCAAGAGTTCATCGGAAGATCACCAAGAGTTCATCGCCGAAAGCTCGTCGGAAATTTGCCGAGAGTTTGTCGGGAGTTCAATGGAATTGATACTTTTTTGCTCCAATTCAGAAGCCATTGGGGCCTATAAATACCTCACCCTTTTCTACATAAAAGGGTAACAAAGTGCAATTATATGTGTGAAAAAATCTAAGTATTTGGGGTGTCAAAAGTGTTATAAAAGTGAGAAGAGTTTTCCTCCCTCTGTTAGTTTTTTAACCATCCAAGAAAGAGGAGTGAGGCTTGTAAGGGTTATCTCCTAAACCTGGCAAAAGGAGAGAGAGCTGTAAAAGGTGGTTGGTCTTCGCCTATTGAAGAAAGGCCTTTAGTGGACGTTGGTGACCTTGATGGAGGAGGAATTCAAAGTGGATGTAGATCACATAAACCGAACCACTCTAAATTCTAGTTTGCTTTCCTTTTGTGCAATTTACATTACTACAAACCTCCTTAAGCTTCTCTTTACATTTTTATGAAAGCTTTTAAGTAAAGTTCAACATCTTTCCGAAACGGTTTGAATTGAAACGAATTTTTTACGAAATCGATGAGCTTTGGATAAAAATGAGTTCAATCGAGTGTCGATTTGTGAAATGCTTTTGATATTTGGCACACACTTGAAGTTACTCACGAAGGCACTAGTAGAGTAAAGGAGTCGAAAATTAATCTTTTAGTCCATACTTATGAATTGTTTCAGATGAAACCGAGTGAGACCATTGGAGACATATACACCCGATTTATAGATGTTATCAATGGTCTAAAAGGACTTGATAAAAGTTTTTCAGATTTTGAACTTGTTAACAAAATCTTAAGATTCCTTCCAAAGAGTTGGGATCCCAAAGTAACTACCATTCAAGAAGCCAAAGATTTAAATCACTTTCCTCTCGAAGAACTAATTGGGTCACTAATGACCTATGAGATAACTTATAATGCTCATAAAGAGTTTAAGAATAACCTTCCAAAAAACAGAAAGGATATGACACTAAGAACTCAAGAAGACCACTTGAAAGAAAATTCAAGTGATGAGGACTATGATGAAGACTTGGCACTCCTGATAAGAAAGTTCAAAAATTTCATAAAAAAAGTAAATTTAAAAATGATACTAAAAATAAAATTGAACCTAAGAAAGAACAAGTGATATGCTACGAGTGCAACAAGCCGGGACACTTCAAAAGTGAATACCCCCAAGTAAAGAGGAAGCAACTAAAGAAGAAGAAGACCCTTGAAGCAACTTGGGACGACTCAAGTGTATCCGAAGAAGAGGAGCCAACCAACACCGAGCAAGTTGCTCACTATGTGCTATTGGCTATTGGATATGAGAAAAATATACCGTCATAAGCTAGGAGCAAAAGATGGTACCTTAATAGTGGATGCTCAAGGCATATGACCGGAGATCTATCTCAATTCTCTAAGCTCACTAGCCTAAACGAAGGATATGTCATTTTCAGAAATAACAACAAGGGTAAAATTATTAGCAAAGGAACCATAAGTAACAAATCTAGCCTTTTTATTGAAGATGTGTTGTTGATTGATGGCATAAAACATAACTTTTTGAGCATTAGTCAATTGTGTGATAAAGGATATATTGTTAGATTTGAATCTAATGCTTGCATTATTGAAAAATCACACAAAAACACATCTATGATTGCCCTAAACTAAAATAATGTGTATACTATCAACATTGATGATCTTTGTAATAAAATGTGTTTTTCGATTTTAAATGACGATGCAAGGCTTTGGTATAGGAGATTAGGTCATGCTAGCATGAAAAAAATCTCTCAAATCTCATTTAAAAGACTTGTAAGAGGAATTTCTCACATTAAGTTCATTAAGGACAATGTGTGTGATGCATGTCAACTTGGAAAACAAATAAAATGTAGTTTCAAACCAAAGAACCAAATAAGCACCTTTAGACTATTGCAATTGATCCATATGGATTTGTTTGGACCGATTGCTATATCAAGCATAGGAGGTAGTAAATATGCATTTGTCATCGTGGATGATTATAATAGATACAAATGGACTTACTTTTTGGCACACAAAAGTGATTGCTTTAGGTATTTCACTAAGTTTTGCAAACTTGTTTAAAATGAAAAGGGTTTTATGATTTCATCAATTCGAAGTGATCATGGTGGTGAATTTTAAAACCATGATTTCCAAGATTTTTATAAATCCAATGGATACAACCATAATTTCCCCACTTTGAGAAATCCTTAACAAAATGGAGTAGTCAAAAGAAAAAATAGAAACTTATAAGAAATGACAAGAATCATATTAAATAAACATAGCCTATCCAAATATTTTTGGGTCGAAGCTGTAAATATAGCATACTATGTCATGAATAGGGTTCTAGTAAGACCATTACTTTCGAAAACTCCTTATGAGTTATGGAACAACAAAAAACCTAACGTTTCATATTTTAAAGTTTTCGGGTGCAAATGTTTTATTTTGAATGAAACAGATACCTTAGGAAAGTTTGATGTAAAATCTGATAAAAGAATTTTTCTTAGTTATTCTTCTATTTCTAATGCTTTTCGTATCTTTAACAAAAGAACTTTTGTTATAGAAGAGTCTATTCATGTGGTTTTTAATAAAGTTTCTGAAATTAAGAAAAATGATTTTGATGATGATCTTAACTTTAATGCTTTAAATTTAAATCAAACCCCTTCTCCATCTAGCAATTTGGATGCATCTTCTTTCGAATCTTCTTTACCCAAGGAATGAAAGTATGTAGATGCTCATCCTAAGGAGCTAATCATAGGAGACATATCAAAAGGGGTTCAAACTCATTCTTCTCTTAAGAGTTTTTGTACCAACGTCGCTTTTCTCCCCCAAATTGAACCTAAATACATTGACAAGGCCTTGAAAGGCGATTCATGGGTTATCGCAATGCAAAAAGAGTTGAACCAATTTGAGAAAAATTACGTATGAAAGCTTGTTCGAAGGCCAAATGATCATTTAGTTATTGGTACTAAATGGGTCTTTAGAAACAAGCAAGATGAATTTGGTATCATGGTTAAAAATAAGGCTAGATTAGTGGCCAAGGATTTCAACTAAGAAGAAGGTATCGATTATGAAGAAACCTTCGCTCTTGTGGCTTGATTAAAAGCCATAAGGATGCTCCTTGCCTATGCTAGTAGTAATAATTTTAAGTTATTTCAAATAAATGTTAAGAGTGCTTTTCTTAATGACTTTATTTCCAAAGAAGTTTATATTGAACAACCTCCCGGATTTGAGAATGCTAATTTCCCTAATCATGTGTTTAAATTTACTAAAGCTCTCTATGGATTGAAACAAGCCCCAAGGGCTTGGTATGAGAGACTTAGCTCCTTTCTTATTCAAAATAATTTTTTTAAAGGCAAGGTCGATACTACATTGTTTATTAAAAAATTTGAAAATAATTTTCTTATTGTTCAAATTTATGTTGATGATATTATTTTTGGTTCTACAAATAAATCCTTATGTGAATCACTTGCCAAAAGTATGAGTCAAGAATTTGAAATGAGTCTAATGAGTCAACTAACTTTCTTTTTAGGCTTACAAATCAAACAACTTAGTAATGATATTTTTCTTAGCCAAACAAAATATGTAATAGATTTACTGAAATAGTTTAATATGGATAGTTCAAAGGCTCTCAACACTCTTATGATACCTCCACCAAGTTGGACATTGACAAAAGTGGAGAAAGATTTGATCAAAAAGCTTATAGGAGTACGATAAGTAGTTTACTATACCTCACCGCAACTAGACCGGATATCATGTTTAACATAGGACTTTGTGCTAGGTTTCAATCTAATCCTAGGCTATCTTATCTTAAAGCAGTCAAAAGAATACTTAGATATCTTAAAGAAACCACAAATCTAGGATTATGGTATCCAAAATTTGAAAACTTTAAATTAATTACTTATGTTGATGCGGATTTTGTTGGATGTAAATTAGATAGAAAAAGCACATCCAGAACATATCAATTTTTAGGACATACACTTGTCTCTTGGTCTTCTAAGAAACTAAACTCGATTGCATTATCTACAACCGAAGCCGAATACATTGTAGCTAGTGTATGTTGTGCACAAGTTGTATGGATGAAAAATGCATTAGAAGATTATAAAATTTATCTTAAGAATATTTCTATAAAATGTGATAATACAAGTGCAATATATTTAACAAAAAATCCTATTCAACACTCTAGAACTAAACATATTGACATTAGGCATTACTTTATATGAGATCTTATTAATAATTATGATGTAATCTTAGAGTTTATTGATACAAAACATCAATTAGCCAATATCTTTACAAAACTTTTAAATGAAGAATAATTTGATTTTATTAAAATGGAATTAGGGATGATAAATTGTCTGAATGCATGAATTTGTTGAATTTTATTTTCAAACTTTCTTGATTTTTTTTCTTACAAGATCACTCACTTGAATCATGAACTGCGCAATGAGTCATATGAATCTTATCATACGCATTTTTTTTTATAATGTTTACGTACTAATTTTATATGATGAATCATGAATTTTGGTGTGAATTTTTATATGATGAGAATCTTTACATGATGAGCTTATAATGTGTAAATGAGTGTGTGCACTTCACAATGATAAAAATCTTACAAGATGGAACCACTCAATGTCAGCACTACAACATACCACAATCAGAGCAGTGCTCACTGCCTGTAGGCGGTGGCATTGCCCAGCTGGTTATCATGGGTTGTAGGCGGTAGCACCGCCCAGCTGGCAAAGCCACCGCCCGCAACCTGCCCTATATAAAGAACAAGTTAGGGCCGGTGGTAGAACCAACCCCAACTCATTCCACAACCTTCCTAACTGCCCCAAAACTCTTGAATCTCTTGCTCTCCCTCTAGCAACAAAAAATAAATCCCCATTTTCTACTAAATCAAGGATCAATCTCCGACATCCTTTTGGAAATCACAAGAAGAAAAAACTACTAAGGTAATCTCAAAACCAAATTGATTTCTATCTTTGTATTACTTATTTTTGCCACTTATTTGTCTTAATAATTGTAGTCTCCATGAGTTCTAGAAGATCCTCTAGGGACAAAGGAAAGATGAGATTAGATAAAAACTATGACTCCCTACTTTTCGATTCTCATCAACATACCCTTAAATTTTCATCCATGGAGTCTAGAAATGTTCATAAGGGTAAATATGTTGATTTAGAATAATTAAGTGATTTAGAACCTATTTAATGGTTCGCTAATCTAGACATTCTTCTAATCCTTCAAATAAGTGAACCTATCTACCCTAGACTTGTTAGGCTATTTTACAATAATTTACATGTATATGAAAACGAAAGGATATCTACCTATCTCTTAGGACATCATATACCCATTCTGGATTGCATAATTTATAACCTCATAGAAATTATAGAGAAAGAAAAAGGCTGTTATTTTAGAGGACAATGGGATGAACAATCAGTTGGGACTACTTGTACTGATGCCTTAGGAACAATTTTTGGTAATCCTAACTTATCTATTCTTCCAAAAAGTTATGAACATTTACTATCTTTCAACACCAAAATACTTCATCACATCCTGATAAGTATTATTCTCCCAAAATAATATCATCATGATGAAGTAAGCCAAATGGAATTAGATACCATGTATTAGATTATAAAGGGACATAACAATTGTTTTGGTTATCTAATCCAACAAAACATGATTGAACTACTGAAAAAGGATATGATGCTTCCATATGGTGGCCGGCCTGATCATAAGACAAATTTATGCTTATGACATAGTTATCCCACTTGACGAAGAAGTTATGAAACTAGATAGATTTAATATTATAAATAGAAACCTACTTCGATGGTTAAGGTGTATATTTAGAAATGGGATATGGACTAGATTGCTTAGAAGGACTGATCCCCTCCTACCAGAACCAGAAACTGAAATACCAATTTTTAAGGGTAACCAATCTCCTCCAACTGATCCCTATAAGGCAACACCTCCAATAGAGCAAGCATCCCCCTCATCTATCGATGACATAGGGACTCGAATGGATCGATTTAAACAATGTCAAGATTGACTTGAACAACATCAAGATTAAATTTTAACTAAGTTGCAGCAGATTCATCGACAGCTCAATACCTTGTTTAGACATTTTGACTTACCACCTGAATAGCTATGTATATCTTTTTGCTGATGACAAAGGGGGAGAAGTTGATGAAATCCCTCTCATCCCCTCTCTTTTCTTGTGCTTACTTTGATATTGTAATCTTGTACTTACTTGGTGTTAAGATCAAGAGCACTAAGAGGGGGGGGGGGGAGGGGTGAATTAGTGCAGCAGAAAACTTTCGTCGGTTAAAAATACTTTCGTACGATGAAATATGTTTTCGATAAAAACCATTTCGGAAAGAACTTTAACTTAAGATCAAAATGGAAGTATAGTTGATGTAAAGCAATGGAGGTAGTTTGCAGTTAAGATAAAGAGCAGAATGTAAATGCAAACCGAGATTTAGAGTGGTTCAGTCAATCTTGACCTACATCCACTTTTGGCTTCCTCCTCCGACAAGGTCACCAACGTCCACTAGAGGCCTTCCTTCAATAGGCAAAGGCCAACACCCTTTTACAGTTTTTCTCCTTTTGACGGGCTTAGGAAGCAACCCTTACAAGCACTCACACTCCTCTTACAGAATTCTAAACTTAGAGTTGGAGGAGGGAAATTCTAAAGAGATTGCAACAACGTTTCTTTGCTTTTAGACTCTCTGTGCTTGTATTTTTAACCCAGGGATGAGAGGGGTATTTATAGGCTTCAAGTTGATTCAAACGTGGAGCCTAAAAACATCTCATCTTGGGTTCCCCGGACACGAGCGGTACCACCGCTTGCGTTAGGCGGTACCACCACCCAGTGTCAGTTTGGCTATCACTATCCTGGGCGGTATCACCACTTAGGGCCTAGTGCTGGGCGGTACCACTGCCCAGACTGGTGGTACCACCACTTGACATAGTCTCGAAGATTGTGCCACGACGGTGAGACTTCTTGGGGCACTGTTTGGGCTTCTTATTAGGCCCAACATAGTTCTTACATGGGCTTAGCTGGCTCCTAATTGGGTTGGCCTAAATCCAAGCCCAATTACGTGCTAGTTACGAATCCTAGGACATTTGCTAAGCTAAACAAGTCCCTATATCTATTCTTCCGGCGAGCTTCCGGCGAACTTTCGACGAACATCCAACGAACCCTCGGTGATGCTTCGGTAGACTCCTGGTAAGCTCCTAGACTTCACAACAATCTTCTTGGCAAGTTTCGATGAGCTTCTCTGGCAAGCTCCGAGACTTCTCGGCTAGTTCCTCCAGAACTTCCGACGAACTCTTGAACTCCCAACGTGATCTCGATTTTGACTCCGGGACTTCATTTTGCTTCATGCCTTACTATCATAGTTAATCCTATACATGTAAAAAGCCACTTTGATCTAGACAATTATTACTAAGCTTAAATCTAGTGTTGTCCGGTATGTCATTGGTTAATCGACGCTTCATCCGAATCTTCAACGCATCGTCCTCTCTTACGGCCTATTGCTCAATTGCCAGTTGACCTCCGCAACTTTGATTTACTTAGCGCAATGTCCACTCTTCATGGCCCGATGCCCGAGATCTTAGCCCAAAGCCTTCTGCCGATATGTCGACCATTCTTTCGGCCCAACATGATTCTTCCTACTTTAATTGTCTTTCCTTGATCGAACCATCCTACGTTACTCAAAACGTAGATTAAAACATAAACATATATCGATTGGTTTCATCATCAAAATACAAGATTCAACAATCTCCCCCTTTTTGATGATGACAACCAATCGACGATGGAGTTAACCTTAACTCCCGAAGTTTAAACAAACTCCCCCTATCAATATGTCATATTAATAGAAACTCTTAGATTCAAAAATCCAAGCAAACATGTCATAATTAGATCATGTATGACATCAACATACTTCTCCCCCTTTGTCATCAACAAAAAGGAGAAGTCCAACTATTCATGTGTTTGGAATACAAGTTCAATTCATTGCATGAAAAACATAATATCAAGTTTTATCATCATGCAATTTATAAGCTAGAAAATTTAGTAAGTGTTACATCATGCTTAGAACATTCAAGCTATCAAGTTGTAGATATGCAAGGTAGTAAGATAGCATGTTCTACTTCATACAAGCTAGCAAAAATTTTACGACATTTTAAAACATGCAAGCTAGCAATTTTGAGATGTTCAAGAAAGCAACTCTTGTTTCTTGAAATATAAGTTTTGCTAGATGTGCAAGTTACCTTTTTGCTTCTTGAGATAGGCAAGATAGCACTTCTTGGTGATGTTCAAGATAACAAGTTCTACATCATGCAAGCTAGTGAATCTTACAACATTTTAGAACATGCATAATCACCAAATCATCATAAATTTTAATGATGTGCAAAATTACAAATTTTGCAAGTTTGCATTTGTGCGTCTTGAGATTTGCAAGATAGCACTTCTTGCTTCTCTTTTGATATGAGCAAGCTAGCAAGTTTGCATCTTTTGCAATGTGTAAGTTTCCAAATTTTGCATCTTGAGCTAGCAATATTTCTCCCTCTTTGTCATTGTAAAAAAGAAGGGAAGACCCTTTACATTAATTTTCAAATTATGACAAAGGTAAATAACAAAGATAAAAAGTTAAGTCGTGAATATCAAAATAATTTTTCATTATGAATATTTTATCATTACATGCATCATTATCATAAGTGTTTCATGCATTCATATCATCACATGAAGAATATCAAAAAGAAAATAATTGGGTGATGAGATAAACATTTTATGAATACAAGGAATTACATCATATCATTTCAAACCATGATGGTATCAATTTTGTCAAATTATATCATACTATGCATGATCAAAACTTCTCCCCGTTTTATCATTGTAAACAAGAAAGAAGGGGGGAAGAACATAAAAGTGTAAAATATTTCAATCATTTCAAGACATACAAGCCATAAATACAAAGACATCATGTCATGAAAGATAAAATCACTTGAATACCAAAAGACATTATTCATATAGTAAATCTCTTCTTTAAATAAAATATCAAGAAAAATTATAGGAGTACAAAGAAGAGATCTTGTTTTAAAATAAAATCAAGTAATAAATCCAAGAACTCACAAGAAGAATCATGATTCATTAGAAATTCTCCTCTTAAGAAAATGCCAAGTAGAATCATAGGAAAATGATTAATAAAAAATGTTGATTCATAACAAATCTTTCAAGTTATAATCAATTCATGAATACCGAAAGAACATTCATGATTCATTTGGATAATTTTTCTCCTTTGTAAATGAGAAAAAGAAGCATAGGAGATAAAAGATTTTGATTCATAAATCTCAAGTATATGTGAAAGATTTGGATAACGGGTCATTCAAATTTAACTCATCAAAATCATTTTCATGGTCCAAGAGATTCATAAAGGTGATATAAATAGATTCATTAATCTCCTTTTTGAAAAAAAAATCAAGAAAGTAGGAAAAATAAATTTTTCTAGGAGAAACCTTTTCTCTTTTTAGTTGTTTCAATTTATGTGATTTATTTCATTTATGCCAAATAAAAATGTGCATCAACGTTTAGTATCGAAAAATGAATTTCATCATAAAAACCGTCAAGACCAATAAATCATAAAAATCATCATGTGTAACTTTAAAATCTCATGCATAAAATCGTCAATCATGGTGTCAAAACATTTAATATTTTCATTACATCATTATGCATTACTTCAAATCAAACATGATTTCATTTAATCAAAATCGAGAAATAATATGGAAATCAACATGATACACATTATTACTTCTTAACCACATATAGCATGATTTTATAAGGCATTTTTAATCAAATATTTTTTTATTAAACATGCAATATTTATTATAATTTTAATCAAAATCATTTTGTTTGTTTATTATAAAACATGTAATTTTCATGATTATTTTCAAAATTACTAGCATGATAAGCATAATCCTAATTCGTTAGCATTTTCATTATATTATTTAAACATGTAATTTGTAAGAAAATTAATTCTATACTAAAAGAAAAGAAAATGCATCATGTAATTTCGAAATAAATTAAGGGGGTTTTGATTACCTCCTCGTCAAATGTCGTTAAGGCGTAGTTTGCCACCTCGCCTTTCTTGATTTTCTCCTCATCTTTGAAGGAGCTTGATTCATCCCAATTTTTGTTCTTCTTCTTGCGTTCAAAGCAAATAGTTGCGTTCTTTTTGTTTTTAAAATTTTGTTTCATAATTTTCATTGAAAGTTCAAGTTCACCATCACTTGAGCTTATGCTCGAGTGGTCTTCAAATATTCTAAGTTTGAAATCCTTTTTGTCCTTTGGAATGTTGTTCTTGAGTTCTTTACGTGCATTGCACATCATTTCATAGGTCATTAAGGACCCTATTAGTTCTTCGAGTGGAAAACGGTTCAAATCATTAGCCTCTTGTATTGTTGTTACTTTAGAGTCCTAAGTTTTATTAAGAGAATGTAAAATCTTATTTACGAGTTTAAAATCTGAAAAATATTTGCTAAGAGCTTTTAAACCATTGACGACATTCGTAAAACGGGTGTACATGTCAACAATGGTTTCACATAGTTTCATATGAAAATATTCAAAATCATGTATCAAAAAATTGATTTTCGAATCTTTAACTTTGCTAGTGCCTTTGTGTGTGATTGCAAGAGTGTGCCATATGTCGAAAGTCATTTCGCATATAGAAATCCGATTAAACTCAGTTTTATCCAAAATGCAAAATAGAGCGTTCATAGCTCTAGCATTTAATGAAAATGTCTTCTTCTCCAAATCATTCCAATCTTTCATTGGAAGAGAAGACTTTTAAAATTGGATTTGACAATGTTCCATAAGTTCAAATCCAAAGAAAGCAAAAAAACTCTCATTCGAGGTTTCCAATATGTTAGTCCATCCCATTGAAAAAGGGAGGATGAATGAGAGTGTGACCTCTTGAAAGCCAAAAAGAGCAATTTCTCTTGGGTGTTAAACCAAATGATAAATCACGAGGCTCTAATACCAATTGTTAGGATCAAGAGCACTAAGGGGGGGGTGAATTAGTGCAGCGAAAAACTTTCGTCGATTAAAAAGACTTTCGTACGATGAAATCTATTTTCGATGAAAACCATTTCGGAAAGAACTTTAACTTAATATCAAAATGGAAGTATAGTTGATATAAAGCAACGGAGGCAGTTTGCAGTTAATATAAAAAGCATAATGTAAATGCAAACTTAGATTTAGAGTGGTTCGGTCAATCTTGACCTACATCCACTTTTGACTTCCTCCTCCGACGAGGTCACCGACGTCCACTAAAGGCCTTCCTTCAATAGGCGAAGGCCAACCACCCTTTTACAACTTTTCTCCTTTTGACGAGCTTAGGAGGCAACCCTTACAAGCACTCACACTCCTCTTATAGAATTCTAAACTTCGAGTTGGAGGAGGGAAATTCTAAAGAGATTACAGCAGTGTTTCTTTACTTTTAGACTCTCTATGCTTGTATTTTTTACTCAGGGATGAGAGGGGTATTTATAGGCTTCAAGTTGATTCAAACTTGGAGCCTAAAAACATCACATCCTGGGTTCCCCGGGCACGGGCGGTACCACCGCCTGCACCGCCCAGTGTCAGTTTGGCTGACACTATCCTAGGCGGTACCACCACCTGGGGGCCAGTGCTGGGTGGTACCACCGCCTGGCACCTTGTCAGGGCGATACAACCACCCAGACTGGCGGTACCACCACCTAACACAATCTCGAAGATTGTGCCACGACGGTGAGACTTCTTGGGGCATTGTTTGGGCTTCTTATTGGGCCCAACACAGTTCTTACATGAGCCTAGCTGGCCCCTAATTAGGTTGGCCCAAATCCAAGCCCAATTATGTGCTAACTATAAAATCCTAAGATATTTTCTAAGCTAAACAAGTCCCTATGTCTATTCTTCCGGCAAACTTCTAGTGAACCTCCGACGAACCCTTGATGATGCTCCGGCAGACTCCCGGCAAGCTCCTAGACTTTACGACGATCTTCTTGGTGAGTTCCGACAAGCTTCTCTAGCAAGCTCCGAGACTTCTCGGCTGGTTCCTCCAGAACTTCCGACAAATGTCCAGACTTCCGATGAACTCTCGAACTCCCAACATGATCTCGATCTTGACTCTGGGACTTCATTTTGCTTCATGCCTTGCTATCATAGTTAATCCTACATATGTAAAAAGCCACTTCGATCTAGACAATTATTACTAAGCTTGAATCTAGTGTTGTCCGGTATGTTATTGGTTAATCGGCGCTTCGTCCGAATCTTCGGCGCATCATTCTCTCTTGCGGCCTATTGCCTAATCACCAATTGACCTCTGCAACTTCGATTTACTTAGCGCAATGTCCGCTCTTCTTGGCCCAATGCCCGAGATCTCGGCCCGAAGCCTTCTGCCGATATGTCGACCATTCCTCTAGCCCGACATCTAATCTTCTGACATTTTCCACTCCGACCCAACATGATTCTTCCTGCTTTAATTGTCTCTTTTTGATCGATGTATCCTACGTCACTCAAAATACAAATTAAAACATAAATACATATCGATTGGTTTCATCATCAAAATATGAGATTCAACACTTGGGTGTTGTAATCTTATGATGTTGAAAATTTCTATGATGTTGTGATATTTTTAAATGCTGAGCATTTCTATTGTTATCATACAATGATGCAATATCGTGCTGTTGAAATTTTGTGCTTACTTTGATACTACGATGTTATGAATTTCTAATGTTATCATACAATGATGTAATATCGTGCTGTTGAAATTCTATGCTTACTTTGATGCTACAATGTTATTAATTTCTATTGTTCTCATACAATGATGCAATATCGGATTCTTAATATTATCAACTTTTGAGTGTTACAATGCAATAATGATAATATTTTATGTAAGTAGTGATGAAAGGCTATGCCGAAATATTTTATCGTGTATGAAGTGATTATGTATTTAATATCTTGATGACTTGAAATTATGATAATGCACAATACATATTATTTCTAATTTCGATCAAAGCTTGAATTCAAGGTTGTGAATTCAAGTTTATATTTTCTCAAGTATAGCATATAGATAGGGGGAGTTAAGGTTAACTCCTTCACCAATTGGTTGTCATCATCAAAAAGAGAGAGATTGTTGAATCTTAGATTTTGATGATGAAATCAATTGGTAAATTATTTGACCTAATCTATGTATTGAGATAAGTGTGTAGGATTAGCTACGATAGCAGTAAGGCGTAAAGCAGATGATGGGTCGGAGTCGAAGATTCAAATGATATACTGGGAGCTCGCCAAGAGCTCGTTTGAAGATCGCCGAGAGTTTGTCGGAAGGTCACTAAGAGTTTGTTGTCGAAAGCTCATCGGAAGATCTCCGAGAGTTCATCAGAAGATTACTAAGAGTTTGTCGGGAAAGTTTGTCGGAAGGTCACTAAGAGTTTGTTGTCGAAAGCTCATCGGAAGATCTCCGAGAGTTCATCAGAAGATTACTAAGAGTTTGTCGGGAGTTCAACAGAAGCACGCGGAAGACTCACTAAGAAGTTCGCTAGGCTAGAGGATCACCGAGAGAAAAATCGACATACCGAACTAATTGCTTGCCTTAATCATAGTTAGAATCGTAAATTGAGTTAGGATTGGGAGGTGATCCTACTAACTCAATTAGGGGCCAACTGGGCCCTTAACAGGGTTGAATTGGGTCAGATTGGATAGCCTATTCTGCATCTGAATTCATGGTCGGCGATGGCACCGCTAGGGCCAACAGTGGCACCGCTTAAGACTCGATCTCCCAAGTATTCTGGGCGATGGTACTGCTAGTAGTTAATGCTGCTAGCGGTGGTACCGCCCCTGTTATGCAGTGGTACCGCTAGAGCTCGGTCTCCGAGCTCTATCAGGTGGTTGTACCACCCAGACTGGGTGGTAGTACCGCCTAGTGTCAAGTGTCAAACGGTGGTACTACCCAATAATGGCGATAGTACCGCCAGTACTTTGAAATCCGAGAAAGTGACACTTTTTGGCTTTAATTTAGAAGCCATTGAGGCCTATAAATATCGTACCCTTTTCTGCATGAAAGGGTAATAAAGTGCAATTATATATGTGAAAAACTCTAAGTGTTTAGGGTGACAAAAGTGTTGTAAAAGTGAGAGGAGTCCTCCTCCTCCCTCTCTTAGCTTTGTAACCATCTAAGAAAGAGAAGTAAGGCTTGTAAGGGTTATCTCCTAAACCCAGCAAAAGGAGAAAGAGTTGTAAAAGGTGGTTGGTCTTTGCCTATTGAAGGAAGGCCTTTAGTGGACGCCGGTGACCTCGATAGAGGAGGAATCCGAAGTGAATGTAGGTCACATCGACCGAACCACTCTAAATTCTAGTTTACTTTCCTTTTATGCAATTTACATTATTGCATACCTCTTTAAGCTTCTCTTTACATTTTTATGAAAGCTCACAAGTTTAACATCTTTCCGAAATGGTTTGAATCGAAACGAATTTTTTACGAAATCGATGATTTTTACTGCACTAATTCACCCCTCCCCCTCTTAGTGCCACTTTTGATCCTAACAAATATAACTTATCATTCATCCATAAAATGTACTCCCTATGAGGCTTTATATGGCTGACCTCCTCCTATGATCCCAAAATATGTGTTTGGCACCTCTAAAGTGGAACAAGTAGACAAAGAACTATAAGACAATGACAAAATATTGAAGTTGCTAAAATATAATCTCACTGTAGCTCAAGTTGGGACAAAACGAGATAGCCTAAAGTCATCTACCAAATATGACTACCCAAGGAGAACTCTAGACTCAACTGAGTGCTATTATTGATCGACGGATCATGATTCGACGACGACGACCCACTACTGAAGTGCTAATACAGTGAGCGAATTTACCAGCAAAAGGTACCACTTGAGAGAAATATAATGACTTGAAGATCAAACTTCCAGAATTCATAGAGTACCACTGAGAGAAATATAATGACTTGAAGATCAACTTCCAGAATTCATAGATCATTACAGTGTGGATGATGATTGAGGACAAGGCTAATTTGAAGAGGGCGAGTTTATTAGGACTCTAGCTAGGAGAGTCCTAATTGAGAGGGGCATTCTTGTAAAACCTACCTAGCCAACCCCTATTAAAGAGGAGAAGAGGTCGGCTAGGGTTAGGAGGTTGTTTTTTAGAGAAGTATTAAGAGTTGTAAAGGAATAAGAGTCTTAAGTAGGAGTCCTATTAAGAGTTGGTTAGAAGTAGGAGTCTTGAGTAGGAGTTCTATTAGGTGTTGAGGTTTAAAAGCCCTATAAATAGTCATGTATTCATCCTCTTTTCTAAAGTAATAGATGAATCTTTTTTGTAGCCTTTGAGTAGTGATGACATGTATTGATGGAAAATCTTGGGGGGCGACATCACATGCGCAATGAAAAAACAGAAAACAAAATCCCCAATTCCCAATTATATGTTCGTCATCATGCGAAGATTGGTGCGAAAAAATCTACGAAACACAAAACCATATGTGAGATAGATTGTGTTATCTTGGGAGATCGTATATCCTTGAATCCCTCTAGATCTCTAGGAGAGGGTGAAGGAGGTCAAGCGCCCTCGTCTCTAGCAGTGATCCACACAACAAGGCTGCGACTATACCTCAAAACTCTAGGCCTGCTTTGAGGTGGAGAGGGGGAGGAGAATAGAAGAGGCAAGCAAAATACTCTAGCCTATGAACCACTAATTCCCTCCTATTTATAGAGGTCTCCTGTCAACTTAACCCTAATGGATCCTCCCTTATTGGGTATTGGATCTCCATCCAACTACCCAAGCCTCTTAGATTAGTGGATCTCTATCTATATAGGCACTTATTGGATCTCATCTATAGGATCCAGTAATTTTAGGGGATTATTGGATATCCAATAAGATTGGGGCTCCGACGGATATCTCATATCCGAACCTCTACTCATTGCGATGCCTACCATATGTGTGTAACTATTAGGACTAGCTAGGAGAGTCGTAATTGTTAGGATCAAGAGCACTAAGAGGGGGGGTGAATTAGTGCACCGGAAAACTTTCGACGATTTAAAACGACGTTCGTATGATAAGAACGATTTCAGTATGAAAGTCGAATCGGAAATTGCTTTAACTTAAGATCAAGTAAAGTGCAGTTAAAGTAAAGCTATGGAAGTAGTTGCAGTTAAGATAGAGAACAGAATGTAAATGCAAACCGAGATTTAGAGTGGTTCGGTCAATCTTGACCTACATCCACTTTTGGCTTCCTCGTCCGATGAGGTCACCGACGTCCACTAGAGGCCTTCCTTCAATAGGCGAAGGCCAACCACCCTTTTACAGTTTCACTCCTTTTGACGGGCTTAGGAGACAACCCTTACAAATTTTTCACTCCTCTCTTGAATGATCAAAACTTCGAAGAAAAGAGGGAGAAGAACTTCTAGCCTTGTACAACACTTTTAAGCTCTCAAAATATCAGAATAAATGCTAAGTTTCGGTGCCCTTTCATGCATGAAAGGGTGGGGTTTATATAGGCCCCAAACTGATTTGAATTTGGAGCTCAAAAATGTCAATTCCCATGTTTTCGGGGTCCTGGCGGTACTACCGCCATAAATGGGCGGTACTACTGCCTGACAGAGCTCGGAGACCGAGCTCGGGCGGTGCCACCGCTTGACAGGGGCAGTGCTACCGCCCGCCCAGTCTCACTCGGAGACTAAGCCCAGGCGACAAGGGCGGTGCTACCGCCCAGTCTCACTCGGAGACTGAGCCTAGGCGGTGCCACCGCCCAGCCTCACTCCGAGACTCGGCTGCTGGGCGGTGCCATGCCACCGCCGGCCAGGGAATTTGGGTCCGAATGGGCTGATCCATTCGGCCCAATTTGGGTCTGTTAAGGGCCCAATTGCCCCAAGATTAAGTTAATGGGATCACCTCCCATTTCTAACTTAATCATCATGCTAACTACAATATTTTTCAAGACATTTACTGCAACTTGCTCCGGTGCATCAATCGCTTCTTCCGTCGAGCTTCCGGCGAAATTCCGGCGATCATCCGGCGATCATCCGACGAACCGTCGGCGATGCTCCGGCGGACTTCCGGCAAACTCCTAGACTTGCGATGATCCACTTGGCGAGTTCCAATGAGCTTCTTTGGCAAGCTCCTGGACTTCTCGGATTTATTCCCGCAGAACCTCCGATGACCGTCCGGACTTCCGTCGAACTCTCGAACCCCCAACGTGATCATAGTCTTGACTTCGGCGTAACTCCTGTTGCATGTCTTACTTTCATCGTAGTTAATCCTGCACACTTATCTTAACATATGGATTAAATAACAAATGACAATTGACTTCATCATCAAAATCCGAGATTCAATAATCTCCCCCTTTTTGATGATGACAATCAATTGATAACGGAGTTAACTTTAACTCCCCCTATCTATATGCCATACTCAAGATAAGTCATTCTTGAATTCAAAGCCTTTGAATTCAAGAGACATATTGATAAGTTAAGATTGTTTAACCTTATCAATACTTTCATCATGATTCCTATCATGATGTATCTCTTTGAAAATGATGTCAAGGCTTGACATCTTTTTTCAAGTTTTACATTTCAAATGTGAATGATAGTAATGGTAGCAATTCATCATATGGTAAGATATCAACATGTGAAATTACGATGCAAGTTCTTGATATCTTAACATAATGCAAATATTTCAAGTGTTTAGAAATCATAGCATTTCTATCATCAATTTACCATATATTTCGATGTAAGCTTTTTTAACATAATTCAAATTCAAATATGACACTCATAGCATCAATTCATATATTTCTCCCCCTTTATCATCAACAAAAAGGAGAACGATATAAGCAAATTTTAAACACAAGTAAGTGATAGGTAATTTTTCAATAATGAGTGATAGCATACCAATTATACAAACATCTCAAGGAAAGATTAAATCACGCTTCATTTTTACAAGGATCAAGATATGTATGTGAATCAATATCCTTGCAAGTAAAAAATCTTCCTTTCCTTTTTTTTTTTCAAGAAGGAAATTATAAGAAGGAATCATTTTATCAAATCCATTTCTCGAAAATATTTTTCACATTATAAGCCTATGAAAGATGCATTTGCTAATTGATTCCACATGTCAAAAATCAATGAATCAAACTCGATATGGCATATGCTTATGAGAGCTACATTAAGTTCGAAAGAGAATAAGGTATCAAGAAAATTCGAAAATAAAATTTAACACTTTCATGCATTCGGACAAGGTTTTGCTATAGATTTTCCAATACAATCATGAAGATAAAACATGCTCATTATCATGGAAATTTTTATATCCAAAATACATAATTTCCAACATATTACTAAGGCATATAATCATGTAAAATCATCATAGCAATTGAGTGATTTGATTATTGAATCAAGAAAGTCCGAAAAATAGATTTAATGAGTTCAAGCATTCGGACATATTAACATTCCTAATTCTCTTCTAATGAAATTAAATTGTTCTTCACTTAAAGGCTTTGTAAAAATATCAGCTAGTTGATGTTTAGTATCAATGAACTCTATAACTATATCATGATTAGTGACATGATCTCGTATAAAGTGATGTCTAATATCAATATGTTTTATTCTTGAGTGTTGAATAGGATTCTTTGTTAAACATATAGCACTTATGTTATCACATTTAATGGGAATATTTTTAAAATGAACTTTATAATCTTCTAAGGTGTTTTTCATCTACACAACTTGTGCACAGCATGCACTAGCTGCTATATACTCAGCTTCGGTTGTTGATAGTGCAACCGAGTTTTATTTCTTAGATGACCAAGAAACAAGAGCATGTCCCAAAAATTGACATGTTCCTGATGTGCTTTTTCTATCTAATCTACATCCAGCAAAATCTGCATCAGCATAAGCAATTAACTCAAACTTCTCGGTTTTCGGATACCATAATCCTAGATTTGTGGTACCTTTAAGATATCTAAATATTCTTTTAACCGCTTTGAAATGAGATATCTTAGGGTTCGATTGAAACCTAGCACAAAGTCCTACACTGAATATGATATCTGGTCTAGTTGTAGTGAGGTAAAGTAAACTTCCTATCATACCCCTATAAGTTTTTTGATCGAAGCTTTCTCCACTTTCATCAACTTCTAACTTAGTGGATGTGCTCATAGGAGTGTTAATAGCTTTTGAGCTTTCCATATTAAATCTCTTTAGCAAGTCTAAAAGCATATTTAGTTTGACTAATAAAGATACCATTTCTTAGTTGCTTAATTTGTAAGCCTAAGAAAAAGGTTAATTCTCCCATCAAACTCATTTCAAATTCTAAACTCATGGATTTAGCAAATGATTCACAAAGAGATTCGTTTGTAGAGCCAAAGATAATATCATCAACATAAATCTGAATAATGAGAAAATTATTTTCAAAATTCTTGATAAACAATGTAGTATCAACCTTGCCTTTTGTAAAATTATTTTTAATAAGAAAAGAACTAAGTCTCTCATACCAAGCCCTTGGGGCTTGTTTTAAACCATAGAGAGCTTAGTTAATTTAAACACATGATTAGTGAGGCTATTATTTTCAAATCCGGGAGGTTGTTCAACATAAACTTCTTAAAAATAAAGCCATTAAGAAAAGCGGAAAGCGCTTTAACATCCATTTGAAATAACTTAAAATTATTATTACTAGCATAGGCAAGGAGCATCCTTATGGCTTCTAATCTAGCCACAGGAGCGAAGGTTTCTTCGTAATCGATACCTTCTTCTTGGTTGAAACCTTTGGCTACTAATCTAGCCTTGTTTCTAACCACGATACCATATTCATCTTGCTTGTTTCTAAAGACCCATTTAGTACCAATAACTAAATGGTCATTTGGCCTAGGAACGAGCTTCCACACCTCATTTCTCTCAAATTGGTTTAACTCATCTTGCATTGCGATAATCCATGAATCATCTTTCATGGCTTCGTCAATACATTTAGGTTCAATTTGGGAGAGAAAAGTGGCGTTGGCACAAAATTCTTTAAGAGAAGAACGTGTTTGAACCCCCTTAGATGTGTCTCCTAGAAATAGCTCCTTAGGATGAGCATCTACATATTTCCAATCCTTGGGTAAGGATGTTTCGGAAGTGGATGCATCCAAGTTGCTAGTTGGAGAAGGGGATTCATTTAAATTCAAAGAATCAAAATTAACATCATCATCAAAATCATTTTTCTTGATTTCAGAAATCTCATTGAAAACAACATGAATGGATTCTTCTATAATTAAAGTTCTTTTATTGAATATACGAAAAGCTTTAGAAACTGAAGAATAACCAAGGAAAATTCCTTCATCAGATTTAGCATCAAATTTTCCTAAGGCATCTTTTTCATTCAAGATAAAACACTTGCACCCAAAAACTTTAAAATATGAAACATTGGGTTTTTTGTTGTTCCACAACTCATAGGGAGTTTTGGTGAGTAAGGGTCTTATTAGAACTCTATTCAAAATATAGCATGCAGTGTTTACGGCTTCGGCCCAAAAATATTTGGGTAGGCTATGTTCATTCAACATGGTTCTTGTCATTTCTTATAAATTTCTATTTTTTCTTTCTACTACTCCATTTTGTTGAGGATTTCTTGGAGTAGAGAAGTTATGATTGTATCCATTAAATTCATAAAATTCTTGAAAATCACGGTTTTGAAATTCACCACCATGATCACTTCTAATTGACGCAATCATAGAACCCTTTTCATTTTAGACAAGTTTGCAAAACTTGGTAAAATATCTAAAGCATTCATTTTTGTGTTTTAAGAAATAAGTCCATGTGTATCTACTATAGTCATCTACAATGACGAAGGCGTATTTGCTACCTCCTAGACTTGATGTAGAGATAGGTCCAAACAAGTCCATATGGATCAATTGTAAGGGCCTAGAGGTGCTTATTTGATTCTTAGATTTGAAACTACCCTTAATTTGTTTTCCTAATTGACAAGCATCACACACATTATCTTTGATAAACTTGATATGAGGAATTCCTCTTACAAGTTCTTTGGATAATATTTGAGTGATTAGTTTCATGCTAGCATGACCTAATCTCCTATGCCAAAGCCAAGCATCCTCATTCAAAACCAAGAAACACTTTTCATTGTAAAGATCATTGATGTCAATGGTGTATACGTTATTTTGTTTTAATGCAATCATAGAACCCTTTTCATTTTAGACAAGTTTGCAAAACTTGGTAAAATATCTAAAGCATTCATTTTTGTGTTTTAAGAAATAAGTCCATGTGTATCTACTATAGTCATCTACAATGACGAAGGCGTATTTGCTACCTCCTAGACTTGATGTAGAGATAGGTCCAAACAAGTCCATATGGATCAATTGTAAGGGCCTAGAGGTGCTTATTTGATTCTTAGATTTGAAACTACCCTTAATTTGTTTTCCTAATTGACAAGCATCACACACATTATCTTTGATAAACTTGATATGAGGAATTCCTCTTACAAGTTCTTTGGATAATATTTGAGTGATTAGTTTCATGCTAGCATGACCTAATCTCCTATGCCAAAGCCAAGCATCCTCATTCAAAACCAAGAAACACTTTTCATTGTAAAGATCATTGATGTCAATGGTGTATACGTTATTTTGTTTTAATGCAATCATAGATATGTTTTTGTGTGGTTTTTCAACGATGCAAGCATTAGATTCGAATTTGACAATATATCCTTTATCACACAATTGACTAATGCTCAAGAGGTTATGTTTTAAACCATCAACTAACAAAACATCTTCAATAAAGAAGTTGGATTTGTTACTTATGTTCCTTTGCCAATGATTTTACCCTTGTTGTTGTCTCCGAAGGTGACATAGCCTTCGTCTATGCTAGTGAGTTTAGAGAATTGAGATGGATCTCTGGTCATATGCCTTGAGCATCTACTATCAAGGTACCATCTCTTGCTCCTAGCTTGTGATGATGTATGTTTCTACAAGAAAGGATGATTTTTAGGTACCCATTTACTTTTGGGTGCCTCAAACACTGATCTAAATTATTTATCATGTTGCATAGAGTTTATCGTGGTTCCTTTAGGAACCCAAATCAATTTGTTTGGACTAACTTTCTTGAATGGACAATGATAAGTTCTATGTCCATGTTTGCAACAAAAGTTGCATTTGCTTTGGTGCCGAACATATAAGATAGGGCCTTTAATGAAGGTGGTTGGATTTTGGTGAGGACTTCTCACAAATCCGATTCCACTTCTTTTAGGAACATGACCCTTATTTGTAAGGATCATATTCAAAGACTTGCTATCAACCTCGAATTTCTTCAAGTTGTCCTTAAGTAGCAAGTTCTCCTTTTGGAGAGTTTCTAGATTATGACAATTTTTACATGGAGCTAAACTATCATGATATTCAATTTTTAATTTATCGAAATTACAAGTAAGACTATCATGCTCCTTTTTTAGCAATTTATATTTTCTACTAATAGTTTTGCATTCATCAAATAAGTCATGGAAGGCATTTAGTAATTCATCAAATGATAAATCTGCATCAATTAAATTTGTTACCTCATCTCTGATGGCCATTAGGGCGTAATGAGCAACTTGCTCGGTGTTGGACTCCTCTTCTTCGGACACGCTTGAGTCATCCCACGTTGCTTTGAGCGCCTTCTTCTTTGGTGTTCTCTTCTTGGCTTGGGGACAATCACTTTTATAGTGTCCCGGCTTCTTGCATTCGTAGCAAATAACTTGGTCCTTTTTGGGTTCAAATTTATTTTTTGAGTCATTTTTAAACTTGTTTCTTTTAATGAATTTTTTGAATTTCCTTGTTAGAAGTGCCAAGTCATCGTCACAGTCTTCATCACTTGAGTTTTCTCTCAAGTGGTCTTCGAAAGTTCTAAGTGCCATATCCTTCTTGTTCTTTGGAAGGATCTCTTCTTGCTCTTCATGAGCTTTGCAAGTCATTTCGTAGGTCATTAATGACCCGATTAATTCTTCAAGAGGGAAGTTGTTTAGATCTTTAGCCTCTTGAATAGCAGTGACTTTAGGGTCCCAACTCTTAGGAAGGGATCTTAGAATCTTATTTACGAGCTCAAAATCTGAAAAACTTTTGCCGAGTCCTTTTAGACCATTGACGACATCCGTGAAACGGGTGTACATATCGCCAATAGTCTCGCTCGGTTTCATTCGGAAAAGTTCAAAAGAATGTATCAAAAGATTGATTTTTGACTCTTTCACTCTACTTGTGCCTTCGTGAGTCACTTCGAGTGTATGCCAAATATCAAATGCAGTTTCACAAACCGAAACACGATTGAACTCATTTTTATCAAGCGCACAAAATAAGGCATTCATAGCCTTTGCATTAAGAGCGAAAGTCTTCTTCTCCAATTCATTCCAATCGATCATTGGAAGAGAAGATTTCGAAATCCATTTTCGACAAGATTCCAAAGTTCAAAATCCATTGAAATAAGAAAGATCCTCATTCGAGTCTTCCAATAGGTGTAGTCTGTCCCATTGAACATGGGTGGACGTGTAATAGAGTGGCCCTCTTGATTTCCGACGTATGCCATCTCTCTTGGGTTTTAATCCGATTGAGAGTTAACCCCGCTCTGATACCAATTGTTAGGATCAAGAACACTAAGAGGGGGGGGTGAATTAGTGCACCGAAAAACTTTCGACGATTTAAAACGACGTTCGTATGATAAGAACGATTTCAGTATGAAAGTCGAATTGGAAATTGCTTTAACTTAAGATTAAGTAAAGTGCAGTTAAAGTAAAGCTATGGAAGTAGTTGCAGTTAAGATAGAGAACAGAATGTAAATGCAAACCGAGATTTAGAGTGGTTCGGTCAATCTTGACCTACATCCACTTTTGGCTTCCTCGTCCGATGAGGTCACCGACGTCCACTAGAGGCCTTCCTTCAATAGGCGAAGGCCAACCACCCTTTTACAATTTCACTCCTTTTGAAGGGCTTAGGAGACAACCCTTACAAATTTTTCACTCCTCTCTTGAATGATCAAAACTTCGAAGAAAAGAGGGAGAAGAACTTCTAGCCTTTTACAACACTTTTAAGCTCTCAAAATCTCAGAATAAATGCTAAGTTTCGGTGCCCTTTCATGCATGAAAGGGTGGGGTTTATATAGGCCCCAAACTGATTTGAATTTGGAGCTCAAAAATGTCAATTCCCATGTTTTCGGGGTCCTAGCGGTACTACCGCCATAAATGGGCGATACTACCACTTGACAGAGCTCGGAAATCGAGCTCGGGCGATACCACCGCCTGACAGGGGCGGTGCTACCGCCCAGTCTCACTCGGAGACTGAGCCCAGGCGATGCCACCGCCTGACAGGGGCGGTGCTACCGCCCACCCAGTCTCACTCGGAGACTGAGCCCAGGCAGTGCCACCGCTTGACAAGGGCGGTGCTACCGCCTAGTCTCACTGGAGACTGAGCCTAGGCGGTGCCACCGCCTGACAGGGGCGGTGCCACAACCTAGCCTCACTCCAAGACTCGGCTGCTGGGCGGTGCCACCGCCGACCCAAGCGGTGCCACCGTCGGCCAGGGAATTTGGGTCCGAATGGGCTGATCCATTCGGCCCAATTTGGGTCTGTTAAGGGCCCAATTGCCCCAAGATTAAGTTAATGGGATCACCTCCCATTTCTAACTTAATCATCATGCTAACTACAATATTTTTCAAGACATTTACTGCAACTTGCTCCGGTGCGTCAATCGCTTCTTCCGTCGAGCTTCCGGCGAACTTCTGGCGATCATCCGACGAACCCTCGGCGATGCTCCGGCGGACTTCCGGCAAACTCCTGGACTTGCGATGATCCACTTGGCGAGTTCCAATGAGTTTCTTTGGCAAGCTCCTGGACTTCTCAGATTTGTTCCCGCAGAACCTCCGATGACCGTCCGGACTTTCGTTGAACTCTCGAACCCCCAACGTGATCATAGTCTTGACTTCGGCGCAACTCCTGCTGCATGTCTTACTTTCATCGTAGTTAATCCTGCACACTTATCTTAACATATGGATTAGATAACAAATGACAATTGACTTCATCATCAAAATCCGAGATTAAACAGTAATTGATAAGGGCATTCATGTAAAACCTACCTAAGTCGACCCCTATTAAAGAGATAAAGAGGTCGGCTAGGGTTTGGAGGTTATTTCTTAGAGAAGAATTAGGAATTGTAAAAAAATAGGAGTCTTGAGTAGGAGTTTTAATTAAGTAGAAGTCTTGAGTAGGAGTCCTATTATGAGTTAGGGTTTAGAAACCCTATAAATAGTCAAGTATTCATTCTCTTTTCATAAGCAATAGATGAATCTTTTTTGCAGCCTTTGTGCAGCAACTTGGAGGAAGGAACCCCTATAGAGTTCCAAGGAGGCCGATCCCCTAAAGAGATCAACCCCAAGCTTAGAATCTACAATGGTTCTAACACTTGGTATCAGAGCAATATTCTTGGCATCTCGCTACCCTTCCACAGCCATCCATTAGCCCTCTACAACTGCCCAAAGCAATTCCCACAATTGCTTAAAAGATCATCGCCAAATTCCGCCGTCATCTCCACCACCGTGGATCATCCTTTGATCTTCCCGTGAATTGCAATAGGTTCTAGTTTCCTACCTTACTGCTGCTGCAATTTAGTGATTCTTATTCAAAAATCCAAAAAAAAAATTGTTCCTATATTGCTACATAAACTTTTAGTCGTAAAGTTTTCATCTCTACGACGAAAGATACATTACAGAATTCCAACCGCATAACACAGTTTGTTTAATCTTGCTTCTGTATTTTTTTTTCTATCCAAATCTCTACAAAATTTTTATGACAGCTTTGGCACTTCCTAATAGTAGATTTTTCTTTAGTTTTGTCAAAAATTCTCAATATAAACTATTGATCTTTTACATCTAAATTGCTATACTTGAAAATCTGCACTATAAAATTCCAACCGCATAGCAAAGATTTTTTGATCTCGCTACTACATTTTTTCAATCCAAATCTCTACAAAATTTTTATGATAGCTTTGACAGTTCCTAACAGTGGATTTTCCTTTAGTTTTGCCAAAAAATTCTCAATATAAACCACTAATCTTTTACGTCCAATCTGCTACACTTGAAAATCTGTGTTGTAGAAAATTTCAGCCACATATTATTGCCTTAACTGATCTATCTATTTGCAATCTTTTTTGAATGAAATTTCTTATATGCTTCATAGATCATCTTACCTTTCATCTAAGATTGATCTATTGAAGAATTCATCTCAGAAAATGATTTTGTGTTGCTACAAAATTTTGTCGCAAACCGTTGAAATTTTTCGATGAGAATTTTGCTATCACAACTTGCACCAATTTCTTTGATATTATATTGCCAAAATTTTCTTGATTAAATTGGAAATTCTTGCTGTCATATAAACTAAGATTTTTCTTTTAATTCCCTCTTCAAATCTCTTAAGTTTATGGTGGAAATTTTATTGAGAAACCGTTGTTTCTTCGACGACAATTCTGCTCTTACAAGATAACACAATTCTGCAGCAAACTTCCACTGATTTCTATCAAACCTGTGCTATCATCTACCACAGATCTAAAACTTTCATCCACAGCCCTAAAATC
>CM017190.1:13117937-13177937 GCA_004837865.1 Musa balbisiana | reverse complement strand
TATACATAATATATGTATTACATTTGTATACATATATATACATAATATATGTGTATATACATATATATATGTATATATGTATATAAATATACATATATATATGTATATATATGTATATAAATATACATATATATATACATATATATATTGTTAGAAAAGCGGTCGGTGCTAAGGGGGGGGGGGGGTGAATTAGTAAAGTAGTAAAAATTACATCGGTTCAAAACTTCGTTGCAATTAAATCCTTTTCCGACGAAAAACCGTTTTATAAAGTTATTAACTTTGAAAGCGTATGAAAGAGCGTAGTAGATGTAAAGCAAGTAAAGTGGTTTGCAGTAATGTAAATTGCACAAGAGAAACACAAACCATATTTTTATAGTGGTTCGGTCGTCGTGACTTACATCCACTTCACTGATTCCTCTTCCATCGAGGCCACCGGCATCCACTATCGGTCTTGTTTCAATGGGCGAAGACCAACTACCCTTTTACACCTCTCTTTTCCTTTTCGCATGTTTAGGAGACAATCTTTTACAACTCTCTTTTACAAGGTATCCCTCTCACACCTCCTTTAGAACTCTCTAAGCTTTGAGAGGGGGGAACTCAACTTTCTACGGATTACAACTTTAGAATCATAAGATTTTTCTTAATATTTTTTACTAATTTATGCAGAAATAGCTGGGGTATTTATAGGCCCAAAATGGATTCAAATTTGGAGTCCAAAATTCAAACCCTTAAAATTTTAGGGTACGGACTCTACCACCGCCTGCAGTCTGACATTGGGCAGTACCACTGCTTGCAGTCTAACACTGGGTGGTACCACCACCTAGAAGACTGTGCTGGATGGTACCACCGCCCAGACTAGCAGTACCACCGCCTGACACATTCTCAGAGACTATGCCACGACGGTTTCACCTGTTTGGTCACTATTTGGGCCTTTCTCTTGGCCCAACCAACCCAAACTTGGGCCCAACTATCCTCTAATTGGGTTGGCCTAATTCTAATCTCAATTATATTCTAACTACAAATTTTAAGATATTTACTAAGCTAAACAGAGTCCGTAAGTCAAGTTTTCTTTTGGCGATCTTTCGGCGAACTTCCGATGATCTCTCGGCAATGTTCCAGCGGACTCCTAGCAAGCTCCTGGACTTCACAATGATCTTCTTGGTGAGTTCCAATGAGCTTCTTTGGCAAACTCCAGGACTTCTCGGTTGGTTCTGGTAGAAATTCCGACGAACGTCCGAACTTCCGACAAACCCTCAAACTCCGAACGAAATCACATTCTTGACTCCGGGACTTCATTTTGCTTTATGCCTTGCTATCATAGTTAATCCTGCACATGTAAAAACACACTTTGATCTAGACAATTAATACCAAGTATGAATCATGTTGTCTGGTATGTCATTGGTCCATCAACGCTTCGTTCGATTCTTTGGCGCATCGTCCTCTCTTGCAACCTATTGCCCAATCGGCCAGTTGGCTCCGTAACTCCAATATCCTTGGTGTAATATCCGCTCTTCTTGGCCCGATGCTTGAACTCATGGCTCGAAGACTTCTGTCGATACGTCGACTGATCCTCCGACTCGATGTCCAATTTTCTGACATGTTCCACCGGCCCAACATGGTTCTTCCTACTTTAATTGTCTCAACCTGATCAAAGCATCTTGCGTTACTCAAAACGTAAATCAAATCATAAACACTTATCAATTGGTTTCATTATCAAAATATGAGATTCAACAATCTACCCCTTTTTGATGATGACAACTAATTGATGACGGAGTTAACCTTAACTCCATCTATCAATATGTCATATTGATAGAACCTTGAATTCAAGCTAAATTCAAGTCATTGTAAATTTCATCATGAATATTTGAAACACGTCATCATGCATAACATGATCATACTTCTCCCCCTTTGTCATCAACAAAAAGGAGAAGTGTAACTTTCAAGTGTTTGAGATATTACAGTTCAAATCATTGCATAATAAATCTCAAGTTTAATCAACATGCAAGCTAGCAGATTTTATGAGTTTTGTAAATTTGTAAATTTTACTAGATGTGCAAGTTAACATATTTGCTTCTTGAGATTGCAAGCTAGCAAATCTTTGTGATATTCAAGATAGCAACTTCTACATCATATTAGAACATGTAAGCTAACAAATTTTCGATATGCAAGTTTTACAACATACAAGCTAGCAAATTTTATATCATTTTAGAGCATGTAAGCTAGCAATATTTGAGACATAAGGTCAAGCAAGATTTTGCTTCTCTTTATGATATGCAAGCTAGCAAAATTAGAGATGTGCAAGTTTAGCATATTTGCTTTCTTCTTGTATTGTGCAAGCTAGCATCTTTTATCTCCCCCTTTGTCATTGTCAAAAAGAAGAGAAGACCCTTTACATCAATTTTCAAATTATGAGAAAGGTAAAGTAACAAAGATGAAAAATCAAGTCATGAATGTCAAAATAATTTTTCATCATGAATATTTCATCATTGCATGCATCAAAATAATATCATGAGTGTTTCATGTATTCATATCATCACATGAAGAATATAAAAAAGAACTTGGTGATGAGATATACTTCATAAATTTAATGAATTTTACATAATAAAATTCAAGTCATAAACCTTAAAAGATGTCATGAGAGAACACATAAACGATCTTGATTCATGTATAATATCTCTCAATTCATTATAAATCATAAAAATTATAATTTCAAAAAATTATGATTCATTTGGACAAAAAGATTATTGATTCATGCATTTGAATAAATATTTTTAAATCATCACTTCAACTCATCATACATAATTTCAACATGTAAAATCATCAAACATGATACAATCATTTATTTTCAAAACATTAATCATTATTTTCAACTCATTCAATTTGTCAAATCAATATCATGAGTATTGCATGATTTCATATCATCACATGAAGGGATAGCAAGAAAAATTAGTGATAAGATATACAAATCATGAAGACAAATTGTGAATATTAAGAGACATATTATGATTCTTTTTAGATAACTCAAATAGTGAAAAAAAAGAATCATAGTAAACAATCTTGATTTATAAAAAGAATACTCAAGTTATAATTCTGAGAAATCAAGAGAAACCATGATTCATTTTAACGAATCTCCTCTTAAATAAATAATGTAAAGAATTCTTAGGAGATTATGAAAAATCTTGATTTATATAAAATATTTCATGAGAAATTTGATTTTGATAAAACTCATTCAAATTCATCAAATTATTTTCATAGTCCAAGAAATTCACAAAAGCATAATATACATGGATTCATTAATCTTTTATCGAAAAATCAATAAGATAGAGATGTTCCATCTTAAGTTATTGGTTTCATACAAGTATGCCTTTATCTTTTTATTGTAAATAAAAACATGCATCAACTTTTAGGATCAAAAAATAAATTTCATCATAAAAATCATCCATCTTGTTTAAAACTGAAAAAGCAACTTTTGTTATGACAAAGATCAACATACCATAAATCACAAAAATCATTATGCATCATTTTGAAATTGATTTCATCAAACATAAAGCATTTTCCATCAAGATCATTTTGTTTGTTATAGTCATACATTTTTCTTTTATAATCAAAAGGCAATATGAAAATCATTAAGATACAAATTGTTACATCATTAAAACATCTAGCATGATTTCATAAAGCATTTTCAATCAAAATCGAAAAGCATAATTTGATACACATTAATGCTTCTTAAAAATATACATAGGATTTATCTTAAGCATTAGATTTAAGTCTAACATTTTATTTATTTATCATAAAGCATGTAATTTTCATGATTATTTTTTAAAATCACTAGAAAGGTAAGCATAATCCAATTTTATTTTTGCATTTTCATTAGTTCATATGCAATTCAAAAAATATATATAATTTTTTTAAACTAAAAAATAATTTATGAAAAGCATTATGTAATTTCAAAATAAACTAAGGGCATTTTGATTACCTCATCGTCGAAAGCCGTTAAAGAGTAGTTTGTCACCTCGCCTTTATTGATTTTCTCATTGTCTTCGGATGAGCTCGATTCATCCCAAGATGCTTCCTTCTTCTTGCGTTTATAGCAAGTAGTTGCGTTCTTTTAAAGTTTATTTTTGATTTTTGGTTGTTGTTTTATGAACTTTTTAAATTTCATGATGAGTTCAAGTTCACCAGCTTATACTCGAGTGGTCTTCAATTGTTCTATGTCTCAAATCCTTTCTATTCTTGGAAGGTTGTTCTTAAGTTCATTTTGTACCATATTGGTCATTTCGTAGGTCATTAAAGACCCAATTAATTCTTCGATAAAAAAAGTATTCAAATTTTTTGATTCTTGAATAGTTGTTATTTTCGAATTCTAATTTTTAGAAAGTGATCGTAAAACTTTACTAACAAGTTCAAAATTCAAAAAAGTTTTATCATGAGATTTTAAACTATTGATGACATCCGTAAAACGGGTGTATATGTCTCTAATGATTTCACTTGGTTTCATATAAAAAGTTCAAAATCATGCATTAAAAGATTTATTTTAGATTATTTTACTCTATTCATGCCTTCGTGTGTGGTTCTAAGAATGTGCCAAATATCAAAAGCCATTTTGCAAATTGACACTCGATTGAACTCGTTTTTATCTAAGGCGTAAAATAAGGCATTCATAGCCTTTGCATTTAAAGAAAAAGTCTTCTTCTCTAAATCATTCCAATGGTTCATTAGAAGAGAAGACCTTTGAAAACTATTTTCCATAATACTCCATAAATTTAAATCTAAAGAAAGTAAGAAAACTCTCATTCATGTTTTCTAATATGTGTAGTCCGTTCCATTGAACATGGGAGGACGAATGAGAGAGTTACCATTTTGAAAGCCGAAAAGAGCCATTTCTATTTGAGTTTTAAACCAAATGAGAAAAATGAGGCTTTGATACCAATTGTTAGAACTGAGTCGGCACTAAGAGGAGGGGGGTGAATTAGTATAGCGGTAAAATTATGTCGGTTTGAAAAATCTTTTATATGTTGAAAACTGTACTCAGAAGATAACTTGAAATCACATTCATATATAAAGTGAAAGCAGTAGGCAAGTAAAGATTCAGTTTATAGTTAAATTAATTTGCTCAAAATAAATGCAAACTAGATTTTATAGTGGTTCGGTCATCGTGACCTACATCTACTCCGCCGATTTCTATTCCGTCGAGGCCACTAGCATCCACTATCGGTCTTCCTTCAATGGGTGAAGACCAAGTACCCTTTTACACCTCTTTTCTCCTTTTCACGGGTTTAGGAGACAATATTTTATAACTCTCTTTTACAAAATATTCCTCTCATACCTTCCTTCGAACTCTTTCTAAGCTTTGGGAGGAGGGAACTCAACTTTCTAAAGTTTACATCTTTAGAATCATAGGGTTTTGCTCAATATTTTTTATTTATCTATGCATAAATAGCTAGGATATTTATAGACCCCAAATGACTTCAAAAATGGAGCCAAAATTTAAATCCCTGAAATTTCAGGGTACGGGCGGTACCACCGCATGCAATCTGACATTGGGTGGTACCACCGCCTAGTCTAGCAGTACCACTACCTAGAAGACTATATGATGGTACCTCCGCCTAGACTAGCGGTACCACTGCCTAACACAGTCTTGGAGCTTGTGCTACGATGGTTTTACTTGTTTGGTCACTGTTTAGGCCTTTCTCTTGGCCCAACATAGCTCAAACTTGGGCCCAACTATCCCCTAATTGGGTTAGCCTAATTCTAATCCTAATTATGTACTAAATATGAATTTAAAGATATTTACTAAGCTAAACAAAGTCCATTAGTCTAGGTTTCTTCCGGCGAGCTTCCGATGATCTTCCGGCGAACTTCCGACGATCTCTCGGCAATGTTCCAGTGGACTCCTGGAAAGCTCTTGGACTTCACGATGATCTTCTTAGTGAGTTCCGATGAGATTCTTTGGCAAGGTCCTAGGCTTCTCGGTCAATTCCAGTAGAAATTCCGACGAACGTTTGGACTTTCGACAAACTCTCGAACTCCCAACGAAATCGCGTTCTTGACTCTGGAACTTCATTTTGCTTTATGCCTTGTTATCGTAGTTAATCCTGCACAAATAAAATACACTTCAATCTAGACAATTATTACTAAGCATGAATTATGTTGTCCGGCATTTTATTGGTCCATCGACGCTTCGTCCGATTCTTTGGTGCATCATCCTCTCTTGTGGCCTATTACCCAATCGGCCAGTTGACCTCCGTAACTTCAATTTGTTTGGTGCAATATCCACTCTTCTTGGCCCGATGCTCGAATCCATGGCCCGAAGTCTTCTGTCGATACGTCGACCAATCCTCCGGCTCGACATCCAATCTTTTGACATATTCCATCGGCCCAACATGATTCTTTCTGCTTTAATTGTCTCTCCCTGATCGAAGCATCCTACGTCACTCAAAATGCATATCAAATCATAAATACTATCAATTGGTTTCAACATCAAAATCTGAGATTCAACACCGGTGACCTTGTCGGAGGAGGAATCTGAAAGTGGATGTAGGTCACATTTACTGAACTACTCTAAATTCTGGTTTGCTTTTTATTTGTGCAATTTACGTTACTACAAATCTCCTTAATCTTCTCTTGCACTTTTACAAAAGCTTTCAAGTTCAATTTATCTTCGAAATGGATTAAATCGGAACCATTTTCATTAAAATCAGTTTTAATCGAAACAAAGACTTTTGAAATCGGGAAAGTTTTCCGCTGCACTAATTCACCCATCCCTCTTAGTGCCACTCTTGATCTTAACAAAAACAACTTATGAAAAATCATCAAGTAATTTCAAAATATAGTAAAGGAGTTTCGTTTGAGTTGTTTACCTCATTGTCGAAAGCTGTTAAGGTGTAGTTTGCCACTTCATCTTTATCGGTTTGCTCCTCATCTTCGGATGAGCTTGATTCATCCCAAAGTGCTTCCTTCTTCTTGCGTTTATAGTAAGTAGTTGCGTTCTTCTTAAGTTTGTTTTTATTCTTTGATTCTTGTTTTAAGAATTTTTTAAGCTTCATTGTGAGGAGTTCGAGGTCATCATCATTATCACATGAGTCATTACTCAAGTGATATTCTTTTGTTCGAAGTACAAAATCCTTCCTATTCTTTAGAAGGTTGTTCTTAAGTTTGTTTTGTTTCATGCAATTCATTTCATAGGCTATTAAAGACCTAATCAGTTCTTTAATTGAAAAATGGTTCAAGTTTTTTGATTCTTGGATTGTCGTTACTTTAGAATCCTAATTTTTAGAAAATGAACGTAAAACTTTATTTACAAGTTCAAAATTTGAAAAACTTTTACCAACTGCTTTTAAACTATTGACTACATCTGTAAAATGGGTATACATGTCAACAATAGTTTCGCTAAGTTTTATATAAAATAACTCAAAATCATACATCAAAAAATTAATTTTAGAATCTTTAACTCTACTAGTACCTTCGTGTGTGATTTTGAGTGTGTGCCAAATGTCAAAAGCCGTTTCACATGTAGAAACCCGATTGAATTCATTTTTATCTAAAGCGTAAAATAGAGTATTCATAGCTCTAGCATTTAAAGAAAAAGTCTTCTTCTCCAAATCATTCCAATGGTTCATCAGAATTTGAAAACCACTTTCAATAATATTCCATAAATTCAAATCCAAAGAAAGCAAGAAAACTCTCATTCAAGTTTTCCAATATGTGTAGTCCATCCCACTGAGCATGGGAGGACGAATGAGAGAGTGACCCTCTTGAAAGCCGAAAAGTGCCATTTCTCCTTGAGTGTTAAACCAAATGAGAAAAATGAGACTATAATACCAACTGTTAGGAATGAGTCGGCACTAAGAGGGGGGATTAGTGCAGTGGATAAAATTATGTCAGTTTAAAATCTCATTGTGATTAAACCCGTTTCAAAAGATGTTAACTTGAAAGCATACGAAAGAATGTAGTGGATGTAAAGCAAGTAAGGTAGTTTGTAGTTAATGTAAATAACAAAACAGAAATGCAAGCTAGTAATTTTCTTTCTTCTCTTTTGAGAAGTGCATTTTTTTTTCCTTGGCAAAGCTTAAGTTAGCAAAATTTTACATCATGCAAGCTAGTAATTTTCTTTCTTCTCTTTTGAGAAGTGCATTTTTTTTTCCTTGGCAAAGCTTAAGTTAGCAAAATTTTACATCATGCAAGCTAGTAATTTTCTTTCTTCTCTTTTGAGAAGTGCATTTTTTTTTCCTTGGCAAAGCTTAAGTTAGCAAAATTTTACATCATGCAAGCTAGTAATTTTCTTTCTTCTCTTTTGAGAAGTGCATTTTTTTTTCCTTGGCAAAGCTTAAGTTAGCAAAATTTTACATCATGCAAGCTAGTAATTTTCTTTCTTCTCTTTTGAGAAGTGCATTTTTTTTTCCTTGGCAAAGCTTAAGTTAGCAAAATTTTACATCATGCAAGCTAGTAATTTTCTTTCTTCTCTTTTGAGAAGTGCATTTTTTTTTCCTTGGCAAAGCTTAAGTTAGCAAGGTGGTACCATCGCCTGATATAGTCTCGGAGATTGTGGCACGATGGTGCCACCTGTTGGGTCACTATTTGGGCCTTTCACTTGGCCCAACACAGTCTATACATGGGTCCAACTGGCCCCTAATTGGGTTGGCCCATTCCAATCCCAATTATCTGCTAACTATGAAATTTAAGGCATATACTAAGCTAATCAAGTCTGTAAGTCTAGGTTTCTTCCAGCAAGCTTCCGGCGATCTCTCGATAATGTTCCAATGGACTCCCGACATGCTCTTGGACTTCACAATGATCTTCTTGGCCAGTTCTAACGAGCTTCTTCGGCAAGCTTCTGGACTTCTTGGTCAATTCTGGTAGAACTTCTAACGAACTCTCAAACTCCCAACGAAGTCTCATTCTTAACTATTGGACTTCATTTTGCTTTATGCCTTGATCACTATCGTGGTTAATCTTGCACAAATAAAACCTACTTCGATCTAGACAATTATTACAAAGCTTGAATCATGTTGTCCGGCATGTCATTGGTTTATCGACTCTTCATCCGATTCTTCGGCGCATCGTCCTCTCTTGCGGCATATTGCCCAATCGGCCAGTTGACCTCCGCAACTTTGATTTCCTTGACGTAATTTCCACTATTCTTGGCCCGATGTATGAACTCATGGCCCGAAGCCTTCTGCCAATACGTCGACCGATCCTTCGGCTCGATGTCCAATCTTCTAACATGTTCCACTCTGGCCTAATATGATTATTCCTACTTTAATTGTCTCTCCCTGATCGAAGCTTCCTGCATCACTCAAAACGCAGATCAAATCATAAATTCTATCAATTAGTTTCATCATCATAATCCGAGATTTAACACCTTGAATTCAAATTGAATTCAAGTCAAAGCAATCATGTGGTCATAAGATCATGCATAATCAAAATTTTAATACATCATTCCATGCATGTTTGTCATCATCACTTCTCCCCCTTTGTCATCAACAAAAAGGAGAAGTGTAACTAGCAAGTGTTTAGACATAATTTCAAATCATTACATAATAAACATAATCTCAAGTTTTATTATCATGCAAGCTAGTAATTTTCTTTCTTCTCTTTTGAGAAGTGCATTTTTTTTTTCCTTGGCAAAGCTTAAGTTAGCAAAATTTTACATCATGCAAGCTAGCAATAATTGAGATATTCAAGAAAGCAACTTTTGCTTCTTGAAATATACAAGTTAGCAATCTTTGCTTCTCTTTTGAGATGAACAAGCTAGTATGTTTTTGCATTTTCTTGACTTGTGCAAGCTAGCAAATTTAGTAAGTTTTACATAATTTTGGAACATGCAAGTGATAGGACCCTAGTAGGGTTAGGTCCTACTCAACCAAGAAGTAGCTAATAAAACCCTATGAGATTATAATAAACCCCACCTAGCTGCCTCTATCCTGTAAAGAAGAGTGGCTAGAGTTTATATTTGGGCCTTTGGGCTTTCTAGTCGTCGCCCCCATTTACTGGGCTGGTTGGTTAGGGTTGAGGGCAAAAGGGATAACTCACTTAGGAAGCAGCCTCTAGGGCTAGGGTTTGGAGCCCTATATAAGCATGTAGCCTCCATCTCTTTGAGAATAAGATCTATCTAATATTGCATCCATTTGCCAAACTTCTAGGAGGGTGGAACCCCTATAGCGTTCCAAGGGTTAATTTCCCTCAAAGATCAATCTATATAAAATTCCTCTGGGGTTCTATCATCTATTATCAGAGCAGCGATCTTGCTGCTTTTTTTGCCATCCCTGCCGCCCACCACTAGCCAAGCAATTCCCACAATTGCTCTTGACATCGCCATCTCCATCGTTATCTCCCGCCGTAGATCAAATCAATATACTACCGTCACCTCCAACTACATCAGAAATCTAGTATTCTCCTATCACTAATACCTTTTGCTGTTATAATTTTTAATTCAAAATACCAAGAAGAAGTCTTCTTATCTATCCCATGCTGTGAATTTCTTTCACCGTAAAAGTTATCATCATTGCGAATCAAGGATTGTTGTAGAAATATTCAACCACATATTGTTGCCTCTAACTGATCTATTTGCAATCCTTTTTGAACAAAATTTTTATACACCTCATAGATCATCTTGGATTCTATCTAAGGTTGATCTATTGAGAAATTCATCCCTAAAAATGTTCTTGTGTTGCTGCAAATTTTCATCGCAAACCATTGGAATTTTTCGACGAGAATTCTACTATCGCAACTTGTACCAATTTCCTTGCTAATATACTACCAAAATTTTCTTGATTAAATTAGTCATAATTAATGTTATCTAAACCAAGATTTTGCTATCAAATTCCCTCCTCAAATCTCTCAGTTTTTGCTGGGAATTTCATCGAGAAACCGCTATTTCTTTGACGATAATACTGCTCTTACAAGACAACACATATCTGTAGCAACTTCCATTGATTTCTATCAAACCTTTGCTGCATCTATCACAGATCTAAAACATTTTTTTTCCTAACCTTCATCCATTATCATCACAGCCCTAAAACTCCACTAAACCACACCCAAAACAACCACAAAATAAGCCTAAACCACAGCCTACATCCACCACCCCACCAACCCTTTCGACCACCACTTCTCTCAATCTATAAATGCCTTTAACTTGATAATAAAAGAGAGATTTTAACATTATAGATTTGGAGGTATATACTATAGCATCTGAAGAGGCAATCAATGCTAAATTTGAAGCCTTTGAGATATGAATGGAGGATAAGATTCGGACTCTCTTTACCGAACTTAGTTTGGGCCGACCACCAAGCCTAAATAAATCACATCAAGGAGAGAGCTCTGACCAATCACACCAAGCTCGAAGAGATGACTTCTAAGAGAGGGGAGGTTCTATGACTGATCCCTACTATCTATTTATGAGGGTGGACTTCCCTAGATAGGAAGAAGGGGACTCGATTGGTTGGATCTCGCATGTGGAGCGATATTTTCAGTACCACAAAATCGTGGACGCATCTATGGTGGAAATTATAGCTATACATCTTGAAAGGGATGCCATATAGTGGTTTGACTAGTTTGAACATACTCATGGAATCCTTTCATGGCGACAATTCAAAGAAGAACTATTGATCCACTTTGGACCAATCGATTATGAGAACATTGATGGACAACTTACAAAGATTTGACAAATCTCCACCATTCAGGAGTACCAAACTAGGTTTGAATGGTTATCTAATCAAACTCATAATTGGTCTAAAAAATAGCTATTGGGGACCTTCATTGAGGGCTTAAAGCCGGAGATCCAGGGAGAAGTTAAAGCGTGACAACCGTACTCGCTTATGGTAGCCATCTCTTTCGCATGACTTTAGGAGGAGCGATTGAACCATGAAGTCTGGAGGACTAGGGTCACTCCCCGACTAGCAATATCGAAGCCCTCAGCCCCCCCTACTGTCAACCGAGCCATTGCACTAAAAAGGTTGATAAGAGAAGAGCTTCGGGAGTGATCTGCGAAGGGGTTATGTTGGCATTACGACGAGCCGTGGAGCCGTGAGCATCGCTGTAAAAAAGGGAGACTTCTTGTGATTGAACCAATAGAAGAAGAGGCCATCGAACATCTAGAAGAGAGCCTTAAACATGAAGAAAAAGAGCCATAACCGATCGACTTTATGATACATGCACTAGTCGACTACTCAAATCAACAAACAATGAAAGTTGGAGGCCTTCTCAAACAACAATCGATCACTGTTCTCATTGACACGAGCAGCACTAATAACTTCCTAAATAGTAAGGTTACTGCTTGGATGGCACTTCACATCGAAGGTTGCAGCAAGTTCGTGTTAGGATCAAGAGCACTAAAAGGGGGGGGGGGGGGGGGGGGGGTGAATTAGTGCAGCGGAAAACTTTCGACGATTTAAAACTACGTTCGTACGATAAAAACAATTTCGGTATGAAAGTCAATTCGGAAATTACTTTAACTTAAGATCAAGTAAAGTGCAGTGAAAGTAAAGCTATGGAGGTGGTTGCAGTTAAGATAAAGAACAAAATGTAAGTGCAAACCTAGATTTAGAGTGGTTTGGTCAATCTTGACCTACATCAACTTTTGGCTTCCTCCTCCGATGAGGTCACTGACGTCCACCAGAGGCCTTCCTTCAATAGGCGAAGGCTAACCACCCTTTTACAATTTCGCTCCTTTTGATGGGCTTAGGAGACAACCCTTACAGATTTTTCACTCCTCTCTTGAATGATCAAAACTTGGAAGAAAAGAGGGAGAAGAACTTTTGACCTTTTACAACACTTTTAAGCTCTCAAAATCTCAGAATAAATGCTAAGTTTCGGTGCCCTTTCATGCATAAAAGGGTGGGGTTTATATAGGCCCCAAGAGGATTCAAATTTGGGCTCCAAATTTGAATTCTTTCGGGTTTCCCAATGCTGGCAGTGCCACCGCCTGTCAGTGGCGGTGCCACCGCCAGAACTCTCGGGTTCTAGGCGGTGCCACCACCTAGTCTGGCGATGCCACTGCCTAGACTATTTCAGCTTTTTGGTTGGGCTCCAAACTTGGCCCAAACCAATCCGAACTCGGGCCCAATTGGCCCCTAACCGAGTTATAGGATTAACCCTTAATCCTAACCCTAATTACATGCAAACTATGAAATTAAGACATAGTCCTAAGCAGGTTTTTAACCGGCAACATCAAGTTCCCTTCCAGCGAGCTTCCGGTGAACCTCTTGGACTTGCGACGATCCACTTGGCGAGTTCCGACGAGCTTCTTTGGCAAGCTCCTAGACTTCTCAAATTTGTTCTCGTAGAACCTCCAATGACCGTCCAGACTTCCGTTGAACTCTCGAACCCCCAACGTGATCATATTCTTGACTCCGACGCAACTCCTGCTGCATATCTTACTTTCATCGTAATTAATCCTACACACTTATCTCAACATATGGATTAGATAACAAATGATAATTGACTTCATCATCAAAATCCGAGATTCAACAATCTCCCCCTTTTTGATGATGACAATCAATTGATAACGGAGTTAACCTTAACTCCCCCTATTTATATGCCATACTCGAGATAAGTCATTCTTGAATTTCAAAGCTTTTGAATTCAAGAGACATATTGATAAGTTAAAATTGTTTAACCTTATCAATACTCCCATCATGATTCCTATCATGATGTATCTCTCTGAAAATGATGTCAAGGCTTGACATCCATTTTCAACTCTTACATTTCAAGTGTGAATGATAGTAATGGTAGCACTTTATCATATGGTAAGATATCAAAATGTAAAATTGCGATACAAGTTCTTGATATCTTAACATGATGCATATATGGCATAATGCAAATATGGCAATCATAGCATTTCTATCATCAATTTATCATATATTTCGATGCAAGCTTCTTTTGATATCGTAACATAATTTAAATTCAAATATGGCACTCATAGCATCAATTCATACATTTCTCCCCCTTTGTCATCAACAAAAAGGAGAATGATATAAGCAAATTTTAAACATAAGTGCGGTAATGATTCATGCCATAATTAGGTTCACGTTTCATTTCATTTTTACAATGATCAAGATATATATGTGAATCAAATCCTTGCTTAAAAAAAATCTTCCCTTTTCAAGAAGGAATTTATAAGAAAGAATCATTTCATCAAATCCATTTCTCGAAAAAAAAGTATTTCACATGATAAGTCTATGAGAGATGCATTTGCTAATTGATTCTATATGTCAAAAATCAATGATATGAATTAAATTTTATATGACATGCTTATGAAAGCTGCATTAAGTTCGGAAGAAAATAATGTATCGTTAGGATCAAAAAAATCTGAAAATGTAATTTAACACTTTCATGCATTCGGACAAGGTTTTGCTATAGATTTTCAAACACAATCATGAAGATAAAACATGACATGCTTATTATTATGAAAATTTTGTATTCAAAACACATAATTTCCAACATGTTATTAATGTTGAATCTTGGATTTTGATGATGAAACTAATTGATTGTGTTTAGATGTTTAACTGCATTTTGAGTGATGCAGGTCTACTCGATCAGGATTAGACAGTTGACGTAGGAGGAATTGACGTTGCGCCGGAGGAGATCACGTTAGGATATTGGACGGTAGAACGCTTCGGACGTCGGGCATCAGGCCAAGGAGAGCGGAATTGCACCAAGGATATCGGGGTTGCGGAGGTCAACCGCCGATTGGGCAACAACCCGCAAGAGTGGACGATGCACTGAAGAATCAGACGAAGCGCCAACCAATGACGTGCCGGGCAACAGAATGTCAATTCGCGTTGTAATAATTGTCTAGATCGGAGTAGAGTTTTGGCTTGTGTGTGCAGGATTAACTACGATAACGATGAAGACATAAAGCGAAACAAAGTGCCGGAGTCAAGCGCGAAGGATTCGTTGGGAGTTCGAGAGTCCGACGGAAGTCTGAAGGTTCGTCGGGAATGCTGCCGGAACTAGCCAAGAATGAGTAGGGAGCTTGCCGAAGGGTTTTCAGAAGCTCGCCAGAATGTACGTCGGAAGTTTGCGGAGCTCACCGAGAAAGATCATAGCTTGCCGAAGAAGCTCATCGGAACTCGCCAAGATCAAATCGTGAAGTCTAGGAGCTTGCCGGGAGTCCGCAGAATGGTTTCCTAGAGTTTCTCGGAAGATCGTCGGAAGTTCGCCGGAAGAAGTCTTGACTTGTGGACTTTGTAATAGCTTAGGAAATGTCTTTAAATTCGTAGTTAGCATGTTAATTAGGGTTAGGATTAGGTGTTAATCTTATAACCCAAGTAGGGGCCAATTGGGCCCGAGTTCGGACTGGTTTGGGCCAAGTTTGGAGCCCAACCAAGTGAGCTGAAATAGCCAGGCGGTGGCACCACCCAGCACCCGAGAGCCAGGCGGTGGCACCGCCCAGTACACTGTCAATGTCACAACTGACAGGCGGTGGCACCGCCACTGACAGGCGGTGACACCGCTAGCTTCGGGAACCGAAGAGAATTCAAATTTTGGAGCCCAAATTTGAATCCTCTTGAGGCCTATAAATACCCCTCTATTCTCAGCTGAGATAACAACCTTTTGAGAAGCTAGAAGTTGAGAAAATCTTTAGGAAAAGTCTTGTTTTCAATAGCTTGAGTGTTCACCTCCTTTCTTTTCATTGAAATCTTTGTAAAAGGGTGAACCACTTGTAAGAGGTTGTAAGAGGGGTGTAAGAAGGAGGTTGATCTTCGCTTAGTAAAGGAAGATCGTTAGTGGATGCCGGTGTCCTCGACGGAAGAGGAATCAAAGGAGTGGATGTAGGTCACGATTGACCGAACCACTATAAACTACCGTCTTCTCTGGTTTGCATTTACTTCCTGCTATTACCTTACTGCAAACCCCTTCAATAGCTTACTGCCTTCAATACTTTTCCCTACGCTTTCAATCTAACCATATTTCCGGAATCAGTTTTCAACATACAAAGAAATTTCAGAAATTGACGTAGTTTTTACCGCTGCACTAATTTACCCCCCCCCCTCTTAGTGCCGCTCCGATCCTAATAATTAAGGCATGTAATTGTGTAAAATCATCATAACAATTTAGTGATTTGATCATTGAATCAAGAACATCCAAAAAATAATTTTAATAAGTTCATGCATTCGGACACATTAACATACCTAATTCTCTTCTAATGAAATCAAATTATTCTTCACTTAAAGGCTTTGTAAAAATATCAGCTAGTTGATGTTTAGTATCAATGAACTCTATTACTACATCATGATTAGTGACATGATCTCGTATAAAGTGATGTCTAATATCAATATGTTTTGTTCTTGAGTGTTGAATGAGATTCTTTATTAAACACATAGCACTTGTGTTATCACATTTAATGAGAATATTTTTAAGATGAACTTTATAATCATCTAAGGTGTTTTTCATCCACACAACTTGTGCATAGCATGCACTAGCTGCAATATACTCAGCTTCGGTTGTTGATAGTGCAACCGAGTTTTGTTTCTTAGATGACCAGGAAACAAGAGCATATCCCAAAAATTGGCATGTTCTTGATGTGCTTTTACTATATAGTCTATACTCAGCAAAGTCCGCATCAGCATAAGCAATTAACTCAAACTTCTTAGTTTTTGGATACCATAATCCTAGATTTGTGGTACCTTTAAGATATCTTAGTATTCTTTTAATCGCTTTGAGACGAGATATCTTAGGGTTCAATTGAAACCTAGCACAAAGTCCTACACTGAACATGATATCTGGTCTAGTTGCAGTGAGGTAAAGTAAACTTCACAGATCGCTCCCGAAGCTCTTCTCTTGTCAACCTTTTTAGTGTAGGTACTCGGTTAATAGTGGGGGGGGGCTAAGGGCTTTAGTATTGCAGGTCAAGGAGCGATCCTAGTCCTCCGGGCTACATGGTTCAATCGTTCCTCTTGAATTCGTGCAAAAGAGATGGCTACCATAAGCGTGTATGGTTGTCACGCTTTAACTTCTCCCTGGATCTCCAGCTTTAAGCCCTCAATGAAGGTCCCTAATAGCTCTTTTTTAGACGAATCACAAGTTTAATTAGATAATTTTTCAAACCTAGTTTGGTACTCTTGAATGATGGAGGTTTGTCGGATCTTTGCTGGTTGTCCGTTAATGTTCTCGTAATCGGTTGGTCCGAAGCGAATCAGCAGTCCTTCTTTGAATTGTTGCCATGAGAGCACTCTATGAGTGTGTTCAAACTAGTCAAACCACTGTATAGCATCCCCTTCAAGATGTATAGCCGTAATTTCCACCATAAATGCGTCTGCGGTTTTGTGGTACCGAAAATATCGCTCCGCGCGCGAGATCCAACCAATCGGGTCTCCTTCTTCCCATCTAGGGAACTCCACCCTCATGCATAGATAGTTAAGGTCAGTCATAGAACCTCCCCTCTCTTGGAAGTCATCTCTTTGGGCTTGGTGCGATTGGTTAGAGCTCTCTCCTTGATGTGATTTCTTTAGGCTTGGTGGTCGGCCCAAACTAAGTTCGGTAAAGAGAGTCAGAATCTTATCCTCCATTTGTGCCTCGAAGGCTTCAAATTTAGCATTGATTGCCTTCTCAGATGCCATAGTATATGTCTCCAAATCTGTGATGTTAAGATATCTCTTTTGATGTCAGGTTAAAAGCATGTATAGGTTGAGAGAAGTGATGGTCGAAAGGGTTGGTGGATTGGTAGATGTAGGCTGCGGTTTAGGCTTGTTTTGTGGCTGTATTGGGTGCAGTTTGAGGGTGTGGTTTGGTAGAGTTTTAGGGCTGTCAATGAAAGTTTTAGATCTGTGGTAGATGGCAGCAAAGGTTTGATAAAAATCAACGGAAGTTACTGTAGGTATTTGTTGTCTTGTATGGTTTCTCGACAAAATTTCCACCAAAAACTTATGAGATTTGAGGAGGGAATTGATAGCAAAATCTCAGTTTATATGATAGTAAGGATATGCAATTTAATCAATAAAATTTTGGTAGTATAATAGCAAGGAAATTGGTGCAAGTTGCGATAGCATAATTCTCATCGAAAAATTTTAGTAGTTTGTGATGAAAATTTGCAGCAATACAAAATCGTTTTTAGAGATGAATTTCTCAATAAATCAATTTTAATGGAAGCTAAGATGATCTATGAGGTGTATAAGAAATTTTGTTCAAAAAAGATTGCAAATAGATCGGTTAAGGCAACAATATGCGGCTGAAATTTTCTACAGCATAGATTTTCAAGTGTAGCAGATTGGATGTATAAGATCAATAGTTTATATTGAGAATTTTTTGACAAAACCAAAGGAAAATCTACTGTTAGGAAGTGTTAAAGCTGTCATAAAAATTTTATAGAGATTTGGATAGAAAAAATGTAGTAGCAAGATCAAACAAATTGTGCTATGCGGTTGGAATTCTGCAATGTATCTTTCGTCGTAGAGATGAAAACTTTGTGACGAAAAGTTTATGCGGCAATATAGGAACATTTTTTTTTTATATTTTTGAATAAGGATAACTAAATTGCTATAGCAGTAAGGTATGAAACCAAAACCTATTATAATTCACGGGGAGATCAAAGAATGATCCGCGGTGGTGGAGATAACATCGAAATTTGGCGACGATCTTTTAAGCAATTGTGGGAATTGCTTTGGGTAGCTGTAAAGAGATGATGGATGGTTGTGAAAGGGTAGCGAGATACTAAGAACGCTACTTTGATACCAAATGTTAGAACCCTTTCAGATTCTAAGCTTGGGGTTGATCTCTTTAGGGGATCGGCCTCCTAGGACTCTATAGGGGTTCCTTCCTCTAAGTTGCTGCTCAAAGGCTACAGAAAAGATTCATCTATTGCTTATCAAAAGAGAATGAATACATGACTATTTATAAGGTTTCTAATCCCTAACTCCTAATAGGACTCCTATTCAAGACTCCTACTCAATTAAGACTTCTACTCAAGACTCATAATAGGACTCCTACTCAAGACTCCTATTCCTTTACAACTCCGAATTCTTCTCTAAGATATAACCTCCAAAGCCTAGCTAGCCTCTTTACTTCTTTATTATGGGTCGACTTAGGTAGGTTTTACATGAATGTCCCTTTCAATTAGGACTCTCCTAGCTAGAGTCATAACAGATGGATGTCAGATCCATTCTCCTGCATATTCGAAAATTGTTTGAGGAATAAGGAAGGACTTGGCGATATGAGATATCGAAGTGTCTCTTCTGTGTTAGGATGATTGAGGGGACACAGATTTAGAACCATGTCCTAAAGATGATTAAATGGATAGAGAAACTCACAAGTCTAGGAATGGTCCTAGAGGATGACCTATGTATAGACCTTGTACTTTAGTCTCTACCAAATTCTTTTTCTCAATTTATAATAAATTTTAATATAAACAAGCTTGAGGTAACTCTCCTTGAGATCCTCAATATATTGAGGGAGGCAGAGAGTACTATCAAGAAAGAGAAGCCAGTTCTTTATGTTGGTGGGACCATAAAGAAAAGGAATGCAAAAAAGTCCCTTGAGAAGGAGGGCAAAGGCAGATCAGGTAAAGCAAATATTACAAAGAAAGACCTAGCAAAGGATAAAGACTAGTGCTTCCACTCTGGCAAAGATGGGTAATGGAAGAGGAATTGCAAAAAGTACCTTACAGATAGGGCAAAACAAAAGCTTAAAGAAGCTTCAGGTACATTCATGATCAGTCTCTAGTTGTCAAATTTTTATGATAGTGCATGGGATATCATTAGTGCTTATCACATCAGCAATTTATTGCTGATTTTGGCAAATCCTAGGAGATTGGCAAAAGGATCTTTGCATAATGGTTTGTTTATGCTAGATACTACTCCACATATCATGAATGTAAATGTGTCCAAGAGGAAACAAGATGAGGTGAACAATGCATCTTGTGGCATTGTAGGCTAGGTCATATCCATGAGGGAAGGATTCAAAAGTTGCTAAAGGATAGATATTTAGATCCATTCGACTATGAGTCATATGCAACTTGCGAGCCTTGCCTTTGTGAAAAAAAAAAGACCAACTCTTCATTTAGTGGAACTAGAGAGAGAGCCATTGAGTTGTTGGAACTTATACATAGTGATGTATGTGGTCCCATGTTAATACATGCCATAAGTGGTTACTCCTACTTCATTACTTTTACTAATGATTTATCAAAATATAGACATGTGTACTTGATGAAGTACAAGTTTGAAATCTTCGAGAAATTTAGGGAGTATAAGAATGAAGTGGAGAATCAGATTGGAAAGAGTATCAAGACTCTTCGATCAGATCGAGGAGGTGAGTACTTGAGAATAGAGTCCACCTAGTTCTTTAAGGACCATGAGATTCTACCCCAATGGACACTTATACACCTCAACTCAATAGTGTATCTGAAAGGAGGAATCACATACTATTAGATATGGTGTGGTCTATGATGAGTTTCGCCGACCTCTCCGTCTCATTCTAGGGATATACCCTAGAGACCATAGCTTACCTTCTGAACAAAATTCCACCTAAGTCAATGGTGTCTACTCCATATGAGATATGGAAAAGGAAGAAGCCCGATCTTAAGGTTGTTAAGATTTGGGGCTACTCTACCCATTGACTTAGGTGGGTAGAGCGGTGTTCCTTGAGAATGAACATATTCATGGTGGAGACAATGGGAGCATGATAGAGTTGAGTGAGGTTGGAGAATCTAGCTCAAACGTTAATCCATAGCCCGAGTTTTTTCAAGTACCTAGCATACAAGTTCCGACTTTACATAGGTCTAGCAAAGTATCTTATCCTCCTAAGAGATATGAGGGACATATTAGAGAAGAGGATGTTGAGGATATTGATCCTCAGACCTACGAGGAGGCTATTATGAGTATAGACTTCATGAAGTGGCAAGAAGCCATGAATTCTAAGATGGATTCCATGTACTTTAACAAGGTTTAGAACCTAGTTGATGCACCCAAGGGTATTGTACCCATCGGTTGCAAGTGTATCTTCAAGAAGAATATCAGAGTAGATGAAAAGGTAGAGACCTATAAAGCAAGGTTAGTGGCTAAGGGGTATCGTCAAAGGCAAGGTGTTGACTATGACGAATATTTCTCACTCGTAGCCATGCTAAAATCCATTCGAATTCTATTGGCTATTGCAGCACATTATGATTATGAGATCTGACATGTAGATGTAAAAACTGTATTTCTCAATAACAATCTCGAGGATGAGGTATATATGATATAGCCTGAGGGATTTATGTCCAAGGATTGTCCAGATAAAATGTGTAGCTTGCTTAGGTCCATTAATGAACTAAAGCAAGATTCCTGAAGTTGGAATATAAGATTTGATGAGGCAATTAGATCTTATGACTTCATTAAGAACAAAGATGAGTCTTGTGTATACAAAAAGATAAGTGGGAGCGCTATCACCTTCTTGGTGTTATATATAGATGAAATCCTAATAATTAGAAATGATGTAGAAATGCTATCCATAGTAAAGGCTTGGCTATCTAGATACTTCTTCATAAAAGACTTAAAGGAAGCATCTTATATATTAGATATTCAGATCTATAGAGATAAATCTAAGAGGATGCTTGGCTTATCCTAGTCTAGGTACATAGGAACTATTGCCAAAAGGTTTGACATGAGATATCATTTTCTAGGAGTATGTCCCCAAAGACTCCTAAAGAAAGGACAGAAATATATATGATACCCTATGCCTCAGCGATTGGGTCTATCATATATGTTATACTATGTACTAAGCCTGATATAGTACATGCTTTGAGTGTGACGAGCAAGTATCAGGCAGATCCAAGCTAGGAGTAATGGAAAGCAGTAAAGTGTATCCTTAAGTACTTGAAAAGGACTAAGGATCTTTTACTGGTATATCGAGGTTATAACCTCAGGATTAAAGGCTATAGGGACTTGAGTTTTCAATCCAATGTCGATGATGACAACTCTAATTTAGGGCATGTGTTCACCCTGAATAGAGGAGTAGTATGCTAGAAGAGTTCCAAGTAAAATACTATTACTGACTTAACCACAGAGTTAAGTACATTGTTGCAGCAAAGGCAACAAAGGAGGGAGTCTGGATGAAGAAGTTTATCACAGATCTAGGAGTCATGCCAGGCAATGAAAAGTCGATTCCTTTATATTACAATAACAATAGGGCGATTGCTCAAGCGAAGGAACCCAAGGCTCATCAGAAATGTTCTGATGAGGTTCTAGCTTATTAGAGAGATCGTGGCCCGAAGAGATGTAATAGTGAAAAGAGTTCCATCCGAAGATAACATTGTAAATCCACTGATTAAGCCATTGTCTCAAATTGTCTCTAACTGACACAAGTGTCTAATAGGGATCAGATACATAGGTGATTGGCTTTAGGTCAAGTGGGAGATTGCTAGTCATAGATACCCTGCAAGCTAATCACATGAGTGATGGTATGTATGACTTGACATGTAGTCTTCCTACTTATTATTATTATTTGGTATTTTATCATTTTATATTATATGTTGCTTGAATATATTGTGATGTCCATGGATCTATGCAATGTGAATCAGATTGTGATGAGATCACGATAATGAGATTGATTCGACTTTAAACACAAATCCTAAATAATCCTGATCATAGGTTGCTCGAGAGGGATATTGAGATAATTGAATAGATTGGTGTGCTGTATATCTTTCTATATGATGGGTATAGCTAGTCTCATAGCTACTCGTGTGGGGACACTAGGGATACAGTGCATGTATACATTAGAGAATGAGTTCACTAATTGATCCACTCATAGAATACTGGATGGTTAATGATATCTTATTGTCAAACAGCGATTTCATAGTCCCTATAGTGTATTTGGTCCTTAGACTTAAGACACCAAGGATGTCCTGTACGAGTATTCCACTCTTTGATACCGAACTTATAGGTTTGGAAGTTTCAAATCTAGTACAACTAGTTATTAGGAGTGGCAGCCAACCTTACGAGAGCTATTGAGTGTCGATAGAGGATCATCCACTCTCATTATCATGAGAGGAATATCCTATGTGATCTTGCTCAAATAAATCATTGGCCAAGGTTATTCGGATTGAGAGAGAAAGAGTTCTCTGGGAGAATTCGATTAGAGCGAGACTCGAGGAGAACCCATATGGGCCTGACAACACCATACCCGATATATGGTCTTTGGGATATTAACTGGATGAGGAACTATAGGTATATGATAACTAAAAACAGATATGTTCAAAGGATTAGATTCCCCTGTATAGTTTGGGGATTATGGTGTAGTGGCCTAGTATGTCTGTAGTCGATGAGTCGAGTGAATTATTATGAAGATAATAATTCACTAAGCCAGAATATATATATATAATTCATAACCATCTCGATATTAGGTCTAGAGGGTCACGCATATATGGTAGAGCCCCTATCTTATTGGATATCCAATAAGCCCCTGAATTATTGGATCCAATGGATGAGATCAAATAAGAGCTAATAAGAAATTATTGGGTAGAGACCTACTAATCTAAGAGGCTTGGGTAATTGGATGGAGATCCAATACCTAATAGGGAACTAAAGGCTTAAAGTCCCTACAGATCTCTAGGAGAGGATGAAGGAGGTCAAGCGCCCTCCTCTCTAGCAGTGATCCACACAATAGGGCTACAATGATGCTCCTCAAAATTCTAGACCTACTCTAATGAGGAGAAAGAGAGGAGAATAGGAGAGGCAAACCAAAAAGGCTCTAGCCTATGAACCACTAATTCCCTCCTATTTATAGATGTCCCTTATCAATTTAACCTTAATGGATCTTGCCATATCAAAGAGTGAAGCACTTATACAGGACATCCTTAGTGTCTCAAGTTTAAGGACCAGATACACCATTGAGACTACGGAATTATTATATGACAATAAGGCATCATCAACCATTTAGTATTCCGTAAGTGGATTAATCAATAAACTCATTCCCCAATGAGCACCTGTATTATATCCCTAGTGTCCCCACATGAGCAGCTATGAGACCAGCTACATCCACCATATGGATGGGTATACAACACACCAGTCTGTCCGGTCATCTCGATGTTCCTCTCGAGTAACCTATGATTGGGATTATCCAAGATTTGTGTTTAAAGGCAAATCAGTCTCATTATCATGGTCTCATTATGATCTCATTATCGGCTCCTCGCTGCTTGGCATGAATCCCAGATCTGTGATGAACTTCTTCATCTAGACTCTCTCTTTTGCTGCCTCTACTATAGCAATGTACTCCGCCTTTGTGGTTGAGTCAGCAGTAGTATCTTGCTTGGAACTCTTCCAGCACACTGCTCCTCCATTCAAAGTGTACATATACCCCGAATTCGACTTGCTATCATCGATATCGTACTGGAAACTCGAGTCCGTGTAGCCTTCAACCCTGAGACTACTACCTCCATATACCAGTAAAAGATTCTTAGTTCTTCTCAAGTACTTAAGGATATACTTTACTACTTTCTAGTGCTCCAAGCTTGGATTTGCTTGATACTTGCTCGTGACACTTAGAGCATGCGCTATATTAGGCCTAGTACATATCATGGAATATATGATAGACCCTATCCCTAAGGCATATTATATCCTATCCATGTTCGCCCTTTCTTCAGGAGTCTTTGGGGATATATTCCTAAAAAGCGATATCCCATGTCTCATCGGTGTGAGACATCTCTTGGAATTTTTCATACCAAATCTTTTGACAAAGGTATCTATGTACCTGGACTGGGACAAGCCAAGCATCCTCTTGGATCTACCTCTATAGATCTGAATCTCTAAGATATAAGATGCTTCCCCTAAGTCCTTCATAGATAAGTGTCTAGATAACCAAGCCTTTACTATAGATAGCATTCCTACATCATTCCTAATGATCAGGATGTCATCCACATATAACACCAAGAAGGTGATAGCACCCCACTTACCTTCCTATACACACAAGGCTCATCTTCATTCTTAACGAAGTCATAAGATCTGATTGCCTCATCAAATAGTAAGTTCCAACTTCGGGAAGCTTACTTTAGTCCATAAATGGATCTAAGCAACCCACACACCTTATATGGATAATCCTTAGACACGAATCCCTCGGGCTGTATCATATACACCTCCTCCTCGAGGTTCCCATTGAGGAATGTGATTTTCACATCTATCTACTAGATCTTATAATCATAGTGTGTTGCAATAGCCAATAAAATTCGGATGGATTTTAGCATGGCTATGGGTGAGAAAGTTTCGTCGTAGTCAACATCTTGCCTTTGATGATACCTCTTAGCCACTAGCCTTGCCTTATAGGTCTCTACCTTTCTATATACTATGATCTTTTTCTTAAAGATCCACTTGCAACTAATAGGTATAATACCCTCGGGTGCATCAACTAGGTTTCAAACTTTGTCAGAGTACATAGAATCCATCTCAATATTTATGGCTTCTTGCCACTGACCAGAGTCTATACTCATAATAGCCTCCTCGTAGATCTGAGGATCAATATTCTTAACATCCTCTCCTCCAATATGTCCCACATATTTCTTATGAAGATGGGATACTCTGTCAGACCTATATAAAGTTGAAACTTGTGTGTTAAGTACCTAAACAGACTCGGGCTATAAAGTGGTGCTTGAGCTAGGTTCTCCAACCTCACTCAACTCTATCATGCTCCTATTGTCTCTATCAAGAATGTGTTCCTTCTCAAGGAACACTGGTTTCTTAGCTACAAAGACCTTTTGGTCCTTGAGATGATAGAAATAATATCTACAAGCTTTCTTAGGGTATCCCACGAACTTACACCGCTACGTCCTCGATTCCAACTTATCAGGGTTGTGTCTTTTAACATGGGTAGGGCAGCCCCAAATCTTAACAACCTTAAGATTGGGCTTCTTCCTTTTCTATATCTCATATGGTGTAGACACTACCTACTTAGTTGAAACTCTATTTAGAAGGTATGGGGTCTCTATGGCATATCCCCATAATGAGATGGGTAGGTCAACGAAACTCATCATAGATCGTACCATATCTAACAGTGTATGATTCCTCCTTTCAGATACACCATTGAGTTGAGGTGTATAAGGAGGTGTCTATTGGAATAGAATCTTATGGTCCTTGAGGAACTCTATACTTAAATACTCATCTCCTTGATCTGATCGAAGAGTCTTGATACTCTTTCCAATCTGGTTCTCTACTTCATTCTTATACTTTATGAATTTCTTAAAGGCATCAGACTTATATTTCATTAAGTACATATGTCCATACCTTGAAAAATCATTAGTAAAGGTAATGAAGTAGGAGTAACCACCTTTGGCATGAGTTGACATGGGTCCATATACATCACTATGTATGAGTTCTAGTAGCTCAATGGCTCTTTCTCTAGTTCCATTAAATTGAGAGTTGGTCAGTTTTCCACGAAGGAAAGACTCGCAAGTAGTATATGACTCATAGTCGAATAGATCTAGATATCTAACCTTTAGCAACTTTTGAATCCTTTCCTCATGAATGTGACCTAACCTACAATGCCACAGGTATACACTATTTACCTTATCTCATGTCCTCTTGGACACACTTGCATTCATGATATGTGGAGCAGTATCTAGCATAAATAAACCATTATGTAATATTTCTCTCGCCAATCTCCTCGACTATGCCAGAATCTACAACAAATTACAAATGTGATAAGCAATACCGGTATCCAATACCAATGCACCATCATAAAAATCTGACAATTGGAGACTGATCATGAATGTACCTGAAGCTTCTCTAAGCTTCTGATTTACCGTCTCTATAAGGTATTCTTTGAAGTTCCTCTTTTAGTGCTCATCTTTTCTATAGTGGAAGCACTGGCCTTTGTCCTTTGCCGAGTCTTTCTTAGTAACCTTTGCTTTACTTGGTCTGCCCTTTCCTCGATTCCAACTTATCAGGGTTGTGTCTTTTAACATGGGTAGGGCAGCCCCAAATCTTAACAACCTTAAGATTGGGCTTCTTCCTTTTCTATATCTCATATGGTGTAGACACTACCTACTTAGTTGAAACTCTATTTAGAAGGTATGGGGTCTCTATGGCATATCCCCATAATGAGATGGGTAGGTCAACGAAACTCATCATAGATCGTACCATATCTAACAGTGTATGATTCCTCCTTTCAGATACACCATTGAGTTGAGGTGTATAAGGAGGTGTCTATTGGAATAGAATCTTATGGTCCTTGAGGAACTCTATACTTAAATACTCATCTCCTTGATCTGATCGAAGAGTCTTGATACTCTTTCCAATCTGGTTCTCTACTTCATTCTTATACTTTATGAATTTCTTAAAGGCATCAGACTTATATTTCATTAAGTACATATGTCCATACCTTGAAAAATCATTAGTAAAGGTAATGAAGTAGGAGTAACCACCTTTGGCATGAGTTGACATGGGTCCATATACATCACTATGTATGAGTTCTAGTAGCTCAATGGCTCTTTCTCTAGTTCCATTAAATTGAGAGTTGGTCAGTTTTCCACGAAGGAAAGACTCGCAAGTAGTATATGACTCATAGTCGAATAGATCTAGATATCTAACCTTTAGCAACTTTTGAATCCTTTCCTCATGAATGTGACCTAACCTACAATGCCACAGGTATACACTATTTACCTTATCTCATGTCCTCTTGGACACACTTGCATTCATGATATGTGGAGCAGTATCTAGCATAAATAAACCATTATGTAATATTTCTCTCGCCAATCTCCTCGACTATGCCAGAATCTACAACAAATTACAAATGTGATAAGCAATACCGGTATCCAATACCAATGCACCATCATAAAAATCTGACAATTGGAGACTGATCATGAATGTACCTGAAGCTTCTCTAAGCTTCTGATTTACCGTCTCTATAAGGTATTCTTTGAAGTTCCTCTTTTAGTGCTCATCTTTTCTATAGTGGAAGCACTGGCCTTTGTCCTTTGCCGAGTCTTTCTTAGTAACCTTTGCTTTACTTGGTCTGCCCTTGCCCTTGCCCTTCTCAAGGGACTTTTCTGCTTTCCTTTTCTTTCTAGTCTTATTAGTGTAGAGAACTGGCTTCTCTTTCTTGATAGTGCTCTTTACCTCTCTCAACATATTAAGGATATCTAGGAGAGTTACCTTAAGCTTGTTCATATTAAAATTCATTATGAACTATGAAAAGAAATCTGGTAGGGATTAAAGCACAAGATCCACACACAGGTTATCCTCTAAGACCATTCCTAGACCTATGAGTTTCTCTATCCACTCAATCATCTTTAGGACATGGTTCTGAACTGGTGTCCCCTCAGTCATCCTAGCACAGAAAAGGCTCTTGGATATCTCATATCATTGAGTCCTTCCCTATTCCTCAAACAATTTGTGGACATGTAGGAGAATGGATCCAGCATCCATATTTTCATGTTGTCTTTGTAACTCAGGAGTCATAGAGCCCAACATGTAACACTGAGCAAGAGTGGAGTCATCAATGTACTTCATGTGGTGAGCGATCTCATCCTCGCTCGGCCCTTTCTCGGGCGTAGGCATCATTGTATCAAGGACATATGTGATTTTCTCTATTGTGAGAATAATTCTCAAGTTGCAGAGCCAATTCGTATAATTTGGGCCAGTGAGACAGTTGACATCAAGTATGCCATGTAAGGGATTGGAAAACAATATTTCTAAAAATAAAGATGCAGTAGAAATAAATAATATATAGATTTTATAAAAAATAAATAATTAAGATATGGACTTCTATCTTAATATGCTCTCACTATTTTACTTACAAGTCACGCGACACCCTCAACATGTGAAACGAAAGTCTCCAACAGACTTCTTGTGGGGATTAGGATTCAATCAGCGTCTTAGTGTAACCTCGAGAGACTCGACCAATTACACTAAACCCAAAAGGTAGGTAACTCTTGCCAATCACAACTCCTTATAATTCTCATCCTATTCAGCCTCTGAATCACCATGGTCTCGAGGGACTCGACCAACCATGATGTTCGGTTAAGTCAACACCATCATTATAAGATGAGTTTGATTCGATGATATACCATCGAGGGACTTGATCAGGCATACCATTTCCTCAGGTCATCGATGACATCTCTATGTTGTAGGCAAGATAACGAATTATGATATAGTTCAGTCTTAAGGGACTCGACCAACTCAACCTACACGAGAATCGGTCCATACTTATAACGTTAGAAGGCCACATGGTGTCATAGACTTGGCTAGTTTTGTCTAAGTTATGTGGCACCCTTGTGTGTCCGTCCGCAAAGGTCAGCCTCCCCGAAACCTCCCATGGTCCCTTAAGACAAACAAAAAAGAAAACTGGTTAGAGAAAGCGCCTCACTCGAGATCCACAAGCAATCATCTCCGTAAACACTTCATAAACAATGCAAATTACAAGTAGACTTTATAAGCTCAGAACAGTTGCACAATAAAGGGTTAAAATGGTCCACTACAGACCAAAATCTCTCCCAAGTGTCCATATAACACAACCTTTATTTACAAGCCTAAAATGGGACTATTAAGCCTTCGATCGTCCCTATACATGTTGTGCAAAGCATGAACATACTAAAAAACATGGACATACATAAGCATTACATCAAACACCCCATTTACAGTTTTGTCTGTGACATTCTCCCCCACTTATACCTTCGATGTCCTCGTCGAAGCCTTTTTTGACACTATAACTCTTGCCTTTGCTGAGTCTTCAATCTTCTGCTCTAGTTACAATGCGCATCTTGGCTCCCAGCTACTCTCTACTGCTATTGTTGAGTAGTTAAACTTTTGATCCACCCTACTGCTTCAACTCGCCAATAACTTTGACTCTAGTGTGGGTTTGGTTGAGTTGTGTTGATCACTTTTGGTTTTTGCAGATCCTTCAGATAAAGAAAAAGATCATCCTTACTATGTGCCAATCTCTCAAATGTCTCATGCTACTTGAATTGGGTGGATGCTTATTGGAGCTTTAACAAGTACCGCCTCTTAAACTTTTGAAGTTTTTGGGTCCTTCCTCCATAAAATTTGTCCATCGACTCTTCTTTTACTTAGTTGTCACTTCCAAGTAAGTTCGCATCACTTTTGCTTTCGATTGGCATTCCATTGGGAAATAAAGTGGATAATCTACTCTCAGTAACACTAATCACCGTTGGTGAGGATTTGACAACTATTGTCTTCCATTATCTTGAAGGGTCTTTGAACCTACGCAGAGCTCCTTTGTAGGATAGATAAGAGAATTGGGGTACTTGATTTCGCCCATTCTCTTAAGAGTTGAGAAGGCAAAGGTTACTTGACTTCGCTTGCCTTCTCGAGAGTTATACTTCATGCATCGAGCTGGTTACTAGTCTTTGCCCGCTCTTTGCTCACACTTATGAAGCACTTGAAGTGTTTGCACTCCTTGCATTGAGTTAGTTACTGTGATTCACCTTCTTAATGCCATCGAACTTTTGGAATGCAAGAAGTTTTCACCCCAACTTGGAGTAAGTCTTTAATAGTTTTGGTCACCTTTGGGATTGTACCGTCTTCTCCATCAACCTTGCGCCTACTCCATAGAGTAGCAAAGGTATAGCACCATGTACTACCTGCTTCGTTCTTTGGTCATGCACTCTTGCATCAACCCAAAGTCCTTCCCTTTTGGCTATCTTGATGAGAAGCTCATTGACACCAGTCATACGAAGTTCCCTAGCCTCTACCCTTCAGCCTTGTCTCGGTACTTGAAGTTTGCCTCTGCATTCTCTACCTTGTCAGCCTCTTTCACGACTAAGTGTTCTCCCTCTATGAGAACAAGGGATTGATGACTCCATGAAAGTCCTGCCTTTGCGGTACCATGATGTTGCCATGCCCATGGCCCTACTATCCATCGCCTTACATCTACATCCCTTTCTTCACAATCAGCAGATAAGTCTCTATGGCACTCCTCTGAATCCACCTTCATTCTAATTGATGCTTGGTTTTAGGTAGCTAAGTCCCTCTGGACTCATTGTTGCTTCCTCACCCCTTTCGACCCTCTGCTTCAACACCTATGTGTTCTCCATGCAGTTCCCTTTTGTTGATAGAAATATAGATTGCAACTCTCGCACACCTATGTGTTCTCCATGCAGTTCCCTATTGTAGGGTTCGCACTGATTTTGTTCTCCTTAACTTTATTGGTAGCAACGTTCGCTTATTCGGCCTTGTCCTCTGACTTGTTGGGCTCCCGTAAGCGAATATAAGCTTTGGAGCAGTCCAACTCTCTAGCTGCATTCAAATTTTTCTCTTGGTGGTACACAAGCCCCATATGCTAATGACCAAGGCTTTCATCCGATGCAAAATTCGATTCACGCATAGAAGACCCGCCTCTACGGTACCATGGCTTTCACTCCCTGAATCCATAGCCCTTCTTGTCATCATATTGTTCAATGAAGTGGAGTTCCCAATAGCTCCCGATCATACCTCCGTATGATATAGTCCCTCATGGGACTGTATTCGTGTGTATCGCATTACCACGAACTGTTCCACCACGATCTACTACACCATGTTGCCTCTTGGTGACATCTCTATTCCATTCTGTTTCTTGTGGGATGAACTCAGATTGTGATCCCTCCATGTGTGGCCTTTGTGAACACATCGCAAAGCCTCTTCCACCTTCAATTGTGTTCGCTCCTTTGGCAATCGATCTTCATCCACCCGCTCTTGGGTCACACCTAGATGAAGCACCGCTCTAAGATAGTCCATCACCTAGTAGCTCTTGAAGTCCACCGACTTCGCTAAAATTGGTGCACCATTGTTTAAATCCTGGACCTCTGCCCCTACCAGCACAATCTCTGCTGTGCACCGCTCCCTTCATGGCAACTTGAATAGCAGCACTATAGTAAATTCTTCAAGAGTATCTGCCTCTGCATCCTCTTACCCCATGCCATGGCCTTCTGAACCCAACTTCGTCTCAGCAAGTTGAGTCGCCTCAGTTCCTCTGTCAAATGCTTCTCTGAGGTAAGTTGCATATGCCTCGAAGCTCTCTTCATCTTTGGCACCATGCAAAATGAGTCTGCTCCATCAAAATGAGGATCTATAGAACGACATGATCCTGCTCTTGGCTCTACAAGAGTTCATGTCCTTGGCCTCTGTCTAAGGAAAGCTTTGTGCCTCTGCTCCATGTCCCATCTTCTATGTTGGCTCCCTTCATACGGCTTGGGTACTTCGCCAAGTTACACCCAAGTTGCTCCGCTCCTCATTTTGTATTGAGTTGATGGTGACCCTCACACCCACCATTCCATGGGTTAGCCCTTCGTTGAGTCTGATCTTCATATCGACTCCAAGTGTGCCTTTATTTGTGTTGCCTTGGATCACTCCTCCATTTGATCTCGTAATGCATTATCTCGAGTGAGATCATGTAATGACTCCTCGCCGCTCGCTCAGTCCATTGAGCTTTATGAAATTATATTGAGGTACTTGTTAGAACCCTTGCAGATTCTAAGCTTGGGGTTGATCTCTTTAGGGGATCGGCCTCCTAGAACTTTATAGGGGTTCCTTCCTCCAAGTTGCTGCTCAAAGGCTGCAGAAAAGATTCATCTATTGCTTATAAAAAGAGGAGGAATACATGGCTATTTATAGGGCTTTTAAACCCTAACTCCTAATATGACTCCTACTCAAGACTCCTAATAGGACTCCTACTTAGGACTCCTACTCAAGACTCTTATTCCTTTACAACTCCTAATTCTTCTCTAAGAAATAACCTCCAAACCCTAGCCGGCCTCTTTAATAAGGGTCAGCTTAGGTAGGTTTTACATGAATGCCCCCATCAATTAGGACTCTCCTAGCTAGAGTCCTAACAGACCTGCCCTCTTCAAATCAGCCTTGTCCTCGAGGCTGACGATTCATGAATTTTGGGAATTTGATCTTCAAGTCGTCATAGTTCTCTCAAGTGGCATCTTTTGTTGGTAGGTTCACCCACTGTATTAGTACATCAGTAGTGGGTCTTCATCGTCGAGTCACGATCCGTTGATCAATAATGACACTTGGTTGGGTCTGGAGTTCTCCTTGAGTAGTCATATGTGGTGGGTGGCTTTAGGCTATCTCCAAGCATCTATTTATAACTTTTGTCTGGCTGTCGATTTGTGAGTGATATTGCATACTCCTTTTCAATTTAGTACCCTGCATATGGAATAACTTTGTCCATAATCTGCTCGTGAGGATACAAGTAGAATTTGTCATAAGCACAATGCATCCTTTATAGTGTAATTCTTTTGAGTCCCAATTGTAATGAGCCACGGAGCTTGATGCTTCTTCCAATTTTTTTATGATTTTACTAGTCTCTGGTTGGAAACGAAACGGCCGAAAGTTCAGCTTGCTCGGCTGGCTGCGAAAGCGCATCTGCAACAACATTCTCTTTCCCCTTTTTGTAAGTTATTTCATAATCAAATCTAAGAAGTTTTGTTACCCATTTTTGCTGCTCGAGGGATGATATCTTTTGCTCCAAAAAGTAATTGAGGCTTTTATAGTCGGTTTTAATTTGAAATCGTCGACCGATCAAGTAGGGTCTCCACCTCGTTACTGCGTGCACAATGGCGAGCATCTCCTTATCATATGTTGACATGTTTTGATGGGAGGGGGACAATGTCTTGCTAGTGTATGCGAGTGCTCGACCATCTTGTATGAGAATGGCTCCGATTCTGACTCCAGAAGCATCGGCCTCAATAATGAAGGGTCGGCTGAAATCTGGTAGTGCTAGCACCAGCGTCGTCGTCATGGCTGCCTTAAGTTTGTCGAAGGCAGCGGAGGTTTTGTCCGACCATTGAAAAATATCTTTTTTCAGTAAGGAAATAAGTGGTGCACTGATCTTTCCATAGTTTTTCATGAACATGCGATTGTAGCCTATTAAACCGAGAAAGCCACGTAGCAATTTTATGTTCCACGAGATCAGCCAATTCTGCATTGCTCCAATTTTGGAGGGGTCCACTGCCACATCTTCCTCTAATATGATATGCCCAAGATATTCTACCTTCTGGCAAAAATTCATAGTGGCCGTTGTGTGTTCGAAAGGTAGTTTTCGGTATGTCTTCTTTGCACACTCATATTTGATGATACCCGGATCAAAGGTCCAGCTTTGTGAAGATTTGTGCTCCCTTTCATCTAGCAATTCATCTACTATTGAAATAGGGTATTTGTCATTGATGGTTATGCCATTGAGGGTTCGGTAATCAATGCACATTTGCCATGTTTCATCCTTCTTTCGTACGAAAAGCACCGGTGAAAAGTAGGGGCTGCAACTTAGTTGAATAACTCCTATTTCGGGTATATCTTTTACAATCCTTTCTATTTCATCCTTCTGCAGATATGAATGTTGATATAGCCAAGTATTTGCAGGAGGTTTGCCTAGAAGAATCGGTATACAATGATCATGTCGATGGGCAAGAGGTAGGTTGTGTGATTCATCAAATATATCTGAAAATTCAGCAAGCAAAGGAAGTAGGTTTGGATCTTCAAATTCTATTGGCTCTCCCTTAGTTTGCTGCTCAAGTTGTACCAAAAAGCCGCTACATGCTTTATGCAAAACCTTCTCCATTTGTTGTGTGCAAATCGTCATTACGTCGCCCCCACGTTTCCCGTGTAGAATCACCTATTTCCCTTTTCTGTAAAATCTCAAAATTAGTTTCATAAAATTCCAGGAAATATTATCTAATGTTGTCAACCATTCAATTTTGAGCATAGCCTCATGATCATCAAGAGGAAGGAGAAAGAAATATGCAATTATCTCTTGTTCCTGCGGTAATAGTTTCTCTCACGGGCGCCTACGATCACACTTCAAAATCCGTCCGTCGATGAACTTGACGTCAAACCTACTATAATACTCGATAGGTAAAGCCATTCAGACAGTAACTTTACTATCTAGGAAGGTATTAGTGATGCCCGTGTCGATGAGAACAGTGATCAATTATTGTTTGAGAAGGCCTTCAACTTTCATCGTTTGCGGGTTTGAGTAGCCAGCTAGTGCATGCACCATAACTTCGGTCGGTTGTGGCTCTTCTTCTGCATCTTTTTCTTTATTATTAAGGCTCTCTTCTTGATGTTCAATGACCTCTTCTTCTACTGGTTTAATTATAAGAAGTCTCCCTTTGCTACGGTGATGCTCGCGGCTCCACGGCTCGTCGTGGTGCCAACATAACTCCTCTATAGATCGCTCCTGAAGCTCTTCTCTTGTCATCATTTTTGGTGCAGGGACTCTATTGATAGTAGGGGGGGCTGAAAGCTTCTGCGTTGCAGGTCGAGAAGCAATACTTGTCCTCCGGGTTTCATAGTTCAATCGCTCCTCTTGATGTCGTGCGAAAGAGATGGCTGTCATAAGTGTATACGGTTGTCGTGCTTTAACTTCTCCCCGAATCTCTGGTTTTAAGCCCTCAATGAAGGTCCCTAATAGCTGTTTTTGAGACCAATCATAAGTTTGATTAGATAACCTTTCAAACCTGGTTTGGTACTCCTGAACGGTAGAGGTTTATCGGATCTTTGCTAGTTGTTCGTCAATATTCTCGTAATTCGTTGGTCCGAAGCGGATCAATAGTCCTTCTTTGAATTGTCGCCATGAGAGGACTCCATGAGTATATTTAAACTAGTCAAACCACTGTATGGCATCCCCTTCAAGATGTATAGCTGCAATTTCCGCCATAGATGCATCCGTAGTTTTATGATACCAAAAATATCGCTCCGCAAGCGAGATCCAACCAATCGGGTCTCCTTCCCATCTAGGGAAGTCCACCCTCATGCGTGGATAGTTGGGATCAGTCATAAAGCCTCCCCTCTCTTGGAAGTCATCTCTTCGGGCTTGGTGCGATTGGTTAGAGCTCTCTCCTTGATGTGATTTCTTCATGCTTGGTGGTCGGCCCAAACTGAGTTCGGTAAAGAGAATTTGAATCTTATCCTCCATTCGCGCCTCCAAGGCTTCGAATTTAGCATTGATTACCTCCTTAGATGTCATAGTATATACCTCTAAATCTGTAATATTAAGATATCTCTTTTGTTGTCGGGTTAAAGGCAAGTATAGGTTGAGAGAAGTGATGGTCGAAAGGGTTGGTGGATTGGTGGATGTAGGCTGTGGTTTAGGCTTGTGTTTTGAGGCTGTTTTGGGTGCAGTTTGAGGGTGTGGTTTAGTGGAGTTTTAGGGCTGTGGATGAAATTTTTAGATTTGTGGTAGATGGTAGTAAAGGTTTGATAGAAATCAGTGGAAGTTTGCTGCAGAATTGTGTTGTCTTGTAAGAGCAGAATTATCATCGAAGAAATAGCTGTTTCTCAACGAAATTTTTACCAAAAACTTAAGAGATTTGAGGAGAGAATTGATAGTAAAATCTCAGTTCATATGATAGCAAAGATGTCCAACTTAATCAAGAAAATTTCGGCAGTATAATAGCAAGGAAATTGGTGCAAGTTGCGATAACAGAATTCTCGTCGAAAAATTTCAGCGGTTTGCGATGAAAATTTGCAGCAACACAAAATCGTTTTTAGAGATGAATTCCTCAATCGATCAATCTTAGATGGAAGCCAAGATGATTTATGAAGTGTACGTTCAAAAAAGATTGCAAATAGATTAGTTAAGGCAATAATATGCGGCTGAAATTTTCTGCAGTATAGATTTTCAATTGTAGCATATTGGAAGTAAAAGATCAGTAGTTTATATTGAGAATTTTTCAACAAAACAAAAGGAAACTCTACTAATAGAAGTGTCAAAGCTATCATAAAAATTTCATAGAGATTTGGATAGAAGAAACATAGTAGCAAGATCAAACAAACTGTGCTATGCGGTTGGAATTTTACAGTGCAGATTTTCAAGTATAGCAGATTAGACGTAAAAGATCAATCGTTTATATTGAGAATTTTTTGACAAATACAAAGGGAAATCTGCTGGTAGGAATTTCAAAGTTGTCATAACAATTTTGTAGAGATTTGGATAGAAAAAATATAGTAGCAAGATCAAACAGACAGTGCTATGCAGTTGGAATTCTGCAATGTATCTTTCGTCGTAGAGATGAAAACTTTACGACGAAAAGTTTATGCAGCAATATAGGAATAATTTTTTTTTTTGGATTTTTGAATAAGGATAACTAAATTGCAGCAACAGTAAGTTACGAAACTAGAACCTATTGCAATTCACGAGGAGATCAAAGAATGATCCGTGGTGGTGGAGATGACGGTGGAATTTGGCGACGATCTTTTAAGTAATTATGGGAATTACTTTGGGTGGCTGTGGAGAGATAATTGATGGCTGTGGAAGGGCAGCGAGATGCTAAGAATGCTACTCTGACACCAAGTGATAGAACCCTTGCAGATTCTATGCTTGGGGTTGATCTCTTTAGGGGATCGACCTCTTGGAACTCTATAGGGGTTCCTTCCTCCAAGTTGCTGCTCAAAGGCTGCAGAAAAGATTCATCTATTGCTTGTGAAAAGAGGAGGAATACATGGCTATTTATAGGGCTTCTAAACTCTAACTCCTAATATGACTCCTACTCAAGACTCCTACTTCTAACCAACTCCTAATAGGACACCTACTCAAGACTCCTAATAGGACTCCTACTCAAGACTCTTATTCCTTTACAACTCCTAATTCTTCTCTAAGAAATAACCTCCAAACCCTAGCCGGCCTCTTCACCTCTTTAATAAGGGTTGGCTTAGGTAGGTTTTACATGAATGCCCCTATCAATTAGGACTCTCCTAGCTAGAGTCCTAATAGTACTCCTCCTCAACATGCATGGTCTATTGCACATGGTTCTCTCTCTGAAGAGTAGATACTTATCCCTCCTGGATATCTGTCTCGTTGGAGCAACTTTTCTCTTTGCTTCCTTCCCTTTGAAAGTTTTGAAAACTACTATCTCCTTGGACTACTCTGCTATGCTGAACAAACTATGCATTGTTTTGCCCCCGCAAATGCACTTGCTAGATTCCGACTCCACGTCAATACAGCCCCCACCGCACCGCTCAAGGCCTAGCAAAATGCTGAACTCACTGCACACTTCAGCCTCCTATAGACGAATCATTCACATGCTAAAGAGAAAGTTTCAAAGCTCCATGGCGCCAAGTTTTGGTCGCCTTAGGATGGCCACGAACACTCCATCGTTCACATACAAGCCTTTGTATGAGTATCGAATTCCTCGAGTTAGCAATTTCCCTCACCTCTGTGAGCTTTGCACAACTCCTTCGGTCGTTGAACAACCCATTCCACCTTACATGGTCTCATCCTTTACCAAGCGCCTCGCTTGCCTTGAGCACCATCAAGTATGGTTGCCAACGTTGAGCCATCGCTTAAACTTAGCCATCCCAACCTTTGTACACTATACATTCTTCCCAACTTGTTTGTCCTCATGGTGCCTCTTGCACGAAGGGTTGGCCATTCCACTGAATATAAATCTCAAATACCTGCTACTCTGAGCGACTCATTTTCCCTACATCTCCATGCCCATTTTCCCTAAAACAGTCACGCGTGCGGGCTGCTCTCAATGCAGCCCCGCTAGGTCTCCCATGTTTGCATGCCAAGTGTTTTAATGAGTGCTTGTCCCGCTCTAATACCATCTGTCACAGACTTAGCTAGTTTTGCGTAAGTAATGCGGCACCCTTACATGTCTGTCCGCAATGGTTAGCCTCTCCAAAATCTCCCATGGTCCCTTAGGACCTACAAAAGAGAAAACGGGTTAGAGAAAGCGCCTCACTCGTGATCCACAAGCAATTATCTCTGTAAACACTTCATAAACAATGCAAATTATAAGTAGACTTTACAAGCTTAGAACGGTTATACAACAAAGGGTCAAAATGGTCCACTATAGACTGAAGTCTCTCACAAATGTCCACATGACACAACCTTTATTTACAAGCCTAAAATGGGGTTGTTAAGCCTTCGACCATCCCTATACATGTTTACAGTTTTGTCCGTGACAATGGGTCAATCTAATTGCCTCACATTTACCGACTTAATATTATCGAGAGAGGGATTTCTTTGATTTGGTCTACTAATATAACATATCATACATATACATATTTAATATATATCTACATCGCATGCAAATATATATACATATCTAGTAGGTGTATAAACAATCACACATCACATGAGCAATTACACCAGATGATTATGGACTATAACCTAATGTGATCAAGCCTGAGCCAATGGTCCTAATCACTCACATCGAGATCTATGTGTGCATCAATGCATCTCTATGCCTTGTAATCGTCCATCTCATCCTCGTTAGTTCTATCGGCATTTCGACGTATCTCTATGCATCGCGATCGTCCATCTCATGGGTCCCGCTATCGCATCCACGCTCTCGCTATGCCTCCTCGTGTGATTATAACTTAATCATAGGCATGCAAGCCTGATAATAAATGAGAAATATAATGGAGGCTTGTAGGCCCCAATAATTATAATCACAAGCACACACATCACACGGTCCATGATCATTCGTCCACATATCATATATCACTTGTATAAATCATCATCATATAGGACTAATAGATAATAATAAAATATAATTATCAATTAAATAATTTAATTAATTAATATTTTCTGAAATCAAGGATGTGCAATGAATTTTTTAAATTCTGAGGGATATTTTCGTAATTTGGACAAAAGGATAGAACTGAAATCTTTTAAATTTACAAGGGCAAAATTATCTTTTTGCCCAAAACCCTAAAACTCCCCATGCACTACTGGCCACAACTGCTACCACCCTACTGGTGGCGGCCTTGTGCGGTGGGGGGCATGGGGGCGCCACCCCTGCCCGCAGGTGGCACTACCCTTGTAGGTGAGCGCCACCATAAGCGGTTGCCCCTACGGGTTGTCACAGACAAACTTCTAAACATGATGTTTGATGTAATACTTATGTATGTCCATATCTTTTGGTATGTTCATGCTTTACACAGCATGTAGAGAGACGACCGAAGGCTTAATAGTCCCATTTTAGTTGGGTTTGGTGATCATTTTAGGCTTGTAAATAAAGGTTGTATCATGTGGACACTTGTGAGAGATTTTTAGTCTATAGTGAACCATTTTACCCCTTTATTGTGCAACCATTCAGAGCTTGTAAAGTTTGTTTGTAATTTGCATTGGCTAAAAAGTGTTTACGGAGATGATTGCTTGTGAATCCCAAGTGAGGCGTTTTCTTTAACCCATTTTCTCTTTTGTAGGTCCTAAGGTACCATAGGAGGTTTCAAAGAGGCTGACCTTTGCAGACGAACACGCAAGGGTGCTGCACGACTTAGGCAAAACCAGCTAAGTCTGTGACAGATGGTATCAGAGCGGGACAAGTACTCATAGAAACACTTGGCATGCAAATGTGGGGAACCTAGTAGAACTGCATTGAGGGCAGCTAGCACGCGCGACCGTTTGAGGGAAAACGGGCATGGAGCTTGAGGGAAAAAAAGTCACTCAAAGGAGCGGACATTTGAGATTGGCATTCAAAGGAATGGCCAACCCTTCGTGCAAGAGGCACCACGAGAATAAGTAAGCTTGGAAGAATGTGGAGCGCACAAAGGTTGGGATGGTTGAGTTTAACCTACAGCACAATGTTGACAACCATACTTGACGGTGCTCAAGGCAAGCAAGGTGCTTGGTAAAGGATGAGACCACACAAGGTGGAATGAGTTGCTCAATGACCGAAAGAGTTGTGCAAAGCTCACAGAGGTGAGGGGAATTGCTAACTCAAAAAATTCGGTACTCATGCAAGGGCTTATATGCGGACGATGGAATGTTCATGGCCATCCCGAGGCTATCGAAACTCGGGGTCATGGAGCATTGAAACTTTCTCTTCGGCATGTGAAGGATACGTCCATAGGAGGTTGAAGTGTGCAGCAAGTTCAGCATGTTGCTAGGCCTTGAGTGGTGCAGCGGGGGCTGTATTGACGTGGAGTCACAATCTAGCAAGTGCGTTTGTAGGAGGCAGAACAATGCATAGTTTGTTTAGCAAATCGGAATAGTCCAAGGGGATGGTGGTCTCCGAAACGAAGAGTGATGTTGCTCCAATGGGATAGATATCTAGGAGGGATAAGTCCTGACTCTCCAAAGGGAGAATCACGTGCAATAGACCACACATGTTGACAAGTAGTACCTCAAAAACAACAACTCTACGAAGCTCAATGGACTGAGCGAGCGGCGAGGAGTCATCGCATGATCTCGCTTGAGAGAATGCATTGGTGGATGCATTGCGAGATCAAGTGGGGGAGTGACCCAAAGCAACACAAATGAAAGCACACTTGGAGTTGATATAGAGATCAAACTCAAGGGAGGGCTGACCCATGGAATGGTGGGCACGAGGGCCACCATCAACTCAATGCAAAAACGAGGAGCGGAGCAACTTGGGTGTAACTTGGCGAAGTACCCAAGCCGTATGAAGTGAGCCAGCATAGAAGATGGAACATGGAGCGGAGGCGCAGAGCTTCCCTTGGATAGAGGTCAAGGACATGAACCCTTGCAGAAGCAAGAGCAGGATCATGTTGTTCTATGGGTCCTTCATTCTGATGGAGTGGACTCGTCTTGCATGGTGCCAAAGATGAAGGGAACTTCTAGGCACATGCACCTTATCTCAAAGAAGCATTTGATGGAGGAATTGAGGTGACTCAATTTGCGAAGGCGATGTTGGGTTCAGAAGGCCTTGGCATGGGGCAAGAGGACGCGGAGGCGGGTACTCTTGAGGAATATGCCACAGTGTTGCCATTCAAGTTGCCATGAAGGAAGCGGTGCACAACAGAGATTGTGCTGGTAGGGGCAGAGTCTAGGTGTGACCCGAGAGTGGGTGGACGAAGGTCGATTGCCAAAGGAGTGAACACAATCGAAAGTAGAAGAGACCCTGCGATGTGTTGGAAGAGGCCACACATTGAGGGATCACAATCTGAGTTCATCCCACAAGGATCAGAATGCAATGGAGATGTCACCAGGAGGCGACATGGTGCAGCGGATCATGGTGGAATAGTTCGTGGCAATGCGATACACATGGGTGAGTCCCGTGAGGGATTTTATCATACGAAGGTATGATCAGGAGCTACTAGCAGCTCCACTTCGGTGAACAACATGACGACAAAAAGGGCTATGGATTCAAGGAGTGAATGCCATGGTACCATAGAGGCAGGTCTTCCGTGCGTGGATCGAATTTTGCATCGGATGAAAGCCTTGGTCATCAGCATATGGGGGCTGTGTTCCACCAAGGGAAAAGTTTGAATGCAAGTACCAGTGAGTCCCATGAGAGGGACTCGATCATGCAGAGGTATGATCGAAGCAAGCTGGAGAGTTGGACTGCTCCAGAGCCTATATTTGCTTAAGGGAGCCCAGCAAGTCAGAGGACAAGGTCGAGTAAGCGAACGTTGCTACCAATGAAGCTAAGGAGAACAGAATCGGTGCAAATCCTACAATGTTATGGCAGAGGCCATGGATGGGAGTTGCAGTCTATCTTTCCATCAACCAAAGGGATCTGCTTGGAGAACACAGAGGTGTTGAAGCAGGGGGGGTCGAAAGAGGCGAGGAAGCGATGATGAGTCCAAAGGACTTAGCTACCCAAAATCAAGCATCAGTTAGAATGGAGGTGGACTCGAAGGAGTGTCACAAAGACATATCTACTGATTGTGAAGAAAAGGGAGGTAGATGTGAGGCGACGGATAGTAGGGCCATGGGCAATGGCAACGCCATGGTACCGTAGAGGCGGGACTTCCGTGAAGGTCATTGACCCCTTGCTCTCATGGAGGGAGAGCAATTGGTCGTGAAAGGGGCCGAAGAGGTGGAGCATGCAGAGGCAAACTCCAAGTACCGAGACAAGGCTAAAGGGCAGAGGCCAAGGAACTTCGTAAGACCGGTATCAACGAGTTTCTCATCAAGATAGCCGAAAGTGAAGGACTTTGGGTCATGCAAGAGTGCATGACCAAGGAACAAAGCAGGCAGTACACGGTGTTGTACCTTTGCTACTCATTGGAGTAGGTGGTAGGGTTGATGGAGAAGACGGTACAATCCCAGAGGCGACCAAAACTATTTGAGACTTACTCCAAGTTGGGGTGAAAACTTCTTGCATTCCAGAAGTACGATGGTTTTGAGAAGGTAAATCATAGTAGCTAACTCAATACAAGGAATGTAAACACTTCAAGTACTTCAGAAGTGTGAGCAAAGAGCAAGCGAAGGCCAGTAACCAGCTCGATGCATGAAGTACAACCCTTGAGGAGGCAAGCGAAGTCAAGTAACCATTGCCTTCTCAACTCTTAAGAGAATGGGCGAAACCGAGTACCTCAATTCTCTTATCTATCTAGTAGAGGAGCTCTACACAGGTTCAAAGACCCTTCAAAGATATTAGAAGACAATAGTTGTCAAATCCTCACCAATGGTGATCAGTGCTACTGAGAGTAGATTATCCGCTTCATTTCCCAACAGAATGCCAATCGAAAGTGGAAGTGATGCGAATCTACTTAGAAGTGACAACTAAGTGAAAGAAGAGTTGATGAGCAAATTTTATGGAGGAATGACCCAAAACTTTCGAAGTTTGCGAGGCGATACTCGTTAAAGCTCCAACAAGCATCCACCCAGATCAAGCAACATGTGGAATTTGAGAGACTGGCGCATAGTAAGGATGATCTTTTCCTTCATCTGGAGGATCCGTAGAAACCAATAAGGATCAACACAACTCAGCCAACCCCACACTAGAGTCAGAGTCATTGGCGAGTTGAAGCAGCATGGTAGATCAAAGGTTCGACTACTCAAAAACAACAGCGGAGAGCAGTTGGGAACCAAAAGGCACATTGCAACTGGAGCAGAAGATTGAAGACTCAACAAAGGTGAAGAGTTGTAGTGTCAGCAAAGGCTTCGACAAGGACGTCGAAGGAATAAGTGGGGGAGAATGTCACGGACAAACTTCTAAACATGATGTTTGATGTAATGTTTATGTATGTCCATGTCTTTTGGTATGTTCATGCTTTACACAGTATGTAGAGGGACGGCCGAAGGCTTAATAGTCCCATTTTAGTTGGGTTTGGTGGTCATTTTAGGCTTGTAAATAAAGGTTGTGTCATGTGGACACTTGTGAGAGATTTTTGGTCTATAGTGGATAATTTTACCCCTTTGTTATGCAACCGTTCAGAGCTTGTAAAGTTTGTTTGTAATTTGCATTGGCTAAGAAGTGTTTACGGAGATGATTACTTGTGGATCTCGAGTGAGGCATTTTCTCTAACCCGTTTTCTCTTTTGTAGGTCCTAAGGGACCATGGGAGGTTTCGGGGAGGCTGACCTTTGTGGACGGACACACAAGGGTGCCGCACAACTTAGGCAAAACCAGCTAAGTCCATGACAGGGTTGCATTGGCCCTGCAGGCGGTGCCCCTTTGGGTGGCACTGCCCCATGCAGCACCCATAGGCGGTTGTGCTTGTCGGCATAGCGCTTGCAGGCGCCATTGCCCTACGACAGCGGGCACAGCGCCCACAGGTGCCGTTGCCGAGCAACACCTCTGCCCGTAGGCGGCACCGCACCAGTTGGCTAACGCCGCCCGCTAGGGCTCGCTGCCGCCACTATTGGCAACTCGCACGCTAGTCGAGCGTCGGTAGGCACCGCTTGTGCCCGCGAGTCCAGCACCTGCAGGCGTCGCCCTTACACACAAGCACAGTGCTTGTGTGCAGGTGGTTGCCATGCTTGTGGCCCTACCTACGGGTGTCGCTCCAAGGGGCCTTCTTACACACGGTCGGCATTGTGGCTGCTAGTGTAAGGGGCCTGCCTGCACACAACCGACCTTGTGGTTGCTACTATAGGCGGCCTGCTTGAACACAGATGACAGTATTGCCATCTGTGTCGGTAGCAAGGGTAGCAACAATTGCTGTCTTTTCTAGCTTTTGCGTTAATGATTTTAACATCAAAAGCTTCTACAAAACATAACACACATAGTTCAAAACCGATCTATCGCATAAACAACCTAGCTCTGATACCATTATTGAGAAATCTTTGAGGGGGACATCACATATGTAGTGGAATAACATAAAATAAAATCCCCAATTCCCAGAGATATGTTCATCGTCGTATGAAGATTGGTGCGCAAAATCCATGAAACTTAAAACTGCGTATAGAATAGTTTGTGTTACCTAAGGAGATCGTATATCCCTAAATCTCTGTAGATCTTTAGGATAGGTGAAAGAGGTCAAATGCCCTCCTCTCTAGCAATAATCTACATAGCAGGGCTATGATGACACTCATCAAAAACTCTAGGCCTGCTCTAAAGTGAAGAGGGGGAGGAGAATATGAGAGGTAAGCAAAAGACTCTAGCTATGAATCACTGATTCCCTCTTATTTATAGAGGTCCCCTATCAATTTAACCCTAATGGATTCTCCCCTATTAGGTATTGGATCTCCATCCAACTATCCAAGCCTCTTAGATTAGTGGATCTTTATCCAATAATCTCTCATGGTCTCTTATTAGATCTCATCCATAGAATCCAATAATTTAGGGGCTTATTTGATATCGAATAAGATAGGGGCTCTAGCGGATATCTCATATCTGAACCTCTATTCATCGTAATGTCTACCATATGTGTGTGACCCTATAGGCCTAATATCGAGCTAGCTATGAGTCATAACTGTCAGAACTCCTTTTGGCATAGTGAATTATTATCTCCATAATAATACACTCGATTCATCGACTACAAACGTACTAGGCCACTACACCGTAGCCCCCAAACGATATAAGGGAATCCAATCCATTGGACCTATCTATCCTTAGTTACCATGTACCTATAGTCCCTTGTCCATCTAATATCCTAGAGACCGTATACTTGGTATGGTACTATCAGACCCATACGGTTTCTACTCGAGTTTTGCTCTAATCAGATTCTCCCGGAGAACTCTTTCTCTCTTAATTCGAATGACCCTAGCTAGGGATTTGGTTAAGTATCTATCGACACTCAATAGTCCTCTTAAAGTTGACTGTCACTCCCGATGATCGACTATGCTAGATTTGGGACATCCAACCTATAAGTCTGGTATCAAAGAGTGGAGCACTCATATAGGACATCCATGGTGTCTCAAGTCTAAGGACCAGATACACCATTAGAACTACGGAATCGCTTCTGACAATAAGGCATCATCAACCATTCAGCATTTCATAAGTGTAGTGAACTCATTCCTCAATGAGCATTTGTATTATATCCCTAGTGTCCCCACACGAGCAATTATGATACTAGTTAAATCCATCATATGGATCGATATACAATACACCAGTCTGTCCGGTCATCTCGATGTCCTTCTCGAGTAACCTATGACCGAGATTATTAAGGATATGTGTTTAAAGGTGAATAAGTCTCATTATCATGATTTCATCACGATTTGATTTCCACTACATAGATCTAAGGACATCACAATATATATATATATATGTTTATATGTAACAAGCAATATAAAGTAATAAATTCTAAAATAAGCAAAAAGACTATATGTCAAGTTACACATGTCATCACTCACGTGATTGGCTTACAAGACACATATGACTAGCACATATAGGGTTCAGCAACCTGGTTAGGCCTTGAATCCGACCCAAACCAGTCCAATTACGGGCCCAATTGGCCTTTAATAGGTTTAATTGGATTACCTCCCAAACCTAAGCTTAATTATATGCTAACTATGATTTTTAAGATATACACTAAACAAAACAAGTCCGGTAAGTCTAGGTTTCTTCCGATGAGCTTCCGACGATCTTTTAGTAGACTTTTGACTATCTCTCGGCAATATTCCAATGGACTCCCGGCAAGCTCCTAGACTTCATGATGATCTTCTTAGTGAGTTCCGACAAGCTTCTCAGCCAATTCTGGCAGCATTTCTAATGAACCTTCGGACTCCCAATGAACTCTCAAACTCTCAACGAATTCTCGATCTTAACTCTAGCACTTTGTTTTGCTTTATGCCTTGATTGCTATCATAGTTAATCTTATGCACTTTTCTCAACATATAGATTAGTTCAAATTATTTACTAATTGATTTCATCATCAAAATCCGAGATTCAACAAAAACAAACTTAAAAAGAAGCTACCAAAAAAGAAGAAAGCACTCAAGGCAACTTGGGGCAAATCGAGTACATCCAAAGATGAGGAGCTAACCAACAAAGATGAGGTGGTAAACTATGTCTTGATGGCTTTCGACAATGAGGTATACAACTCAACTGAAATGTCTTTACCTTACGATGAATTACTAAATGCTTTCCATGATTTATTTGATGAATGTAAACTAGTTGGTAAAAAATATTTGTTAAAAAAAGATCATGCTTCTCTTACTAGTGAATTTTAAAAATTAAAAAATAAGCATGATAATTGCATGTTAAACTCTTGTACTAAATGTGAAGAATTAGATTCATGAAAAAAAGAAAAATTTATTATTACAACAAACATTAGATAAATTTAAAATTGGTAGCAAATCTTTAAACATAATTCTTGCCAATAAGGGTCATGTTCATAGAAAGGAAAGAATTGGCTTTGTGAGTAACACTTAACAAAAGCCAACTATCTTCGTTAAAGGACCCAGCTTTACATGTTTCGCATGAAAATAGATGTAATTTTTGTGGAAGATTTACACATTATGCCTATAGATATTCATTTAAAAAGTATGACTCACATAAATTAGTTTGGATTTCTAAAGGAACAATAAATGACCTTATGTCAAAACACAAGATAGGTAAATTCAACCATAAGGGTCCCAAAGTCAAATTGGTACATATAGCAAACCCACCTTTCTTGTAGACAACTCTACAATCGAAAGCTAGGAGTAAAAATAAAATTTTGATAGTGGATGCTCAAGGCTTATAACTAGAGATCCAAGACACTTCACAAAGCTCACTAGTCGAAATAAAAGAATTTATATTGAAAATACTTATTTTTAATGAAATCATGCTTGATGATTTAATAATTTAATTATGTATGATGATTTGAAGTAAAGATGATTTTTGTGATTTATGATTTATTGATCTTGATGATTTTTATGATGAAATTTACTTTTTTGGTTTTAAACGAATATGCATATTTTTATTTGGCATAAAAGACAAAGGTGAGTTTATGTGAAATAAATCACATAAATTGAAACACATAAAAAGGGAATACATTTTTCTTGAAAATTTCTCAATCTCTATCTTATTGAGTTTTTTTTCCAAAGAGATTGATGAATTTATGTTTTTTTATAAATCAAGATCTTTGATCACCCAATATTTCTTTTTGTTATTTACTAAAGCGGAGTATTATCTAAATGAATGATGATTTTTCTCTTGATTCCTTGGAATTATAACTTGAAATCTTTTCTGAATCAAGATCTCTTATTATATATTCTCGTATCATTCCTTCCTATTATTTAAAAGATGATTTTTTTTAAATATGAATCATGATCTTAATAATTTGAGATTTCTTATACATGAATCAAGATATTTTATTCTCCTATGTTCCTTTTTGCTATTTACTAAAGAGAATATCTTTTTCAAAATTCATGACTTAATATTTCCCTTACTATTCGGTCTCCTAAGATTTCTTTTCATTTTTTTTAAAAGGAGATCAAAATGAATCATATCTTTTCGTATTCACATGACCTTTGATATTATATCTTTCTTGACATGATTTTCATTATGTACAATTTCTTTGTATTTATGGTTATTTACCTTATGTGATACTTAGAGAATTAATATAAAAAGAAAATTTTGCACCATTGTATTATTCCCCTCTTCTTCTTTTTGTTGTTTACAATGACAAAAGAGAGAAAAAAAATTGCTAGAATCTCAAAGAAACCAAAACTACTATCTTGAATGTTAAACTTAAAGATGTTAAATCTCTCAAATGCATAATTCTTCTTATACATTTTATGAATCATGATCTTGGTATCTCGATTTTTATGACTTGAGTTTTCTTTTGGATCAAGATGGTTTCTTATCATTCCTTCTATTTACAAGCAATGATGTTTCAAAAACTTAAGATTATATTTATAATGCAATGATTTGAAATTATATCTCAAAAGTTTGCTAGTTATACTTCTCCTTTTGTTGATGACAAAGGAGGAGAAGATATAATGATGTTGTATAGTAAAATGAAATTTTATTATGTATGATGGTTTGGATGTAATACTTGAACTTATGATGTAATTAATAATATGATATATTGCATATAATTCATGATTGAAATTATGACATGTTGATAGGGGGAGTTTAGTTTAAACTCCGTCATTAATTGGTTGTCATCATAAAAAAGGGGGAGATTGTTGAATCTCGGATTTTGATAGTGAAATCAATTAATGAAGTTAAGATTTAATGTGCATTTAAGTGATGCAGGACTAATCTCGATCAAGGAAAGACAATTTGATTAAAGTAGAAAAAATTGAATGTTGGGCCGGAGTGGAACATATCAAGAGATTGGATATCGAGCTAGAGGATCGATCAACGTGCCAGCAGAAGGCCTTCGTGCCATGAGTTCGAGCATCAAACTGAAGGATCGGACATTGCGCCAAGGAGACCGGAAGTTGTGAGAGGTCAATATGCCGATTGGACAATACGCCAAAGGAGATGATGATGCGCCGAAGGATCGGACGAAGCGTTAGATAAACCAATGACATACCAAACAATGTAGAATTCTAGTCTTATAATTGGTTATCTTAATTGGTCGTAGTTAGGTCATAATTGAGTTGGTTTCGAGTGTAACCATGTCAACTTAATTAGGGCACATTGGGCCTGAGTTGGGACTATTTTGGGCTAAGTGGCAGGCCTATTCGATCACCCAAGGTTAGGTGGAATCATTTATGAGCTGAAAAAATCAAAATCATTCTTTTCTAGGCTATTAGGCGATGACACCGTTAGATTGAGCGGTGGTACCACCTATTGTCAATATGTCAGAAAGTGTTACTACCGAAATATAGTCTCTCAAACTGTGTCAGGAGGTGGTACTGCCCAGTGGCAGTAATGTAGGCGATGGTACCGCCATAACCCGGGACACCCAGGATGAAACTTTTTTTTGCTCCATTTTTTAAGCCATTTGGGGTCTATAAATACCCTAGTTATTTCTACTTGGAAGAGCACGAATTTGGGAAGTTATATGTATATGTATATATATATATATATATATATATATATATGTACACACACATACATATATGTATACATATATGTATATATATAGATATACAATACATTTATATATCTATACATATATACATATATATGTATGTTAGGATCGAGTCGGCACTAAGAGCGTGAATTTGTACAGCGGATAAAAATGTCATTGGTTCAAAAATCTTCATTTCAATTAAACCCATTTCAAAAAGATATTAAACTTGAAAGCATTTGAAAGAGTATAAAGCAAGTAAGGAAGTTTGCAGTAAGGTAAATTGCACAAATAGAAATACAAACCAGTTTTTTATAATGGTTCGATCGTCATGACCTACATCCACTCTACCGATACCTCTTTAATTAAGGCCACCAGTATCCACTAATGATCTTCCTTCAACGGGCAAAGATCAACTACCCTTTTATACTCTTTCTCCTTTTCACGGGTTTAGAAGATAACCCTTACAACCTCTCTTTCTTAGACCTGACTTCTCCCTTTAGAAAAACTTTTTAAATACTATGAAGAAGGGACTTCAAATCCTAAGAGAGTTTCTAATTTTTCTTTTCCCCTTTTCCAACTCAATTTCATGCTCAATTCTTACTACTCCATGCAGAAATAGCTGGGGTATTTATAGACCCCAAATGACTTCAAAATTAGAGCCGAAAAAGGTCTCATCCCAGGTTTCTCGGGTCTTGGCAATACCACCGCTTGTAGCATTGACATTAGGCGATACCACTGCCCAGTCTGATAGTACCATCGCTTGGGAGACTATGGCTGGGCGGTACCACCGCCTGATAGTCTCGGAGACTGAGTCTGGGTGGTACCACTACCTGATATAGTCTTGGAGACTATGCCACAACGGTTCCACCTATTGTGTCACTATTTAGGCCTTTCACTTGGCCTAACATAGCCCAAACATGGGCCCAATTGGCCTAATTACATTCTAAACTGACTTAATTAGAATCTAAACTAACTCGATCTAGATATAATCGATTACAAATGAATCCTATATTGTCTAGCATGTCATTAGTTCTTCTAGCGCTTCGTTCGATCTTTTGGTGCATCGCCCTCTCCTTCGGCATATTACCTAATCAGCATATTGTTTTCTCACAACATCCAATCTCCTTGGCCCAATGTCTGATCTTCTTAGCCTGATGCTTGATTTCATGGACCGAAGCTTTCTACTAACACATCGACCCATCCTCTAGCCCGACATCCAATCTTCTAACATGTTTGCTCCAACCCAACATCCGATTCCTCCTACTTTAATTGATTTATCTTTTTTAATCGAAGCTAGTCTTGCATCATTTAAATGCACATTAGATGACAAATACATCAATTGATATCATCATCAAAATCTGAGATTCGACAATCTCCCCCTTTTTGATGATGACAACCAATTGATGACGAAGTGAACCTTAACTTTCCCTATCAATATGCCATATTGATAGAACTTTGAATTCAAGTCAAAGCAAATTTAATCATGAATATTTGCAACACATTATATGCATATCATTGCATTACATGCATCATTATCATAAGTTTTGCATGCATCATCATAAATATTTCAAATCATCATGGTATCAAAATATCAAAGTATATTATATCCTACTATGTATGATTCTCATATCATCATATCTTCTCCCCCTTTATTATCAATAAAAAGGAGAAGCGCAACTATCAAGTTTTAGAGATATGCAAGTCTTACAACATACAAGCTAGCAAATTTTTTCATCACTTTACAACATATATAATCACCAAATGATCATTAATTTTAAAGATTACAAGATTGCAAATTTTGCAAGTTTATATTTTTGCTTCTTAAGACAGGCAAGCTAGTAATTTTTAGTGATGTTCAAGATAGCAAGTTCTTTCTTCTCTTTTGAGAAGTGTGATTTTTTGCTTCCGTTTCACAGTATAGGCTAGCAAAATTTTATATCATTTTAGAGTATGGAAGCTAGCAATTTGACAAGTGTTACTTCTCTTTCAAGTATGAAGGCTAGCAAGTTTTTGAAAAAGAATGTAAGATAGCAATGTTTGAGATATTCAAGAAAGCAACTTTTGCTTCTTGAAATATACAAGTTAGCAATCTTTGCTTCTCTTTTTATATGAGCAAGCTAGCATTTTTTTGCATCTTCTTGAATTGTGCAAGCTAGCAAATCTTTCTTTTTTTAGATATGCACAAAGATAAAGTGTCATTCTTATTGCAATAAGGCATATTGAAATAAGGTATCATCTCAGAAAATAATAATTGTTGACTTTCACATTATTTTATCAAAAATTTATAGTATTGCATGCATCATTTCATAACATCACATAAAGAATATCAAGAAAAATTAATTGGGTGATGAGATATATACTTCATAAATACAAGGGAGTCACGAACCAAATTTCAAGTTGTGAATATCGTAAAATCAAGAGAAAAATTATGATTCAATTTAGATGACTCAAATAGCGGAAAGAAGAATCATAGTAAATGGCAAAAAAAGAATCATGGGAGTTCAAAAATAAGATCTTGATTCATAGAAAGATTTCAAGCATCAATATCGAGAATTCAAGATCATGATATAGATAAAGACATTCCTATAGCAAAAGGAGTCATGAGAGAACACATAAATGTTCTCGATTCATATATAATATCTCTCAATTCATTATGAATCATAAAAAAAATATAATTTTGAAAAATTATGATTCATTTAAAAAAAATTTCTCTTTAGTAAATGACAAGAAAAAATATAGCAATGATACCAATCATAATTCATTTAGATAGTAGATAGCAAAAAGAAACATCGAGGATAAAATATCTCGATTCATATAGAATAAATCTCAAGTTAAAAATATCGAGAAATCAAGATAAAAATCATGGTTAGATGAAACTCATCCAAATTCAAATCAATAAATCATCAAAATCACTTTCAAAAAATTTAATGAAAACAACGTAGATGGATTCCTATAAGATTAAAGATAGCTCAAGTTCTTTAGTTCCAAATTTTGTGATTGATTTTATGTTCAAGTCTTTCGTACAAAGGTCATACTTCATTATTTATAATCGAAAAGCAATACAAAAATTATAGAAATCATCAAGCTCAATAAGCTAAAAATTCCCCAAAAATTATCATCACCATGCATAATTATGATACCAAGACTTTTTAACATTTCCATTACATCATTACATCATTACATCATTATGCATCATTGAATCATCAAGCAACATTTCATTAAACATGAAGCATTTTCAATCAAAATCGAAAATCATCAATTTAGATATACATTATTTTTAAAAAAAAAATACAAGGAATTAATCTTATTTGATGTGCAAGTATTATTACAAAACATGCAATTGTCATGATCAATATATATATATATATATATATATATATATATATATATATATATATATATATATATATATATATATATATATATATATATATATATATATATATGTAAAACTAATCATGGAAAGCACTAAGTAAATTTATGGTAAGAAAAAAGAGATTCGATTGAGTTGCTTACCTACTTGACGAAAGCCGTCAAAGCATAGTTCGCCACCTTGCCCTTGTTGGTTTGCTCCTCATCTTCGGATGAGCTCGATTCGTCCCAAGCACCTTGAATGTTTTCTTCTTGTTTTATAGCTTCTTCTTTTTAGGTTCATTATTTTTCTTTGATTCTTGTTTTAAGAATTTTTTAAGCTTTATAGTCAAGAGTTCAAAGTCATTACTTGAGCTTTCACTCGAGTGGTCTTCATTTGGCGCATCGTCCTCTCTTGTGGCCTATTGCCCAATCGGTCAGTTGACCTTAATAACTCCGATTTCCTTAGTGTAATTTCTACTCCTATTGGCTCAATGCCCAAATCCATAGCCCGAAGCCTTCTGTCGATATGTCAACCGATCGTACGGCTCGACATCTAATCTTCTGACATGTTTTTCTCTAGCCCAACATGATTCTTCATACTTTAATTGTCTCATCCTGATCGAAGCTTCCTCCATCACTCAAAACATAGATTAAATCATAAACACTCTCAATTAGTTTCATCATCAAAATTCGAGATTTAACAATCTTCTTCTTTTTTGATGATGACAACCAATTGATGATAGAGTTTAAACAAACTCCCCCTATCAATATGCCTTATTGATAGAAACTTTGAAATCATAGTATTTTAGCATTGCATGCAACATGAGTATTGAAATAACCAATTTATCACATCATTGAATACATCATAAAATCATGTATAATCAAAATATCCATATATTATTTCCATACATAATCATCAACATAACTTCTCCCCCTTTGTCATCAACAAAAAGGAGAAGTGCACCTAGCTAGTTTTTGAGATATACAAGTTTTACAACATACAAGCTAGCAAATTTTTTCATTATTTTACAACATGCATAATCACTAAATTATCATGCAAGCTAGCAACAATTTTGAGTTTTGCAAGTTTGTAAATTTTTGTTAGATGTGCAAGTTAGCATATTTTGCTTCTTGAGATAGGCAAGATAACACTTTTGCTCCCCTTAAGATTGTAAGCTAGCAATTTTTAGTGATGTTCAAGATAATAAGTTCTACATCATGCAAGCTAGTAAATTTTTTACATCATTTATAAAATGTAAGCTAACAATATTTGAGATGTTCACGAAAGCCACTTTTGCTTCTTGAAATATATAAGTTAGCAATCTTTGCTTCTCTTTTGATATGAGCAAACTAGCATGTTTTTGCATCTACTTGGAATGTGCAAGCTTGTAATTCTTACTTCTCTTTTGAGTTGGGCAAGCTAGTAAGTTTTAGATATGCAAGCTAGTTCTTTCTCCCCCTTTGTCATTGTCAAAATGAAGGGAAGAAAATAATTTGTAATTCCTTTTCCCTTTACAACAATTTTCAAATCATGACAAAGGTAAAGTATCAATCTTATTTCAATATATTTGTGCATCATTATAGTTTCAAATTAAAACATACATAATTTCAAAACCTTACATTTCATCCTTATTTCATATATGATACTAAAAATAAATCATCACTACGGGCATATCATACATAATACTCAAGCATTCATGATACATTATTTTAGCAATAAATCATAGTATTGCATGCATCATTCCAAATAATAAATAATTCAAATCACGATGGTATCAAAATATCAAATTACATTATATTCTACTATGCATGATCATAACTTCTCATTTATATGCATTAACATAAATTCATGAGTATTTCATGCATAATTTCATATCATCACATGAAAAATATTAAGAGAATTTTAGTGATGAAATATGCTTCATGAATACAAGGAATTATAAAAATCATATCATGAAAGATAAGATCATATAAATACTGAAAGACATGATTCATATAGTAAATCTCCTCGTTAAATAAAATACCAAAAAATATTATAGGGGTAAAAAGAAGAGATCTTGATTAAGCAAAAAAAAAATCTCAAGTAATTCTAAGAAATCAAGACCATGATTTGAATAAAACTCATTCAAATTCAAATTATCAAGTTATCAAAATCATTTTCAAGAGATTCAAAGTGACATTAATTAATTTATCAATCTCTTGATATGCTAGCAATTTTCTTTCTCCCTTTTGTCATTGTAAATAAGAACGAAGATGGGAAGAAATGTATAACAAAACTCAAGTCATAAATTTTCAAGTAGCATATCATGGTTTGTTAGGATAAGTCTCCTTTTTTTTCGGTGAATTGCAAAAAGAAACAAGGAGAAAATGATCTTAATTCATACAAAGATTTCAAGTATCACAAATCAAGAAATCAAGATCATGAATTGGATTATTTTCCTCTTTAGTAAATGGCAAAGAGAAACATAAAAGGTCAAATAAAAAATCTTGATTCATAAAAGATTTCATGTTATAAGTCTCAAGAGATTATAATTTCGATAAAACTCATTCAAATTCATCAAATTATTTTCATAATCCAAGAGATTCACAAAAGCATAATATACATGGATTCATTAATCTTTTATCGAAAAATCAATAAGATAGAGATGGAAAATTGTACTCTCTTTTTTTTATATGTTTTATTTGAAGTTATTTGTTTCATACAAGCATGCCTTTGTCTTTTTATGCCAAATAAAACATGCATCATGTTTAGGACCGAAAAGGAACATTCATTATGGCAAAGATCAATAATCCATAAATCACAAGAATCATCATGCAAAATTTTGAAATATAAACTCATTAATTATGATTTCAAATCATCATTACATTTTCATTAAGACATCAAGCATGGTTTCATTGAACATAATGTTGAATGATTCTTAAAGATATCTAAACTTCTTTAGTTTCAATTTATGTGATTGAATTTATATTAGCATGCCCAAATATTTGTTCTTATATCAAAACCATGCATCATGTTTAAAATCGAAAACCAAGGACAAGATTCATCACAAAAATCATCAAGCCTTCCATACAAAAGTCATCATGTATAACTTCAAAATCTCATGCATAGAATAAAATCATCAAGCATTGTACCAAAACTTTTATTAAAACAACAAGTATGATTTTCAATCAAAGTCGGAAATCAATATGGAAATCAACATGATACATTATTGTTTCTTTAAATAAGAGATTTGATTTATCATTTTAATTCCAATGATAATATAATTTTCTTTTAATGTGTTTTATTTTATATGATTAATTTCATATAAGTATGCTCAAATTTTTCATATAAAACCATCCAACAAAACTCGAAAAGTAATACAAAATCATCACAATATACATAATTGTTTATAACATACAAGAAATTAATCACTAGATTTAATTCTAACATTTTGTTGTATTTTCATAAAACATGCAACTGTCATTATCATTTTCAAAATCACTAGAAAGATAAGCATTATCCTAATTTTTATATTTTTTTAAACAATTTACATATAATTTTTCTAATCTAATTTAAAAACAACTCATAAAATGCATCATGTAATTTCAAAATAAAGTAAAGAGATTTTAGTTACCTTGTCATCGAAAGGTATTAAGGCATAGTTTGCCACCTCGCCTTTGTTAGTTTGTTCTTCATCTTCGGATGAACTTAATTCGTCCCAAAGTGCTTCCTTCTTCTTTGGCAACTTCTTTTTAAGTTCATTTTTATTCTTTAATTCTTGTTTAATAAACCTTTTAGGTTGTTCTCATGTTCGTTTTGTTCAATATGTTGATCTTGTACATTGTGTGCCATTTCATATGTCATCAATGAACCAAAAAGTTCTTCAAGTGGAAACTTATTGAGATCTTTTGCCTCTTGTATTGCAATTACTTTCAGATCCCAACTCTTTAGAAGGGATCTTAATATCTTGTTAATAAGTTTAAAATTTGAAAAATATTTGCCAAGAGCTTTTAAACTATTGATGACATCCATAAAGCGGGTGTATATGTCAATAATAGTTTCGCTCAGCTTCATTCGAAATAACTCGAAATCATGCATCAAAAGATTAATCTTTAAATATTTTACTCTACTAGTGCCGTCGTGTGTGGTTTCAAGAGTGTGCCAAATATCGAAAGCTATTTCGCAAATAGAAACCCGATTAAACTCATTCTTGTCTAAGGCGTAAAATAAGGCATTCATAGCCTTTGCATTTAAAGATAAAGTCTCCTTCTCTAACTCATTTCAATCTTTCATTGGAAGAGAAGAATTTTGAAAACCAAATTTGATTATATTCCATAAATTATGATTCAATGAAAGCAAGAAAACTCTCGTTCGAGTTTTCCAGTATGTGTAGTCCGTTGCATTAAACATGAGAGGACGAATGAGAGAGTGACCCTCTTGAAGCCGAAAAGAGCCATTTCTCTTGGGTGTTAAACCAAATGAGAAACACAAGGCTCTGATACCAACTGTTAGGAATGAGTTAGCACTAAGAGGGGGGGGGGGGGTAAATTAGTGCAATAGTAAAAACATCGATTTCGAAAAATATTTGTTTCGATTAAACCTGTTTAGGAAATATGCTTGACTTAAAAGTGTATTTGTAAATGTATTGAAAGCAGAAAGTAAGTAAAATGATCTATAGTTAAAGTAAATTGCTCAAAAGAAATATAAACCAAATTTTTATAGTGGTTCGGTCATTATGACCTACATCCACTCTACCGATTCCTCTTCCGTAGAGGCCACCAACATCCACTAATAGTCTTCCTTCAATGAGCAAAGACTAACTATCCTTTTACACCCCTCTTCTCCTTTTCACAGGTTTAGGAGACAACCTTTATAACCCCTTTTTCCAAAGTTTCCCTCACACTCTCCCTTAGAATGGTCTCTAAACTTTAAGAGGAGAGACTCTATATTTTACAATGGTTTTTAATTTTAAAAATATAGAGTTTTTGATCACCTTTCTTGCTACTCCATGCAAGAATAGCTGGGGTATTTATAAGCCCCAAATGGATTTAAATTTGGAGCCCAAAATTCAAATCCCTGAGATTTCAAGGTACGGGTGGTACCATTGCCCAATCTAGCGATACCACCGCCTAAGAGATTGTGTTTGGGTGGTACCATCGCCTGACACTATCTCGGAGACTGTGCCATGATGGTGCCACCTGTTGGGTCATTATTTGGGCCTTTCACTTTGCCCAACATAGCCCAAAATTGGGCCCAATTGACCCCTAATTGAGTTGGCCCAATTCCAACCCAATTATGTGCTAACTACAAATTTTAAGTCATTTACTAAGCTAAATAAGTCTGTAAGTCTACGTTTCTTCTAGCAAGCGTTCGACGATCTTTTAGTGAACTTCTGATGATCTCTCGGCAATGTTCTAGTGGACTCCCGGCAAGCTCCTAGACTTCACGATGATCTTCTTGGTGAGTTTCGAAGAGCTTCTTTGACAAGCTCCTAGACTTCTCGGTCAATTCTAACAGAACTTTCAACGAACGTTCGGACTTCCAACGAACTCTGGAACTCCCAACGAAATCTCGTTCTTGACTCCGGGACTTCATTTTGCTTTATGTCTTGCTATCATAATTAATCCTACACACTTAAAACCCACTTCGATCTAGGCAATTATTATAAAACTTGAATCAAGTGTTGTCTGGTATGTTATTAGTTTATCGATGCTTCATCCAATTCTTCAACGCATCGTCCTCTCTTGCAGCCTATTGCCCAATCGGTTATTTGACCTCCGCAACTCCGATTTCCTTAGTGTAATTTCTACTCTTCTTAGCCCGATGCCCGAATCTATGGCCTGAAGCCTTCTGCGGATACGTCGATCAATCCTACGGCTCGACGTCCAATCTTTTGACATGTTTTTCTCTGGCCCAACATGATTCTTCCTACTTTAATTGTCTCATCCTGATCAAAGCTTCCTCTATCACTCAAAACATAGATTAAATCATAAACACTCTCAATTGGTTTCATCATCAAAATATGACATTCAACAAATGCTGGTGGCCTCGATAGAAGAGGAATCGGCGAAGGGGATGTAGGTCATATCGACCAAACCACTATAAAAATCTGGTTTGCATTTCTATTTATGCAATTTACCTTACTGCAAACTTTCTTACTTGCTTTACACTCTTTTGAATACTTTTAAGTTTAATATCTTTCTAAAATGGGTTTAATCGAAATGAAGATTTTTGAACCAACGACGTTTTTATCCGCTGCACTAATTCACCACCCCCCCCCTCTTAGTGCCGACTCGATCCTAACAGTTGGTATCAGAGCCCAGTTTTTCTCGTTTGGTTTAACATCCAAGAGAAATAGCTCTTTTTGGCTTTCAAGAGGACTTTTCTATTATTCATCCTATTATGTTCAATGGAACGGACTACACTTATTGGAAAACTCAAAAGAGAGTTTTCTTGCTTTCTATGGATTTGAATTTATAGAATACTGTCAAAAGCGGTTTTCAAATGTCTTCTACTCTAATGAACAAATGGAATGATTTAGAGAAGAAAATTTTTTCTATAAATGCTAGACTATGAATGCTCTATTTTGCGCCTTAGACAAAAATGAATTTAATCGGGTTTCTACTTGCGAAATAGCTTTCGATATTTGAAACAGTCTTGAAATCACACTCGAAGGCACAAATAGGGTTAAAGATTCTAAAGTTAATATTTTGATGCATGATTTTGAGTT
>CM017190.1:12740437-13107937 GCA_004837865.1 Musa balbisiana | reverse complement strand
TTGTAGATTGGCACCTATAATCAAGCATTAATCCCGTTTGGTGCTCAACTGAACTTCAATCAATCAAATAAAAGAATAATTGATTTTTATCTCAAATTATTTTGTATATCAGAGGTAAAAGGTTATGAAGAGTTGGTTCAAAATGCTTATGCCTAAGTTCGTGATAGTAAACTCATCTATCACTTATAAATCTATTCAAATCATTTCTAGTTTTCGATGTGTTTATCGGGCTATTGTAGTATAAATACACAGCAGATATTTCCAATATTACAATTACTTTGCAATATAATTCTATTGATTTGTAGATCAGTAGCACCTCCAACCAAGCCTTAATCCTGCTTTGTGCTCCACTAAATTTTAACCATATAAGCAAATCAATAATTGATTTTAGCGTTATGCCAAATTTTAACCAATCTTAAAATTCAATCAAGAAAAATAAGTATGAGAAAGATGAATAATCAAGAATTGAATGCAAGTAAGAATGACTAATAGGGCAAGTGATAATAAGTAATCATGATCAAAAGTTACAAGCAAGAAAAGAAAAATTACTAATAGGGTGAGTGATAATAAATAAGTGATCATGATCAAATGTCACAATAGAAGGAATACAAATCTTTATAGTAATTTGGTCTTCCTAACTTACGTCAACTCTCAGTTCCTCATCGCATAAGGTCGTCAATTTTCACTATCGATCTTGTTTCTAATGGGTGAAGATCAATAACCCTTTGTATCATTTCTCTTTCTTCTAAGCTTAGGAGAGTATCTTTGCTAGATCGAGTCAGCACTAAGAGGGGGGGGATGAATTAATGCTTATGATAAAAATTTCATCGATTCAGAAAACTTCAATAATTTTAAAAAGTTTGATTCGATAAAACCTGTATTGGAATTGATACCAAAAGTGTGTTACACTTAAAGTAAATAAAATAAGCAATTAAAAACAAAGAACAACAATAACGAAGAGCAAAAGAGAGTACACATCAAATTTATGGTGGTTTGCTCATCGTGACCTACATCCACTCTTGATTCCTCCTCCATTGAGGCCACCGACATCTACTAATGATCTTCCTTTAACGGACGAAGACCAACCACCCTCTTACAATGCTTCAAGTTTAGTAGACAACCCTTACAAGCCTCACACCGATTCTTGAATGATTACAAAACTAGAAAGGGAGGACACTTAGCAATTTTACAACTCAAAATCTGAAGATTTTTGTTCACACATTCGTGCTCTTTCATGCAAGAAAGAATGGGGTATTTATAGGCCCCAATAGCTTCAGAAATAGAGCCAAAAAGTATCTCATCTTGGGTTTTCAGGGTATTAGCGTTACTACTGTCATTATTAGATAGTACCTGTTAGGATCGGAGCGGCACTAAGAGGGGGGGTGAATTAGTACAGTGGATTAAAACGTCAGTTTTGGAAACTTTTTCATACGATAAAAACCGAACTCGGAAGTGCTTAACTTGAAAGCGTGTTCGTAAATGTGTGCAGCAAAAGTAATGACGAAATAAAGCACTTATAAAGATTTGCAGTAAGATAAAGTGCAATAAATAAATGCAAACCAGTGAACACGCCAATTTTAAAGTGGTTCAGTCAAAATGACCTACATCTACTTGCAAAGCCTTCTTCGATGAGGCTCCCAACTTCCACTAGCAAATCACTTTGAAGGGGAAGGATAAATACCCCTCTTACAACTTTTTACAAGTGGTTCACACTCTTACAAAGTTTCAACGAGAAAGAAGGAGGTGAACACTCAAGCAATTGAAAACAAGACTTGCTAAAGACTTTGCTAAGGCTTTTATCTCAATCTATTGCTTCTCAAAAGTTATTATCTCTGTTGAGAATTGAAGGGTATTTATAGGCCTCAAGAGGATTCAAATTTGGGCTCCAAAATTTGAATTCTCTTCGGTTCCCGAAGCTAGCGGTGCCACTGCCTGTCAGTGGCGGTGCCACCGCCTGTCAGTTCTGACACTAACAGTGTACTAGGCGGTGCCACCGCCTTGACCAGCGGTGCCACCACCTAGCTCTTCGGGTGCTGGGCGGTGCCACCGCCCAGTCCAGCGATTCCACCGCCCAACCTTTCGGGTCTTGGGCGATGCCACCGCCTACACTATTTCAGCTCACTGGTTGGGCTCCAAACTTGGCCCAAACCAGTTCGAACTCGAGCCCAATTGGCCCCTACTTGGGTTATAAGATTAACACCTAATCCTAACCCTAATTAACATGCTAACTACGAATTTAAAGACATTTCCTAAGCTATTACAAAGTCCACAAGTCAAGACTTCTTCCGGCGAACTTCCGGCGGTCTTCCGAGAAACTCTCGGAAACCATTCTACGGACTCCCGGCAAGCTCCTAGACTTCACGATTTGATCTTGGCGAGTTTCGATAAGCTTCTTCGGCAAGCTACGATCTTTCTCGGTGAGCTCTGCGAACTTCCGACGTACATTTTGGCGAGATTCTGAAAACCCTTCGGCAAGCTCCCTACTCATTCTCGGCTAGTTCCGGCAGCATTCCCAACGAACCTTCAGACTTCCGTCGGACTCTCGAATCCCAACGAATCCTTCGCGCTTGACTCCGGCACTTTGTTTCGCTTTATGTCTTCATCGTTATCGTAGTTAATCCTGCACACACAAGCCAAAACTCTACTCCGATCTAGACAATTATTACAACGCTATCACGGACAAACTTCAAAATAGGATGTTTGATGTAATGCTTATGTATGTCCGTGTCTTTTGGTAAGTTCATGCTTTAAACAGCATGTAGAGGGACGACCGAAGGCTTAATAGTCTCATTTTAGTTCGGTCTGTAGTGGACCATTTTACCCCTTTGTTGTGCAACTGTTCAGAGCTTGTAAAGTTTGTTTGTAATTTGCATTGTCTAAGAAGTGTTTCCGGAGATGATTGCTTGTGGATCCCGAGTGAGGCGTTTTCTCTCTAACCCGTTTTCTCTTTTGTAGGTCCTAAGGGACCATGGGAGGTTTCGGGGAGGCTGACTTTTGCGGATGGACACGCAAGGGTGCCGCACGACTTAGGCAAAACCAGCTAAGTCCGTGACAGATGGTATCAGAGCGGGACAAGCACTCATAGAAACACTTGGCATGCAAACGTGGGGGACCTAGCGGGGCTGCATTGAGGGCAGCAAGCACACGCGACCGTTTTGGGGTAAACGGGCATGGTGATGTAGGGAAATAGAGTCACTCAGAGGAGCGAGCATCTGAGATTGGCATTCAGAGGAATGGCCAGCCCTTCACGTGAGAGGCACCACGAGGACGAGCAAGCTGGGAAGAATGCGAAGCGCACAAAGGTTGGGATGGTTGAGTTTGAGCTATGGCTCAACGTTGGCAACTATACTTGATGGTGCTCAAGGCAAGCGAAGCGCTTGGTAAAGGATGAGACCATGCAAGGTGGAATGAGTTGCTCAGTGACCGAAAGAGTTGTGCAAAGCTCACAAAGATGAGGGGAATTGCTAACTCGAAGAATTCGGTACTCATGCAAGGGCTTGTATGCAGACGACGGAATGTTCATGGCCATCCCAAGGCGACCGAAACTCGGCGCCATGGAGCATTGAAACTTTCTCTTCGGCATGTGAAGGATACGTCCGTAGGAGGCTGAAGTGTGCAGCGAGTTCAGCATGTTGCTAGGCCTTGAGTGGTGCAGTGGGGGCTGTATTGACGTGGAGTCACAATCTAGCAAGTGCGTTTGCAGGAGGCATAACAATGCGCAGTTTGTTCAGCAAATCGGAGTAGTCCAAGGGGATGGTGGTCTCCGAAACGAAGAGTGATGTTGCTCCAATGGGTTAGATACCCAGGAGGGATAAGTCCCGACTCTCCAGAGGGAGAATCACGTGCAATAGACCGCACATGTTGAGGTAATACTCCTCAAAAACAATAACTCCACGAAGCTCAATGGACTGAGCGAGCGACGAGGAGTCGTCGCATGATCTCGCTTGAGAGAATGCATTGGTGGATGCATTGCGAGATCAAGTGGGGGAGCAACCCAAAGCAACACAAATGAAGGCACACTTGGAGTCGATATAGAGATCAGACTCAAGGGAGGGATGACCCGTGGAATGGTGGGTGCGAGGGCCACCATCAACTCAATGCAAAAACGAGGAGCGAAGCAACTTGGGTGTAACTTGGTGAAGTATCCAAGCTGCATGAAGTGAGCCGGCATAGAAGATGGAACATGGAGCGGAGGCGCAGAGCTTTCCTTGGACAGAGGTCAAGGACATGAACTCTTGTAGAGGCAAGAGCAGGATCATGTTGTTCCATGGGTCCTTCATTTCTGATGGAGCGGACTCATATTGCATGGTGCCAAAGACGAAGGGAGCTTCTAGGCACATGCACCTTATCTCGGAGAAGCATTTGATGGAGGAACTAAGGTGACTAAATTTGCGGAGGTGAAGTTTGGTTCAGAAGGCCTTGGCACGGGGCAAGAGGACGCGGAGGCGGGTACTCTTGAAGAATATGCCACAGTGTTGCCATGAAAGGGAGCGGTGCACAATGGAGATTGTGCTGGTAGGGGCAGAGGCCCAGGATCCAGACAATGGTGCACTAATTGCAGCGAAGTCGGTGGACTTCGGGAGCTACTAGGCGATGGACTATCCTAGAGCGGTGCTTCGTCTAGGTGTGAACCAAGAGCGGGTGGACGAAGGTCGATTGCCAAAGGAGTGAACACAATCGAAAGTGGAAGAGGCCCTGCAATGTGGTGGCAGAGACCACAAATGGAGGGACCACAATTCGAGTTCATTCCACAAGGATCAAAAGGCAATAGAGATGTCACCAGGAGGTGACATGGTGCAGCGGATCGTGGTGGAACAATTCATGGCAATGCGATACACACGGTTAAAGTCCCGTGAGGGACTTTATCATACGGAGGTATGATCAGGAGCTATTGGCAGCTCCACTTCGGTGAACAACACGATGGCAAGGACTATGGATTCAAGGAGTGAGGGCCATGGTACCGCAGAGGCGGGTCTTCCGTGCGTGCATCGAATTTTTGCATCGGATGAAAGCCTTGGTCATCAACATATGGGGGCTGTATTCCACTAAGGAAAAAGTTCGAATGCAAGTGCCAGTGAGTCCCATGAGAGGGACTTGATCATGCAGAGGTATGATCAAAGCAAGCTGGAGAGTTGGACTGCTCCAGAGCCTATATTCGCTTAAGGGAGCCCGGCAAGTCAGAGGATAAGATCGAGTAAACGAACGTTGCTACCAAGAAAGCTAAGGAGAATAGAATCAGTGTAAACCCTATAACGTGATGGCAGAGGCCATGCATAGGAGTTGCTGTCTGTCTTTCCATCGACCAAAGGGATCTACTTAGAGAACATAGAGGTGTTGAAGCAAGGGGGGGTCGAAAGGGACGAGGAAGCGACGATGAGTCCAAAGGGACTTAGCTACCCAAAATCAAGCATCGGTTAGAATGGAGGTGGACTCAGAGGAGTGTCACAAAGGCATATCTACCGATCGTAAAGAAAGGGATACAAATGTGAGGCGACGGATAGTAGAGCCATGGGCATGGCAGCACCATGGTACCACAAAGGTGGGACTTCCGTGGAGTCATCGATCCCTTGCTCTCATGAAGGGAGAGCACTTGGTCATGAATAGGGCCGAGAAGGTGGAGAATGTGGAGGCAAACTCCAAGTACCAAGACAAGGCTGAAGGGCAGAGGCCAAGGAACTTCATAAGACCGGTGTCAACGAGCTGCTCATCAAGATTGCCGAAAGTGAAGGACTTCAGGTCGTGCAAGAGTGCATGACCAAGGAACAAAGCAGGTAGTATGTGGTGCTGTACCTTTGCTACTCAGTGGAGCAGGCGGCAGGGTTGATGGAGAAGATGGTACAATCCCAGAGGCGACCAAAACTATTAGAGACTTACTCCAAGTTGGGGTGAAAACTTCCTACATTCCAGAAGTTCGATGGTATTGAGAAGGTGAATCATAGTAGCTAACTCAATGCAAGGAGTGCAAACACTTCGAGTGCTTCAGAAGTGTGAGCAAAGAGTAGGCAAATGCCAGTAACCAGCTCGATGCATGGAGTACAACCCTTGAGAAGGCGGGCGAAGTCAAGTAACCATTGCCTTCTCAACTCTTAAGAGAATGGGCGAAACCGAGTACCCCAATTCTCTTATCTATCCAGTTGAGGAGCTCTACACAGGGTCAAAGACCCTTCGAAGATATTAGAAGACAATAGTTGTCAAATCCTCACCAATGCTAATCAGTGCTACTGAGAGTAGATTATCCGCTTCATTTCCTAACAGAATGCCAATCGAAAGCGGAAGTGATGCGAATCTACTTGGAAATGACAACTAAGTGAAAGAAGAGTCGATGAACAAATTTTGTGGAGGAAGGACCCAAAACTTCAGAAGTTTGCGAGCCGATGCTCATTAAAGCTCCAACAAGCATCCACCCAATTCAAGCATCATGAGGCATTTGAGAGACTGGCGCATAGTAAGGATGGTCTTTTTCTTCATTTGAAGGATCCACAGGAACCAACAGGGATCAACACAACTCAGCCAACCCCACACTAAAGTTAGAGTCATTGGCGAGTTGAAGCAATATGGTGGATTAAAGGTTCGACTACTCAAAAACAACAGCGGGGAGCAGCTGGGAGCCAAGAGGCGCATTGCAGTTGGACTAGAAGATTGAAGACTCAACAAAGGCGAGGAGTTGTAGTGTCGGTAAAGGCTTCGACGAGGACGTCGAAGGAATAAGTGGGGGAGAATGTCATAGACAAACTTCAAAATAGGATGTTTGATGTAATGCTTATATATGTCTGTGTCTTTTGGTAAGTTCATGCTTTAAACAGCTTGTAGAGGGACGGCCGAAGACTTAATAGTCCTATTTTAGTTCGGTCTGTAGTGGACCATTTTACCCCTTTGTTGTGCAACTGTTCAGAGCTTGTAAAGTTTGTTTGTAATTTGCATTGTCTAAGAAGTGTTTCTGGAGATGATTGCTTATGGATCCCGAGTGAGGCGTTTTCTCTCTAACCCGTTTTCTCTTTTGTAGGTCCTAAGGGACCATGGGAGGTTTCGGGGAGGCTGACTTTTGCGGACGGACACGCAAGGGTGCCGCACGACTTAGGCAAAACCAGCTAAGTCCGTGACAACGCGAATTGACATTCTATTGCCCGACACGTCATTGGTTGGCGCTTCATCTGATTCTTCAGTGCATCGTCCACTCTTGCAGGTTGTTGCCCAATCGGCGGTTGACCTCCGCAACCCCGATATCCTTGGTGTAATTCCGCTCTCGTTGGCCCGATGCCCGACGTCCGAAGCGTTCTACCGTCCAATATCCTAACGTGATCTCCTCCGGCGCAACGTCAATTCCTCCTGCGTCAACTGTCTAATCCTGATTGAGTAGACCTGCATCACTCAAAATGTAATTAAACATTTAAAAATAATCAATTAGTTTCATCATCAAAATCTGAGATTCAACAATCTCCCCCTTTTTTATGATGACAACTAATTGATGACTACCGGAGTTAACCTTAACTCCCCGGAGTTTAAACAAACTCCCCCTATCAATATGCCATATTGATAGAAACTCTTAGATTCAAAAATCCAAGCAACATGTCATGATCAAATTATGCATGTCATCAACTTACTTCTCCCCCTTTGTCATCAACAAAAAGGAGAAGTCCCAACTCTTATGTGTTTAGAGATATGAGTTCTAATCATTGCATAATAAACATAGTATCCAATTTTATCATCATGTAATTTAGCAATTAAAGATGTACAAGTTTAGCATGTTTGCTTTTCTTGAGACAGCAACTGTTTGCTTCTCTTTAGACTACAAGCTAGCAATTTTTACGATATGCAAGTTTTGCTACATACAAGCTAGCAAAAATTTCGAAAGCAAATGCAAGATAGCTTTCTTGTGTAAGCCCATGATTCTTGCTTTCTATTGCAATTTACAAGTTTTTGAAATATCCAAGTTCAACACATTGCATAATTAACATAATCTCCTAGTTTTATCATTATGCAATTTTGCTATCATCATAGATATGCAAGGTAGTATGATAGCAATTTCTATAACATACAAGCTAGCAAATTTTACAATATTTTTAGAACATGCAAGCTAGCAGTTTTGAGATGTTCAAAAAAGCAACCCTTGCTTCTTAAAATATACAAGTTTGCTAGATGTGCACGTTAGCATGTTTTGCTTATTGAGATAGGCAAGATAGTGATGTTCAAGAAGACAACTTTTGCTTCTTGAAATAAGCAAGTTAGCAATCTTTGCTACTTAAGATAGGCAAGCTAGCAATCAAGTTTTTGCATCTTCTTGACTTGTACAAATTAGCTATCTCCCCCTTTGTCATTGTCAAAAAGAAGGGAAGACCCTTTACATTAATTATGACAAAGGTAAGTATCAATCTTATTTGTGCATCATTATATTTTCAAATTAGAATATGCACATTTTCAAAAACCTTATATTTCATTCATGCACGATATTGAATAAATCGATCAACATTATGAGGATATCATACATGATACTAAAATTTTTAACTATTTATAAATATTTTGATCATGATACCAAACATTCATCATTTAGAGCATTCATGACACAAAACATTAAATCAACATTTATAATACATCATTTTAGCAATAATTCATAGTATTTTAAATCATGATTTACATCATATGCAATACATCACATCATAATTAGAAAGCACAAGTATTGCATGGATCATTGTAAATCATAAATGTTTCATATCATGATGGTATCAACTTGTCAAATTATATCCTACCATGCATGATCAAAACATTTCATTTGTATGCATCAAAATAATATCAAGAGTATTTCATGCATATTATCAAATCATCATTTATAATTACATCAATATTCCAATCTTTATTTCAGTCTACACATCATGAGATCAATAAGATAGAGAAAAATATTTTGTTTTTTAAGAAAAAAAACATTTTCCTCTTTTTAGTTGTTTCAATTCATATGATTTTATTTCATTTATGCCAAATAAAAAACATGTATCATATTTAAAACCGAAAGTGTAAGATTTATTACAATAAAGATCAATAAGGCACTTTCATTTTGATAAAAATCAATAATACGTAAATCACAAGATTCATCAACATATTTTCAAATTGCACAATTTCAAAACTATACCTTTTATTTTTCATGCATGATACAAATAAATCAATCATCATTATGAGCATATTATACATGATATTCAAGCATTCATGATACATTATTTTGGCAACATGATCATAGCTTTTCAAATGATGGTATCTAAATGTTAAAGTTCATTATATCCTATCATGTATGATAATTAACTTCTCATTTGTATTTCATGCATAATTTCATTTTATCATATTCGGAATATCAAGAAGAATTAATTAGGTGATGAGATGAATATTTTCATGAACACAAGCAATTGCATAAAAATCATATCATAAAGGATTAGAATATGTGTATACCAAAAGGCATGATTTCTTTTTGAAGAACCTCCTCATAAATAATCAAAAGAAAATCTTAGAAGATTAATTAAAGAAAAATCTTGATTCATTATAAAATTTCATATATCAAATATCGAGAAATCAAGATAATGATTCATAAAAAATATCACAAATAATATTCAAGAGAAAATTCATCATTCATTTTCAATTCATTCAATTTGTCAAATCAACATTTCTTGGGTATGCATGATATCAAAACATGGTTTCAAATCTTCAACATATAACATGTATAAATTTAAAAATCGAAGGGAGAAGGGAAAGAATTCAAAGGTACAAAGATTTCAACCATCTCATAAACAAATGAAGGATCAATTCATGAATCCAAAATTCCATGAATCATTTCGACAAATCTCCTTTTAAATAATCAAAATGATCATCAAAGGAAATCTCATGTTATTCTAAGAAATCAAGATCATGATTTTGATAAAACTCATTTCAAATTTAAATCATCAAAATCATTTTTAAGGTTCACAAAATTCATAACATAAATAGATTCATGATTTCATTGATAATATATTTTCTCCCTTTTTTAAGTGTTTCATTTTACGTGATTGATTTCATGTTAGCATGCTTTTTCATTTATGTCAAATAAAAACATGCATCAACGTTTAGGATCGAAAAATGAATTTTGTCATAAAACCATCAAGACCAATAAATCACAAAAATCATCATGTATAACTTTAAAATTTTATGCATAAAATCGTTATATCATGGTATCAAAACTTCAATATTTTCATTACAACATTAAGCAAGGTTTCATTGAACATAATTTTGAATGATTCTTATAGATACCTAAAACTTCTTTAGTTTTAATTTATATGATTAATTTTATAATAACATGCTCAAATTTTTGTTCTTATGTCAAAACCATACATCATGTTTGAAAAACAAAGATAATGTACATAAAAAATATCAAGCCTTTCATACAAAAGCCATGCATCTTCATTGAAAAGCAATATGAAAATAATCAAAATACACATTCTTGCTTCTCAAGCACATATATAAGATTAATCTCACTACGTTTACAATCATTAGATTTATATCTAACTTTTTATTCCATTAACATAAAACATGTAATTTTCAAGAAAAATAATTATTCAAAAAAAAGAAAATGCATCATGGAAAACATCAAGTAATTTCAAAATAAATTAAGGGAGTTGAGTTACTTACCTTGTAGTCGAAGCCTGTCAAAGCCCAATTCGCCGTTTCACCTTTGGAAGTTCTTGATTCATCCTTGGTTGCCTTCCTCTTCTTTGGCCTCTTCCTCCATTCAAGTTCATTGTTTATTTTAGATTTTTGTTTAATAAACTTATTAAGATTTAGTATTCGAAGTTCAAGTTCATCATTGTCCTCATCACTTGAGTCATCGCTCAAGTGGTATTCATTTGTCCAGAGTTCCAAATCCTTCCTATTCTTTGGAAGGTGGTTCAAGTGCTCATCGGGTTCAAAATGTTCCAAAAGTGTCATTTCATAGGTCATTAATGACCCGATTAATTCTTCTAATGGAAAATCATTTAAATTTTTTATCTCTTGTATTGCGGTTATTTTAGGATCCCACCTTTTTGGAAGGGAACTTAAGATCTTGCTTACGAGATCAAAATTCGAAAAAGATTTACCAAGAACTCTTAGAGTATTGACGACATCCGTGAAACGGGTGTACATGTCACATATAGTCTCGCTTAGTTGCATTCAAAAAAGCTTAAAATCATGCAATAAAATGTTAACTTTCGAGTCTTTGACTCTACTAGTTCCCTCGTGCATGATTTCAAGTTTTCGCCAAATATCAAAAGCCGTTTCGCGCATAGAAATCCGATTGAACTCATTTTTGTCCAAAGCGCAAAATAAGGCATTCATAGCCTTTGCGTTTAAAGAAAAATGCTTCTTCTCCAAATCCGACCATTCGTTCATCGGTTTAGAACGAAGTTGAAAACCGTTTTCAACAATATTCCATAAATCCAAATTCATAGAAATCAAGAAAACTCTCATTCGAGTTTTCCAATAAGTGTAGTCCAATCCGTTAAACAACGGTGGACGAAAAACCGAAAAGCCCTCTTGAAAGCCATGAAGAGTCATTTCTCTTGGGTGTAAATCCGAAATGAAAAATACCGAGTTTTGATACCAATTGTTAGGATCGGAGCGGCACTAAGAGGGGGGGGTGAATTAGTGCAGCGAATTTAAAACGTCGGTTTTGGAAACTTTTTTGTACGATAAAAATCGAACTCAAAAGTGCTTAACTTGAAAGAGTGTTCGTAAATGTGTGCAGCAAAAGTAATGATGAAATAAAGCACTTATAAAGATTTGCAGTAAGGTAAAGTGCAATAAATAAATGTAAACACGTGAACACGCCAATTTTAAAGTGGTTCGGTCAAAATGACCTACATCCACTTGCGAAGCCTTCTTCGATGAGGCTCCCAACTTCCACTAGCAAATCACTTTGAAGGGGAAGGACAAATACCACTCTTACAACTTTTTACAAATGGTTCACACTCTTACAAAGTTTCAATGAGAAAGAAGGAGGTGTGTTGAATCTCGGATTTTGAAGATGAAGTCAATTGTCATTTGTTATCTAATCCATATGTTAAGATAAGTGTACAGGATTAACTACGATGAAAGTAAGACATGTAGCAGGAGTTGCGCCGAAGTCAAGACTATGATCATGTTGGGGGTTCGAGAGTTCGACGGAAGTCCGGGCTATCATCGGAGGTTCTGCGGGAACAAATCCGAGAAGTCCAGGAGCTTGCCAAAGAAGCTCATCGGAACTCGAAGTGGATCATCGCAAGTCCAGGAGTTTGCCGGAAGTCCGCCGGAGCATCGCCGAGGCTTCGTCGGATGATCGTCGGAAGCTCGACGGAAGAAGCGATTGACGCACCGGAGCAAGTTGCAGTAAATGTCTTGATAAATATTGTAGTTAGCATGATGATTAAGTTAGAAATGGGAGGTGATCCCATTAACTTAATCTTGGGGCAATTGGGCCCTTAACAGACCCAAATTGGGCCGAATGGATCAGCCCATTCGGACCCAAATTCCCTGGCCGGCGGTGGCACCGCCCAGCAGTCGAGTCTCGAAGTGAGGCTGGGCGGTGGCACCGCCCCTGTCAAGCGATGGCATCGCCTAGGCTCAGTCTCCGAGTGAGACTGGGCGGTAGCACCACCCCTGTCAGGCGGTGGCACCGCCTGGGCTCAGTCTCCGAGTGAGACTGAGTGGGCGGTAGCACCGCCCTTGTCAGGCGGTGGCACCGCTTGGGCTCAGTCTTCTCCGAGTGAGACTGGGCGGTAGCACCGCCCCTGTCAGGCGGTGGTACCGCCCGAGCTCGGTCTCCGAGCTCTGTCAAGTAGTAGTACCGCCCATTTATGGCGGTAGTACCGCCAGGACCCTGAAAACATGGGAATTGACATTTTTGAGCTCCAAATTCAAATCAGTTTGGGGCCTATATAAACCCCACCCTTTCATGCATGAAAGGGCACTGAAACTTAGCATTTATTCTGAGATTTTGAGAGCTTAAAAGCGTTGTAAAAGGCTAGAAGTTCTTCTCCCTCTTTTCTTTAAAGTTTTAATCATTCAAGAGAGGAGTGAAAAATCTGTAAGGGTTGTCTCCTAAGCCCGTCAAAAGGAGTGAAACTGTAAAAGGGTGGTTGCCCTTCGCCTATTGAAGGAAGGCCTCTAGTGGACGTCGGTGACCTCATCGGAGGAGGAAGCCAAAAGTGGATGTAGGTCAAGATTGACCAAACCACTCTAAATCTCGGTTTGCATTTACATTTTGTTCTCTATCTTAATTGCAACTACTTCCATAGCTTTACTTTAACTACACTTTACTTGATCTTAAGTTAAAGCAATTTCCGAATCGACTTTCATACCGAAATTGTTCTTATTATTATACGAACATCGTTTTAAATCGTCGAAAGTTTTCCGCTGCACTAATTCACCCCCCCCTCTTAGTGCTCTTGATCCTAACAATTGGTATCAGAGCGGGGTTAACTCTCAATCGGATTAAAACCCAAAAGAGATGGCATACGTCAGAAATTAATAAGATTTTAAGATCCCTTCCTAAGAGTTGGGACCCTAAAGTCACTGCTATTTAAGAGGCTAAAGATCTAAACAACTTCCCTCTTGAAGAATTAATCGGGTCATTAATGACCTACGAAATGACTTGCAAAGCTCATGAAGAGCAAGAAGAGATCATTCTAAAGAATAGGAAGGATATGGCACTTAGAACTTTCGAAGACCACTTGAGAAAAAACTCAAGTGATGAAGACTGTGACGATGACTTGGCACTTCTAACAAGGAAATTCAAAAAATTTATTAAAAGAAACAAGTTTAAAAATGACTCAAAAAATAAATTTGAACCCGAAAAGGACCAAGTTATTTGCTACGAATGCAAGAAGCCGGGACACTACAAAAGTGATTGTCCCCAAGCCAAGAAGAGAACACCAAAGAAGAAGGCGCTCAAAGCAACGTGGGATGACTCAAGCGCGTCCGAAGAAAAGGAGTCCAACACCGAGCAAGTTGCTCATTATGCCCTAATGGCCATCGGAGATGAGGTAACAAATTTAATTGATGTAGATTTATCATTTGATGAATTACTAAATGCCTTCCATGACTTATTTGATGAATGCAAAACTATTAGTAGAAAATATAAATTGCTAAAAAAGGAGCATGATAGTTTTACTTGTAATTTCGACAAATTAAAAATTGAATATTATGATAGTTTAGCTCCATGTAAAAATTGTCATGATCTAGAAACTCTCCAAAAGGAGAACTTACTACTTAAGGACACCTTGAAGAAATTCGAGGTTGGTAGCAAGTCTTTGAATATGATCCTTACAAATAAGGGTCATGTTCCTAAAAGAAGTGGAATTGGATTTGTGAGAAGTCCTCACCAAAATCCAACCACCTTCATTAAAGACCCTATCTTATATGTTCGGCACCAAAGCAAATGCAACTTTTGTTGCAAACATGGACATAGAACTTATCATTGTCCATTCAAGAAAGTTAGTCCAAACAAATTGATTTGGGTTCCTAAAGGAACCACGATAAACTCTATGCAACATGATAAACAATTTAGATCAGTGTTTGAGGCACCCAAAAGTAAATGGGTACCTAAAAATCATCCTTTCTTGTAGAAACATACATCATCACAAGCTAGGAGCAAGAGATGGTACCTTGATAGTGGATGCTCAAGGCATATGACCGGAGATCCATCTCAATTCTCTAAACTCACTAGCATAGACGAAGGCTATGTCACCTTCGGAGACAACAACAAGGGTAAAATCATTGGCAAAGGAACCATAGGTAACAAATCCAACTTCTTTATTGAAGATGTTTTGTTAGTTGATGGTTTAAAACATAACCTCTTGAGCATTAGTCAATTGTGTGATAAAGGATATATTGTCAAATTCGAATCTAATGCTTGCATCGTTGAAAAACCACACAAAAACACATCTATGATTGAATTAAAACAAAATAACATATACACCATTGATATCAATGATCTTTGCAATGAAAAGTGTTTCTCGGTTTTGAATGAGGATGCTTGGCTTTGGGATAGGAGATTAGGTCATGCTAGCATGAAACTAATCACTCAAATATCATCCAAAGAACTTGTAAGAGGAATTCCTCATATCAAGTTCATCAAAGATAATGTGTGTGATGCTTGTCAATTAGGAAAACAAATTAAGGGTAGTTTCAAATCTAAGGATCAAATAAGCACCTCTAGGCCCTTACAATTGATCCATATGGATTTGTTTGGACCTATCTCTACATCAAGTCTAGGAGGTAGCAAATACGCCTTCGTCATTGTAGATGACTATAGTAGATACACATGGACTTATTTCTTAAAATACAAAAATGAATGCTTTAGATATTTTACCAAGTTTTGCAAACTTGTCCAAAATGAAAAGGGTTCTATGATTACGTCAATTAGAAGTGATCATGATGGTGAATTTCAAAACCATGATTTTCAAGAATTTTGTGAATTTAATGGATACAATCATAACTTCTCTACTCCAAGAAATCCTCAACAAAATGGAGTAGTAGAAAGAAAAAATAGAAATTACAAGAAATGGCAATAACCATGTTGAATGAACATAGCCTACCCAAATATACATATTTCCAATCCTTGGGTAAGGATGTTTCGGAAGTGGATGCATCCAAGTTGCTAGTTGGAGAAGGGGTTTCATTTAAATTCAAAGAATCAAAATTAACATCATCATCAAAATCATTTTTCTTGATTTCGGAAATCTCATTGAAAACAACATGAATGGATTCTTCTATAATTAAAGTTCTTTTATTGAATATATGAAAAGCTTTAGAAACCGAAGAATAACCAAGGAAAATTCCTTCATCAAATTTTCCTAAGGCATCTTTTTCATTCAAGATAAAACACTTGCACCCAAAAACTTTAAAATATGAAACATTGGGTTTTTTGTTGTTCCACAACTCATAGGGAGTTTTGGTGAGTAAGGGTCTTACTAGAACTCTATTCAAAATATAGCATGCAGTGTTTACGGCATGCTCATCCTAAGGAGCTAATTCTAGGAGACACATCTAAGGGGGTTCAAACACGTTCTTCTCTTAAAGAATTTTGTGCCAACGCCGCTTTTCTCTCCCAAATTGAACCTAAATGTATTGATGAAGCCATGAAAGATGATTCATGGATTATCGCAATGCAAGATGAGTTAAATCAATTTGAGAGAAATGAGGTGTGGAAGCTTGTTCCTAGGCCAAATGACCATTTAGTTATTGGTACTAAATGGGTCTTTAGAAACAAGCAAGATGAATATGGTATCGTGGTTAGAAACAAGGCTAGATTAGTAGCCAATGGTTTCAACCAAGAAGAAGGTATCGATTACGAAGAAACCTTCGCTCCTGTGGCTAGATTAGAAGCCATAAGGATGCTCCTTGCCTATGCTAGTAATAATAATTTTAAGTTATTTCAAATGGATGTTAAAAGCGCTTTTCTTAATGGCTTTATTTCCGAAGAAGTTTATGTTGAACAACCTCCCGGATTTGAAAATAATAGCCTCACTAATCATATGTTTAAATTAACTAAAGCACTCTATGGTTTAAAACAAGCCCCAAGGGCTTGGTATGAGAGACTTAGTTCTTTTCTTATTAAAAATAATTTTACAAAAGGCAAGGTTGATACTACATTGTTTATCAAGAATTTTGAAAATAATTTTCTCATTGTTCAGATTTATGTTGATGATATTATTTTTGGGTCTACAAACGAATCTCTTTGTGAATCATTTGCTAAAACTATGAGTCTAGAATTTGAAATGAGTTTGATGGGAGAATTAACCTTTTTCTTAGGCTTACAAATTAAGCAACTAAGAAATGACATCTTTATTAGTCAAACTAAATATGCTTTAGACTTGCTAAAGAGATTTAATATGGAAAGCTCAAAAGCTATTAACACTCCTATGAGCACATCCACTAAGTTAGAAGTTGATGAAAGTGGAGAAAGCTTCGATCAAAAAACTTATAGGGGTATGATAGGAAGTTTACTTTACCTCACTGCAACTAGACCAGATATCATGTTCAGTGTAGGACTTTGTGCTAGGTTTCAATCGAACCCTAAGATATCTCACCTCAAAGCGGTTAAAAGAATATTTAGATATCTTAAAGGTACCACAAATCTAGGATTATGGTATCTGAAAACCGAGAAGTTTGAGTTAATTGCTTATGCTGATGCAGATTTTCCTTGATGTAGATTAGATAGAAAAAGCACATCAGGAACATGTCAATTTTTGGGACATGCTCTTGTTTCCTGGTCATCTAAGAAACAAAACTCGGTTGCACTATCAACAACCGAAGCTGAGTATATAGCAGCTAGTGCATGCTGTGCACAAGTTGTGTGGATGAAAAACACCTTAGAAGATTATAAAGTTCATCTTAAAAATATTCTCATTAAATGTGATAACACAAGTGCTATATGTTTAACAAAGAATCCCATTCAACACTCAAGAACAAAACATATTGATATTAGACATCACTTTATACGAGATCATGTCACTAATCATGATATAGTTATAGAGTTTATTGATACTAAACATCAACTAGCTGATATTTTTACAAAGCCTTTAAGTGAAGAACAATTTAATTTCATTAGAAGAGAATTAGGAATGTTAATGTGTCCGAATGCTTAAACTTATTAAATTTATTTTTCGGACTTTCTTGATTCAATAATCAAATCACTTAATTGCTATGATGATTTTACATGATTACATGCCTTAGTAATATGTTGGAAATTATGTGTTTTGGATATAAAAATTTCCATGATAATAAGCATGTTTTATCTTCATGATTGTATTAGAAAATCTATAGCAAAACCTTGTCCGAATGCATGAAAGTGTTAAATTTTATTTTCGGATTTTCTTGATACCTTATTCTCTTTCGAACTTAATGTAGCTCTCATAAGCATATGTTATATCGAGTTTGATTCATTGATTTTTGACATGTGGAATCAATTAGCAAATGCATCTTTCATAGGCTTATAATGTGAAAAAATATTTTCACATACATATCTTAAAAAAAAAAAGGGGAAGATTTTTTACTTGCAAGGATATTGATTCACATATATATCTTGATCCTTGTAAAAATGAAGCGTGATTTAATCTTTCCGTGAGATGTTTGTATAATTGGTATCCTATCACTCATTGTTGAAAAATTACCTATCACTCACTTGTGTTTAAAATTTGCTTATATCGTTCTCCATTTTGTTGATGACAAAGGGGGAGAAATATATGAATTGATGCTATGAGTGCCATATTTGAATTTGAATTATGTTAAAAAGCTTACATCGAAAGATATGGTAAATTGATGATAGAAATGCTATGATTACTAAACACTTGAAATATTTGCATTATGTTAAGATATCAAGAACTTGCATCGTAATTTCACATGTTGATATCTTACCATATGATGAATTGCTACCATTACTATCATTCACATTTGAAATGTAAAACTTGAAAAAGGATGTCAAGCCTTGACATCATTTTCAGAGAGATACATCATGATAGGAATCATGATGAAAGTATTGATAAGGTTAAACAATCTTAACTTATCAATATGTCTCTTGAATTTAAAGGATTTGAATTCAAGAATGACTTATCTTGAGTATGGCATATAGATAGGGGGAGTTAAAGTTAACTCCGTTATCAATTGATTGTCATCATCAAAAAGGGGGAGATTGTTGAATCTTGGATTTTGATGATGAAGTCAATTGTCATTTGTTATCTAATCCATATGTTAAGATAAGTGTGCAGGATTAACTACGATGAAAGTAAGACATGTAGCAGGAGTTGCGCCGAAGTCAAGACTATGATCACGTTGGGGGTTCGAGAGTTCGACGGAAGTCCGGGCTGTCATCGGAGGTTCTGCGGGAACAAATCCGAGAAGTCCAGGAGCTTGCCAAAGAAGCTCATCGGAACTCGAAGTGGATCATTGCAAGTCCAGGAGTTTGCCGGAAGTCCGCCGGAGCATCGCCGGGGGTTCGTCGGATGATCGCCGGAAGTTCGCCGGAAGCTCAACGGAAGAAGCGATTGACGCATCGGAGCAAGTTGCAGTAAATGTCTTGATAAATATTGTAGTTAGCATGATGATTAAGTTAGAAATGGGAGGTGATCCCATTAACTTAATCTTGGGGCAATTGGGCCCTTAATAGACCCAAATTGGGCCGAATGGATCAGCCCATTCGGACCCAAATTCCCTGGTTGGCGGTGGCACCGCCCAGCAGTCGAGTCTCAGAGTGAGGCTAGGCGGTGGCACCGCCCCTGTCAGGCGGTGGCACCGCCTAGGCTCAGTCTCCTAGTGAGACTGGGCGGTAGCACCGCCCCTGTCAGGCGGTGGCACCGCCTGGGCTCAGTCTCCGAGTGAGACTGGGCAGTAGCACCGCCCCTGTCAGGCGGTGGTACCGCCCGAGCTCGGTCTCCGAGCTCTGTCAGGCGGTAGTACCGCCCATTTATGGCGGTAGTACCGCCAAGACCCCGAAAACATGGGAATTGACATTTTTGAGCTCCAAATTCAAATCAATTTGGGGCCTATATAAACCCCACCCTTTCATGCATGAAAGGGCACCGAAACTTAGCATTTATTCTGAGATTTTGAGAGCTTAAAAGTGTTGTAAAAGGCTAGAATTTCTTCTCCCTCTTTTCTTCAAAGTTTTGATCATTCAAGAGAGGAGTGAAAAATCTGTAAGGGTTGTCTCCTAAGCCCGTCAAAAGGAGTGAAACTGTAAAAGGATGGTTGGCCTTCGCCTATTGAAGGAAGGCCTCTAGTGGACGTCGGTGACCTCATCGGAGGAGGAAGCCAAAAGTAGATGTAGGTCAAGATTGACCGAACCACTCTAAATCTCGGTTTGCATTTACATTTTGTTCTCTATCTTAACTGCAACTACTTCCATAGCTTTACTTTAGCTGCACTTTACTTGATCTTAAGTTAAAGCAATTTCCGAATCGACTTTCATACCGAAATCGTTCTTATTATTATACGAACGTCGTTTTAAATCGTCGAAAGTTTTCCGCTGCACTAATTCACCCCCCCCCTCTTAGTGCTCTTGATCCTAACAAGGTGAACACTCAAGCAATTGAAAACAAGACTTGCTAAAGACTTTGCTAAGGCTTTTATCTCAATCTATTGCTTCTCAAAAGTTGTTATCTCTGCTGAGAATTGAAGGGTATTTATAGGCCTCAAGAGGATTCAAATTTGGGCTCCAAAATTTGAATTCTCCTCGGTTCCCGAAGCTAGCGGTGCCACCGCCTGTCAGTTCTGACATTGACAGTGTACTGGGCGGTGCCACTGCCTAGCTCTTCAAGGTGCTGGGCGGTGCCACCGCCCAGACAACCGGTGCGACCACCTAGCTCTTCGGGTGCTGGGCGGTGCCACCGCCTGGCTCGGGTGCTGGGCGGTGCCACCGCCCAGTCCGGCGGTTCCACCGCCCAACCTTTCGGGTCCTGGGCGGTGCCACCGCCTACACTATTTCAGCTCACTGGTTGGGCACCAAACTTGGCCCAAACCAGTCCGAACTCGATCCCAATTGGCCCCTACTTGGGTTATAAGATTAACACCTAATCATAACCCTAATTAACATGCTAGCTACGAATTTAAAGACATTTCCTAAGCTATTACAAAGTCCACAAGTCAAGACTTCTTTCGGCGAACTTCCGGCGGTCTTCCGAGAAACTCTCGGAAACCATTCTACGGACTCCCAACAAGCTCCTAGACTTCACGATTTGATCTTGGCGAGTTCCGATGAGCTTCTTCAGCAAGCTACGATCTTTCTCGGTGAGCTCCGCGAACTTCCGACGTACATTCTGGCGAGCTTCCGAAAACCCTTCGGCAAGCTCCCTACTCATTCTCGGCTAGTTCCGGCAGCATTCCCGACAAACCTTCAGACTTCCGTCGGACTCTTGAACTCCCAACGAATCCTTCGCGCTTGACTCCGGCACTTTGTTTCGCTTTATGTCTTCATCGTTATCGTAGTTAATCCTGCACACACAAGCCAAAACTCCACTCCGATCTAGACAATTATTACAACGTGAATTGACATTTTGTTGCCCGGCACGTCATTGGTTGACGCTTCGTCTGATTCTTCAGTGCATCGTCCACTCTTACGGGTTGTTGCCCAATCGGCGGTTGACCTCCGTGACCCCGATATCCTTGGTGCAATTCCGCTCTCCTTGGCCCGATGCCCGATGTCCGAAGCGTTCTACTGTCCAATATCCTAATATGATCTCCTCCAACGCAACGTCAATTCCTCTTACGTCAACTGTCTAATCCTGATCGAGTAGACCTACATCACTCAAAATGTAGTTAAACATCTAAACACAATCAATTAGTTTCATCATCAAAATCCAAGATTCAACAATACCATAGCTTGCAGATTGACACTAGGCAATACCACCGCTTAATAAAGCCTCGAAAACTGGGCTTTGGCGGTACCACTGCTTGACAGGGCATTACCATTGCTTGACAGGATTAACTATTGGTAGTACCATCGCCTAATCTAGGCGGTACCACTGCCCAAACCACCTAGAAGGCTGAGCCTCAAGCGGTTTCACCGCTCAGTCTAGGTGGTACCACCTCTTGACGTGGCTCTAAGTGGCTGAATGGGCCATCCAATCAGCTCAATTTAGCCTTGTTAAAGGCCTAGTTAGCCCCTAATTGAGTTTGTAGGATTTTTTAAAAACTAACTCAAATTGAAACTCTAACTACGACAATTAAGGCTAGACAATTACAATGCAAGCAATCCTAGTTGTCTGGCACGTTACTTGTTCATCCGAACTCTCGATGAACTTCCAGTGAACTCTCGATGACTTTTCGGCGAACTTTCGACAAGCTTTCGGCAAACTCACAGTGAACTTTCGACGAGATTTCACTGCATCGTCTGATCCTTCGGTATATCTACCGATTCATTCGACTTGATGCCCGATTATTGACTTCGACTCAACTTCGATTCTTCCTTAATTATTTTGCCTTTCTCTTGATCGTAATTAGTCCTACATCACTTATCTCAACACATGGATTAGATCATTAATTCACCAATTGATTTCATCATCAAAATTTGAGATTCGACAATCTCCCCCTTTTTGATGATGACAACCAATTGATGACAGAGTTTGTTAGGATTAAGTCAATATTAAGAGGGGGGGTGAATTAATGCAGTAGATAAATCACATCAGTTTAAAAATCTCGTTCAATAAAAACCGATATTAGAAAGATGATTAACTTGTAAGCATATTCGTAAGCATAATGGAAGTAAAGCAAGTAAGACAGTTTGTAGTGAAGGTAAATAGTAAGAATAGAAATGCAAACCAAGTTTTCTAGTGGTTCGGTCGGCGTGACCTACATCTACTCCCAATTCCTTTTCCGTCGAGGTCACCGGTATTCATGAATGGTCTTCCTTCAAAAGGTGAAAACCAACCACCTTCTTACAACTCTATTCTCCTTTTGCAGGCTTAGGAGAGAACCTTTACACCCCCACTACCTCCTCTCTTAAACTTCACTAACACTTAGAGTTTGAGAGGAGTTCTCATAAGATTACAATAATATTTTCTTCCCTTTTGCTCTCAATTCTTGTATATGTTAACTAGGGATGAGAGGGGTATTTATAGGGGCCTTAAGTGGATTCAAACTTGGAGCCTAAAAGTATCTCATCCTCGATTTTCGGGGTATTGGTGGTACCACCGGCCTATGCTAGGCGGTACCATTACCTACAACATTAACACTGGGTGGTACCACTGCCTAGTCTAACAGTACCACCACCTAGGAGACTAAGTCAGGGCGGTACCACCGCTTGACATAGTCTTGGAGATTGTGCCATCGATGGTTCCATTTGTTGGGTCACTGTTTGGACCTTTCACTTGGCCCAACACAACCCAAACTTGGGCCTAATTGGTCCCTAATTGAGTTGGCCTAATTCCAACCCAATTACATATAAAACCTACTTCGATCTAGGCAATTATTAAAAAGCTTGAATCAAATGTTGGTCGGCATGTCATTAGTTCATTGATGCTTCGTCTGATTCTTCGGTGTTTTATCCTCTTTTACGGCCTATTGTCCAATCAGCTAGTTGACCTCCACAACTCTGATTTCCTTGACACAATTTTTGCTCTTCTTAGCCCGATGCACGAACCCATGGCTCGAAGCCTTTTACCGATATGTCGACTGATCCTCCGGCTCGACATCCAATCTTATGACATGTTCTACTCTGGCTCAACTTGATTCTTCCTGCTTTTAATTATCTCTCCCTGACTGAAGCTTCCTACATCACTCAAAACACAGATCAGATCATAAACACATCAATTGGTTTCATCATCAAAATCCAAGATTCAACAATCTCCCCCTTTTTTATGATGACAACCAATTCAAATTTCTAAGCAACATATCATCATAAAATCATGCATAATCAAAATTTTAATACATCATTCCATGCATGATTGTTATTATAACTTCTACCTCTTTGTCATCAATGAAAAGGATAAGTGCATCTAGCTAGTGTTTGAGATATACAAGTTTTACTTCTTTTGTAATGTTTAAGCTAGCAATTTTTGCTTCCTTTGCAAAGTGTAAGCTAGCAAAATTTTAACTCCCCCTATCATCATACCATAACTCCCTTATCAATATGTCATATTGATAGAACCTTAAATTCAAATTTTCAAGCAACATGTCATCATAAAATCATAGATAATCAAATTTTCAAATCATCGTTACATGCATGATTCCAAATCATTATTCATCATGCATGATTATCATCATACCTTCTCCCCCTTTGTCATCAACAAAAAGGAGAAGTACATCTAGCTAGTTTTTGAGATATGAAAGATTTACAACATACAAACTAGTAAATTTTTCATCACTTTACAACATGCATAATCACTATATCATTATTAATTTTAAAGATGTGCAGGATTGTAAATTTTGTAAGTTTGCACTTTTGCTTCTTAAGATAGGTAAGATAGCACTTTTGCTTCTCATGAGATTGCAAGCTAGCAATTCTTGGTGATGTTCAAGATTGTAAGTTCTTTTTTCTCTTTTGAGAAGTGCAAGCTAGCAATTTTGCTTCCTAGCAAGTTTTTCTCCTTGCAATTTGTAAGCTAACAAATTTAGCAAGTTTTACATCATTTTAGAATATGCAAGTTAACAAATTTTACTGCTCCTTTGTCATTGTCAAATAGAAGGGTAGAATATAATGTTGTAATTCTTTTCCCTTTACTTCAATCTTCAAATCATGACAAAGATAAATAACAAAGATGAAAAATTAAGTCATGAATGTCAAAAGACTATATATCATTTTTGACAAATTTCTTCTTTTATAAATAGAAAGCATGATAGGAAATGATCTTGATTCAAAAAGAAGGCTTAAGTTATAATTCCAAGAATTCACAAGATAAATCATGATTCATTTGACAAAAAAATTATCGATTCATGCATTTGAATAAATAATTTTAAACCAATATCACTTCAACTCATCATGCATAATTTCAAAATGTAAAATCATCAAACATGACACAAACATTTATTTCATTATTTTCAACTCATTCAATTTATCAAATCAATAAAGTCACTTTCAAGAGATTCAAAATGAAATGAAGAGATTTATTGATCTCTTGAAATGCTAGTGATTTCTTTTCTCCCCTTTATCATTGTAAATAAGAAAGAAGAAGAGGGGAATAATACATAACAAAACTCAAGTCATAAATTATCAAGACGTCAAGTAGCATATCATAGTTTATTAGAATAAATCTCCTTTTTGGTAAATAACAAAAAGAATCATAGGAGTAAAAGATCTCAATTCATGCATATAAAATCTTCAATCATCAAAATCATGATTTGGATAAAACTCATTCAAATCAAAATCATCAAAATCACTTTAATAGTTCAAGAGATTCATAAAATAATATAAATAGATTCATTAATCTTTTTTTAAAAAATTGATAAGATAAAAAAAAGAAATTTTTAAGAAAAATGCTTTCCTCTTTTTAGTTATTTATTTTAAGTGATTTGATTTCTTATAAGCATGCCCAAGTTTTTATGCTAAATTAAAACATGCATCATCGTTTAAAAGCAAAATTCATCATCACAAAGATCATGATGCATAATTTTGAAATATAAACTCATTAAGTATGTTTTCAAATCATCATTACATTATTTCATTAAGCATGATTTCATAAAGTGTTTTTAATCAAAATCATTTTGTTTGCCATAGTAATATATTTTTCTTCTTTGCATCAATGATTCATTCATATCATGAGATATACAAATCATAAATACAAAGAAATCATGTCATGAAAGATATAAGATCAAAAGTGTAACACGTAATTCTAAAACATAAGATTTCATATCATTATGTATCATTAAATCATCAAGTATGATTTCATTAAACATAAAATATTTTTAAACGAAATCAAAAAGCAATATGGAAATCATTAAGATACACATTATTGCTTCTTAAAAACATACATAAGATTAATCTTATTAGTTGTACAAGCATTAGATCTAACATTTTGTTCCTTTATCATAAAATATATAATTTTCATGATCATTTTCGAAATCACTAGAAAGATAAGCATGGTCTTAATTATATATATATATTTATTTAACAATTAATATATAATTTTTTAAAACTAATTTAAAAATGACTCATGAAATGCATCAAGTAATTTCAAAATAAAATAAAGGGGTTTTAGTTACCTCATCGTTGAAATCCACTAAGGCATAGTTCATAACTTCGTCTTCATCGGTTTGCTCTTCATCTTCGGATGCACTCTTTTCTTCCCAAGTCACCTTAAGTGCTTTCATGTTCTTTGATAGTTTTTTCTTTTTAAGTTCATTTTCATTCTTAGTTTTATATTTTAAGAATTTTTTAAGCTTTATTGTGAGAAGTTCAAGTTCATCATCACTTGAGCTTTCGCTCGAGTGGCCTTTTTTTGTTCTAAGCATCAAATCCTTCATATTCTTTGGAAAGTAGTTCTCATGTTCATTATGTATCATACAACTTATTTCATAGGCCATCAACGACCTAATAAGTTCTTCAATCGGAAAATGGTTTAAGTCCTTTGATTCTTATATTGCCATTACTTTAGAATTCCAATTTTTAGAAAGAGATCATAAAACTTTATTAACAAGTTCAAGATTCGAAAAACTTTTACCAAATGCTTTTAAACTATTAACGACATCCTTAAAATGAGTGTACATGTCAACAATAGTTTCACTTAGTTTCATACGAAACAATTCAAAATCATGCATCAAAAGATTAACTTTACAATCTTTAACTCTACTAGTGCCTTCGCGTGTGATTTCAAGAGTGTGCCAAATATATAAGTCATTACGCACATAGAAACTTGATTAAATTCATTTTTGTCTAAGGCACAAAATAGAGTTTTCAAAGCTCTAGCATTCAAAGAAAAAGTTTTCTTCTCCAAATCATTTCATTCATTCATTAGATTAGAAGACTTTTGAAAGTCATTTTCAATGATATTCCATATATTGAAATCTAAAGAAATAAAAAAAAACTCTCATCCAAGTTTTCTAATATGTGTAGTTTGTCCTATTGAACATGGGAGAACGAATAATAGAATGACCCTCTTGAAAGTAAAAAAAAATCATTTCTTTTGGGTGTTAAACCAAATAAGAAAGAACGTGGCTCTAATACCAACTGTTTGGATCAAGTTGGTATTAAGGGGAGGGTGAATTAATGCAACAGATAAATCATGTCGATTCGAAAATCTCGTTTGATAAAAACCGATATCGGAAAGATGCTTAACTTGAAAGCATATTCATAAGCATATTGGAAATAAAGTAAGTAGGTAGTTTGTAGTGAAGGTATATAGCAAAAATAGAAATGCAAACTAAGTTTTATACTGGTTCGATCATCGTGACTTACATCCACTCCTGATTCCTCTTCCGTTGAGGCCACCCGCATCCACTTACGGTCTTCCTTCAATAGGCGAAGACCAATCACCTTCTTACAACTCTATTCTCCTTTTACAAGCTCAGGAGAGAACCTTTACACCCCCACTACCTCATCTCTTAAATTTCACTAATACTTAGAGTTTGAGAGGAGTTCTCACAAGATTACAATAGTATTTTTTTCATTTTTGTCTAAGGCACAAAATAGAGTTTTCAAAGCTCTAGCATTCAAAGAAAAAGTTTTCTTCTCCAAATCATTTCATTCATTCATTAGATTAGAAGACTTTTGAAAGTCATTTTCAATGATATTCCATATATTGAAATCTAAAGAAATAAAAAAAAACTCTCATCCAAGTTTTCTAATATGTGTAGTTTGTCCTATTGAACATGGGAGAACGAATAATAGAATGACCCTCTTGAAAGTAAAAAAAAATCATTTCTTTTGGGTGTTAAACCAAATAAGAAAGAACGTGGCTCTAATACCAACTGTTTGGATCAAGTTGGTATTAAGGGGAGGGTGAATTAATGCAACAGATAAATCATGTCGATTCGAAAATCTCGTTTGATAAAAACCGATATCGGAAAGATGCTTAACTTGAAAGCATATTCATAAGCATATTGGAAATAAAGTAAGTAGGTAGTTTGTAGTGAAGGTATATAGCAAAAATAGAAATGCAAACTAAGTTTTATACTGGTTCGATCATCGTGACTTACATCCACTCCTGATTCCTCTTCCGTTGAGGCCACCCGCATCCACTTACGGTCTTCCTTCAATAGGCGAAGACCAATCACCTTCTTACAACTCTATTCTCCTTTTACAAGCTCAGGAGAGAACCTTTACACCCCCACTACCTCATCTCTTAAATTTCACTAATACTTAGAGTTTGAGAGGAGTTCTCACAAGATTACAATAGTATTTTTTTCATTTTTTGCTCTCAATTCTTATATATGTTAACTAGGGATGAGAGGGGTATTTATAGGGGCCTCAAGTGGATACAAACTTGAAGGCTAAAAGTGTCTCATCCTCGATTTTTGGGGTATTAGCGATACCATCGCTTGTGCTGGGTGGTACCATTGCCTACGACACTAACACTGGACGATACCACTACTTGGGAGACTATGTTTGGGCGATACTACCACCTAACAATCTCGAAGATTGAGTCTGGGTGGTATCACCACCTAGACTGGCGGTACCATCGCCTGACACAATCTTGGAGACTGTACTACCGATGGTTCCATCTGTTGGGTCACTATTTAGGCCTTTTACATGCCCAATACAGCATAAACTTGGGCCCAATTGACCCCTAATTAAGTTGGCCAAATTTCATCCCAATTACACCTAAAACCTACTTTGATCAAGATAATTATTACAAAGCTTGAATAAATTGTTATTCAATATGTTATTGGTTCATCGACGCTTCGTTCGATTCTTCAGCGCATCATACTCTCTTACAGCTTATTGCCCAATCGATTAGTTGACGTCTGCAACTCCGATTTTCTTGGATCAATTTTTGCTCTTCTTAGCCCGATGCTAGAACCCATGGCCCGAAGTCTTTTGCCGATATGTCAACCGATCCTCCGGCTCGATGTTCAATCTTCTAACATGTTCTACTCCAGCCCAACATGACTCTTTCTACTTTTAATTCTCTGTCTGATCGAAGCTTCCTACGTCACTCAAAACGCAGATCAGATCATAAACACAATAATTGGTTTCATCATCAAAACTGAGATTCAATAATCTCTCCCATTTTTATGATGGCAACCAATTCAAATTTCGAAGTAACATGTTATCATAAAATCATGCATAATCAAAATTTTAATATATCATTCCATGCATGATTGTTATTATAACTTCTCCCCCTTTGTCATCAACGAAAATGATAAGTGCATCTAGCTAGTTTTCGAGATATGCAAGTTTTACTTCTTTTGTAATGTTTGAGCTAGTAATTTTTGCTTCCTTTGCAAAGCGTAAGCTAGCAAAATTTTAACTCCCCCTATCATCATACCATAACTCCCCCATCAATATATCATATTGATAGAACCTTGAATTCAAATTTTCAATCAACATGTCATCATAAAATCATGGATAATCAAATCTTTAAATCATCATTACATGCATGATTCCAAATTTTACACAAAATCTTTAAAGATGGATAGGATTGTAAATTTTACATGTTTACACTTTTGCTTCTTAAGATAGACAAGATAGCACTTTTGTTTCTCTTGAGATTGCAAGCTTGAGATAAGATAAACTTGTATTCAAAAGAAATCACAACCTTTGAATTTAAATAAAACTATTTCAATTATAGTGATCAAATGTAATATATCATATTATGCATCATTATAGCTTCAAATTATCAAAATGTAACATATATAATGTCAAAACATTACAACTAATCACTTCATGCATGATACCGAAAATAAATCAACATTACTTTGGCTATAACATATATGATACTAAAGCATTCATTATTTCATGCATTGCATCATATCAAAGTATGCAGAACATCATGCATGGTAACATTAAAGAGTACATGGAAGAATCCATTACATCATATCAAAGTGTGCAAAACATCTTGCATGGTACCATTGAAGAGTATATGGAAGAATCCATCGACTTTTCCCCTGTTGTCATCAAGAAAAAGAAAACATACATAAGCTATTCTGGTGGTGGTAAATCGAAATGCCTAAACAAAGTATTAAGTTATCAATAAATTTATTGCATTTCGGTTAAGATTTGATCTTGACATCGTTTAATTCAATCCAATTGAGTCACTATGGTATCAACAAATGAGGAGAGTGCTGGCTCTGTTGGAGGTGTTGCCTCAAAGAGACTAGTAGGAAGAGATTAACTTTCTCTATATATAGGTGTTTGGTTTGGGTGGGGGAGGGTCAGTCCTCCTAGGTAATCTAGTCCAAATCTCATTTCTTACTATACATCTTAATCTTCTTAATATGTTTCTATTTATGACATTAAATCTATCTAATTTCAAAATTTCTTCGTCTAGTGGAATGACTATGTAATGTCATGCATTAGTCTAGTTATCAAGCCACCATACAGAAGCATTATATCTTTTGTTAATAGTTCAATCATGTTTTGTCGTATCATATATCCAAAATAGTTATCACGTCCTACCATGATTTAATACATTGTTCCTAATTCCATGATGGTATTATTTTGGAAGTAGAATGCTTATCATGATGTGATGAAGCAATTTTGTGTTGAACGGTAACAAATGTACATAGCTTTTTGAAACGATAGACAAATTTAAGTTACCAAAAATAGTACATATAGCCTCATAATATATGATCCCAACCAATTCTGTGTCTCATTGTCCTCTAAAGTAATAACCTCTTCTTTTCTCAGGAATTCCTATTAGGTTGCAAATCACACTATCTGTAATGGGTATGTAATGCCCTAAGAGATAAGTGGACAACCTATCATATTCATCTACATGCAAGTTGTTGTAAAACAATATAACAAGTTTAGAATAAATAGGTTCACTTATTTGAAGAATTGGAAGGACATATAAGTTAGCGAGCCATTGAACTGGTTCCAAATCACTCAATTCTTCTAGATCTACATATTTTCTCTTATGTACACTTCTAGACTCAAAGGTTAAAAATTTAAGGGCATGTTGAGGGGAATCAAAGAGTTTGGAATTAAAGGTTTCATCTAATTTCCTCTTTCCTTTGTCCCTTGAAGATCTTCTAGAGACCATTGGGACTACATATATTATAAAGAATAAAAGGCAAGAACAAGTAATAAATGAGAGAAACAATTAGGTTTAGAAATTAACATTTTATTTTAACCTTCTTGATACCAAAAAAGGGTTTTGAGATTGATCGTTAGCTTTGTAAATGATAGTGGTTTTTTTGAGTTTCTAGAGGGAGAGAAAGGGGAATGAGGGGTTTGGAGAAGTTTAGAGGGGTGTAGAGAGGGTTGGGGGCAGTTCTACCGCCGGCCTTGACTTCGGTTTTTATAGGGTAGAGTTCGAGCGGTGGTACCGCTAGTTGTGCGGTGCTACCGACTATAAGCAGTGCATACTAGCGGTGCTACCGCCAGTCCAGTGATGCCACCGCTGGTGCACTGTTTTGATGTTGATTGTCTTTGTCTAGAATTTTTGCTTTTCTTTTGAGATGTGTCAAGCAAATACTCTTGCCTCCTTTTCTTTTAAGACAAGCAAGATCATAATCATTATGTGGTGCATACACTTATTTACGTAAATATCATATTAAGTCATTTCATGAAACAAAGTTCTACTTTCGTAAATAGAAAGAGGAAGGATTCATATGGAAAAGATCAAATATCCTAATGATCCATGGATTAGATCTCTTTTTTTATGAATTGCAAAGAGAAGGAATGATAGTAAATGATCTCAAAAAAGAAAACTCAATTTTCAAAAGTCAAGAAATCCAAAAAATATAAAAGAGGAACTCATGCATCAGAAAGATTTAACATACCTTATTCTCTTCTAATAAAATCAAATTGTTACTCATTCAATAGTTTTGTAAAAATATCAGCTAATTGATGTTTAGTATCAATAAATTCTAAAGATATATCATGATTATTAATATAATCTCTAATAAAATAATTCCTAATGTCAATATGTTTAGTTCTAAAGTGTTGACTAAAATTTTTTATTAAATATATTAGACTATTGTTATCACATTTTACAGGTATGTTTTTCAAGTGAATTTCATAATCTTTTAATATGTTTTTTATCCGTATAACTTGTGCACAACATGCACTTGCTGTTATATACTCAGCTTCGGTTGTAGATAATGTAACTAAGTTTTATTTATTGGAAGACCAAGAGATAAGTATATGACCTAAGAGTTGACATGTTTCGGATGTGCTTTTTCTATCTATTTGATAACCAGCAAAATTAGCATTAGTATAAGTAAGTAACTTAAAGTTTTTGGATTTTGAATATTATAATCCTAAATTATGAGCTCCTTTTAAGTATCTAAATATCCTTTTAATAGCTTTTAAGTAAGATTGTTTGGGATTAGATTAAAATCTAGTACATAATCCAATACTAAACATAATATCAAGTCTAGTTGTTGTGAGGTATAATAAACTATCTATCATACCCCTACAAGTCTTTTGATAAAAACTTCTCTATTAATGTTCATATCTAATTTTGTAGAAGTGCTTATTGGTGTATTAAAAGCTTTAGTACTATCTATATTAAATCGTTTCAATAGATCTAAAGCATACTTAATCTGACTAATAAAAATTTCATTACTTAATTTTTTAATTTACAATCCTAAGAAAAAAATTAATTTACCCATTAACCTCATTTCAAAAAATTGACTCATGCTTTTGGCAAATGATTTACACAAAGATTCATTTGAAGAATCAAAAATGATATCATCAACATGTAATGTGCATCACTAGAGCATAGTTAGCAACTTCCTCTTTGTTAGTTAGCTCCTTATCTTTGGATGCACTTGAATCGTCCCAAGTTGCTTTGAGGGCCTTCTTTTTCTTTGGTTGCTTCTTCTTTACTTAAGGACATTCATTTTTGTAGTGCCCAACTTCTTGCATTCATAACAAATTACTTGGTCCTTTTTTAGTCACTTTTATTCTTAGTGTCTTATTTTGTTTTGTTCCTTTTTAAGAATTTTTTAAATCTTCTTATAAGAAGTGTCAAGTCATCATCATTATCATCGTCATCCCTTGAGTTTTCACCCAAGTGGTCTTCTTTGGCTTTGAGTGTTAGGATCGAATTGGCACTGAGACAGGGGAATAGAAGTCAGCTAACTCTTAAGTAGGTAACAACCTAACTAAGTGGATTTGGGCTTCATGGGCTTCTATCGGCTTTTCTCAAATAGGGTTTAGCTAGGTATAATAGAAGAAGTCACTAACCTAGGCTACAGGCTCTCTTTCTTGCCAACCATACCATGAGTAAGAAAGTAAGAGACAAGTAGACAAGTAAACTTGCAGATAAGTAATGACCAAGCAACTACTACTAGCACCCTCAACTCTACTTTCAGACTCAACTAGGGATTCTACTCGGGAGGTGAATTAGTACTTACAATAAAAACATCGGTTTTAAAAACTTCATTTGATGAAATCGTATCAAAAAGATATTTAAACTTAGAACATTTGCAAGAGTAGTAATAAGCAGGTAAAGCAATTACAAAATAAGTAAACAAGCAGAGAAAGGGAAGCACACCAAGTTTATAGTGGTTCGATCGTCGTGACCTATATACATCCACTACTGATTCATCTTCTGTCGAGGTCACTAACATCCACTAATGGCCTTCCTTCAATGGGTGAGGTCCAACTACCCTTACAACTCTATTCTCCTTTTGACAGGCTTAGGGGAGAACCTTTACAACCCCACTCATTCCTCTCTTAAATAGAAATTAATACTTAGACTAGAGGAGGAGAACTCTCACAAGACTAGAGGAGGAGGAGAACTCTCACAACATAGTTTTCCCTTATTTTTGTTCTCAGTTCTTGTGTTTTCTGAGCAGGGATGAGAGGGGTATTTATTGGCCCCAAATGGATTCAAACTTGGAGCCAAAACTAGTCTCATCTTGGGTCTTCGGGGTACTGGAGGTACCACTGCTAGTGTTGGGTAGTACTATCGCTTGACACTCTAACAATAAGTTGTACCACTGCCCAGTCTAGCGGTGCTACTGCTTGATAGAGCCTCAGAGACTAGGTCTGGGTGGTACTATCGCCCAGTTTGGCGGTACCACCACTTGACATAGTCTTGAAGACTATGTCTAGACGGTGCCATCGCCAAACCTTACTACATGACACTGAATGGGCCAAACAATAAGCCTAATTTAGCCCTGATTTAGGCCCAATTGGCCCCTAATTGAGTTGGCATTGTTTTACTCTAATATCAACTCAATTAGACTTAAAACTACTTCAATCTAGATAATTATTACAAAGCATTAATCACATGTTGTCCAACATGTCATTAGTTCATCCGACACTTCGTCCGACCCTTTAGCGCATCGTTCTCTCCTTCAGCATATTGTCCAATCGACATGTTGTCTTCTCAAAACATTCGATATTCTTGGTGCAATGTTTGATCTTCTTGGCTCAATGCCTGAACTCATGATCCTTCGACTCAACGTCTAATCTTCTAATATATTCTACTTCGGCCCAACATTGATTTTTTCTACTTTAATTATCTCTTCATAATCAAAGCTAGTCCTACGTCCCTCAAAATGTAGATTAGATCATAAACTTTATCAATTGATTTTATCATTAAAATCCAAGATTCAACAATCTCCCCCTTTTTTATGATGACAACCAATTGATGATGAAGTTTAAACTAAACTCCCCCATCAATATGTCATATTGATAAAAATATAAATTTAGACATAAATTATGAATCTAAGCAACATGTCATCATAAAAATAATCATATGCAGCAAGTCATTACATTCATCATTATATACATCATTCAAATTTTCAAAATCATCATTACATGCATGGTTCCAAATCATCATTTTAGGTATAATATACATGATTATCATGATATCTTCTCCCCCTTTATCATCAACAAAATGGTGAAGTACAATTAGCAAGCTTTTAGATATGCAAGCTAATAAGATAGTAAGTTTTGAACATACAAGCTAGCAAGTTTTTCACATATAAAAGTTAACAAAATTTTTATATCTTTTGAGATGTACAAGATAGCATGTTTTTGCATCTTCTTGAAATGTGCAAGCTAGCAAACTTTGCTTCTCTTTTGAGATGAGCAAGCAAGAAATTTTAGCAAGTTTTATATCATGCAACCTAGCAAATTTTACATCATTTTACAACATATAAGCTAGGAAATTTCATATCATTTCAGAATATGCAAGCTAGTAAATTTTCTTCTCTTTGAAATATGCAAGCTAGCAATACTTTCTCCCCCTTGTTATTGTCAAAAAGAAGGGAAGCATACAATATTGAAGTTCATTTTCCTTTACATCAATTTTCAAATCATAAAAATTAACTTGGTGATGAGATATACAATTCATGAATACAGAGGAATTATACATAACAAAATTCATGTCAAAGTTTAAAAACTCAAGTGACATATCATGGTTAATTTGGATAAATATCCTCTTTAGTAAACAACTAAAGAATTATAGGAGAACAAATAATAAATGATCTCGATTCATGCATAAGAGTTCTCAAGTCATCAAGATCATATTTTATAAAATAAATTCTTAAGTTAAGATTCCAAAAAATCAAGAAAAACTATGATTCATATGGATAATTCTCATTTTTAGTAAATGGCAAAAAGAAACATGGGAGAATAGAATGGTAGAATAACTTGATTCATGCATAAGAAATTTCATGATTCATATAGAAAATCTCCTCTTAAATAAAATAAAAGAATCATACAAGAATAAAGAGTAAAAGATCTTGATTTATATAAAAAGAAAATCTCAAGTATCAAATATTGAGAAATCAAGATCATGATTAGGATAAAACTTATTCAAATTCAAATCATTAAATCAATATGCATTCCCTTTTTAGTTGTTTCAATTTTTATGATTTATTTTATATAAGCATATCTTTGTTTTTTATGCCAAATCAAAACATGCATCTTCATTTAAAACCAAAAGAGCAAGAAAAATCATCAAGATCAAAAGTGTAACACATAATTCCAAAATATAAGATTTCAAATTATCATTACTTCAAATCCTCATGCAAAATATAAAATCATCAAGCATGATACGAAAAATTTTAACATTTTCATTACATCATTAAATCATCAAGCATGATTTCATTGAACATAAAGCATCTTCAATTAAAATCATTTTGTTACTAATAGTTCTAATTCTAATGATCTTTCCTTTATTATTTTGGCTAGTCAGCTTTATAAAGTATGTTGGATCTCCGGTCATAAACCTTAAGCATCCCCTATCAAAATTTTATTTTTGCTCTTAACTTTCAATTGTAGATATTTCTACATAAAAGATGGGTTTGTTCTAGATATTCATTTAACTTTGAGTCCCTCATGTTTTGAACTATCACTCTTAGCTTTTGGCATTAAGTTATTCATGATTTCTCTAGGAACCCAAACCAATTTATTTGAGCCATACTTTTTCAATGGACATTTATGTGCAAAATGACCATGTCTACCATAAAAATTATATTTTTTTTCAAGGGAAACATGTAATATGGGTCCTTTAACAAAAATGATTGGCTTTTGTTGAGTGTTACTCACAAAGCCGATTCCTTCTTTTCTACGAACATGACTCTTATTGGCAAGAATCATGTTTAAAGATTTGCTACCAACTTTAAATTTATCTAATATTTGTTGTAAAAATAAAATTTCCTTTTTAAGTGAGTCTAGCTCTTCACACTTAGTACAAGGAGTTAACATTCAATTATTATGCTCATTTTTTAATTTTTTAAATTTACTAGCAAGAGAAGCATGATCCTTTTTAACAACTTATATTTTTTATCAACTAGCTTGCATTCATCAAATAAATCATGGAAAGCATCAAGCAGTTTATTATAAGTTCAATGAGAATCGATTGAGTCATTTTAAACCTCATCATTAGAAGTCATTAAGGCATAGTTCACCACCTCACCTTTAATGGATTGCTTCTCATCTTCGGATATACTCGATTCATCTCATGTCATCTTGAATGATTTCTTCTTTTTTGGTAGCTTCTTCGATTTATAGTAAGTTGTTGTGTCATTTTTAAGTTCATTTTTAGAATTAGTCTTTTTCATGAACTTTTTAAATTTTTTTGTCAAAAGTTCTATGTCATCTTCACTTGAGCTTTCACTCAAGTGGTCTTCAACTATTTAAAGTGCTAAATCCTTCTTGTTATCTGGAAAGTAGTTCTCATGTTCATCATGTTCAATATAAGTCATTTCATAGGTCATTAAAGACCCGATAAGTTCTTCAAGTGGAAAATTGTTTAAGTCCTTTGTCTCTTGTATTGCCATCACTTTCGGATCCCAACTTTTTGGAAGTGATCTTAGCATTTTATTAACAAGTTTAAAATTAAAAAAAATTTACCAAAACATTTTAAACAATTAACGACATCCATAAAACGGGTGTACATGTCAACAATAGTTTCGCTTGGCTTCATTCGAAATAATTCAAAATCGTGTATCAAAAGATTTATCTTAAATTCTTTTACTCTATTTGTGCCTTCATGAGTTACTTCTAGTATATGCCAAATCTCATGTACTATTTCGTATAAAGAAATATGATTAAACTCATTTTTGTCTAAGGCACAAAATAGAGTGTTCATAAATCTAGCATTTAAAGAAAATATCTTCTTTTCCAAATCATTCCATTCATTTATTAGTTTGGAAGACATTTGAAAACCACTTTCGATAATATTCCATAAATTCAAATATATAGAAAACAAAAAAACTCTCATTCGAGTTTTCCAATATATGTAGTCCATCCCATTAAACATAGGAGGACAATTGATAGAAAGACCCTCTTGATTGCCAAAAAGTCATTTCTCTTGAGTGTTCAACCAAACGAGAAAAACATGGCTCTGATACCAACTGTTAGGATCGAGTTGGCACTAAGAGGGGGGGTGAATTAGTGCTTATGATAAGAACATCAATTTTGAAAACTTTTCGATAAAAACAGATCGGAAAGATGTTAACTTGAAAACATGTTTGTAAGCGTAGAGAAAGTAAGAGATTAGTTTGCAATGTGAGAATAAAAAGCAAAACAGAAATGCAAACTAGATTTATATTCATGCATATTATACATGATTTTAAAACCATTTGAAATCACTAATTCACTCCCCCTCTTAGTACCGACTCGATCCTAACACTAAGTGTCATGTCCTTCCTGTTTTTTGGAAGATTGTTCTCAAGTTCATCATGAGCTATACATGTCATTTTATAGATCATCAAGAACCTGATAAGTTCTTCAAGCGGAAAGTTATTAAGATCTTTTGCTTCTTGTATTGCTGATACTTTAGGATCCCAACTTTTTGGAAGGGATTTTAATATCTTGTTAACGAGTTCAAAATTAGTAAATTTTTTACCAAGTGCTTTCAGACCATTGATGACATCCGTAAAACGGGTGTACATATCTCCAAAAGATTAATTTTCGCTTGGGTTCATATGAAACAACTCATAGCAATGAACCAAAAGATTAATTTTTGATTCTTTAACCCTACTTGTGCCTTCGTGTGTGACTTCAAGTGTGTGCCAAATCTTATGTGCAGTTTCGTATATAGAAACCCGATTAAATTCATTCTTATTAAGAGCACAAAATAAAGTATTCATCACTTTGGTATTCAAAGAAAAAATCTTCTTTTCCAAATCATTCCATTTGTTCATTGGTTTGGAAGACTTCTCAAAACCACTTTCAACAATGTTCCATAAACCGAAATCCATATAAAGTAAGAAGATTTTCATTCTAGTTTTCTATTATGTGTAGTTCGTCCAATTGAACATAAGAGGACGAGTGATAGAAAGACCCTCTTAGTTGCTAGCAAAAGTCATCTCTCTTCAATATTAAACCAAAAGGAGATAAACCTCGCTTAGATACCAACTATTAGGATCGAGACGACACTAAGAGGGGGGTGAATTAGTGCTTATGATAAAAATTTCATCAATTCTGAAAACTTCAATGATATTAAAAAGTTTGATTCTATGAAACTTGTATCGGAATTGATATCGAAAGTGTGTTTCATTTGAAGTAAATGTAATTGTTGAATCTCGGATTTTGATGATAAAGTCAATTGATGGGTTAATTGATCTAATCCATATTATTGAGTTAAGTGTGCAAGATTAACTACGATAGCTTGAAGATATAAAGCAAGTTTACCGGAGCCAAGTTCGATGGGTGTTCGAGAGTCCACCGAAAGGCCGAAGAATCGCCGAAAGTGCTGCCGGAACCAATCGAGAAGGAATCTAGGACTTGCCTAAGTTTTTGGAAGTCCACCGGAAAGATCGTCGGAGGTTCGCGGAGATTACCGAGAAGGTTCGGATACTTGCCAAAGACTCATTGAACTCGCCACAAGACTGGGAGCCTGCTGGGAGTCCGTTAGAAGAAATCCGAGGGTGTATCAGAAGTTCGTTGGAAGTTTGCCGGAAAGCTCGCCGGAAGGAAACTCGACGTTGCCGATTAAAAATTTGCTTAGGACTATGTCTTATTTTCATAGTTTGCATGTAATTAGGGTTAGGATTAAGGATTAATCCTATAACCCGGTTAGGGGCCAATTGAGCCTGAATTTGAACTGGTTTGGGCCAAATTGGAGACCAACCAGTGACTCGAAAGGTTAGGCGGTGGCACCACCCAGAACCCTTGAGTTTTGGCGGTAGCACCACCAGTACACTGTCAATGTGAAAATTGATAGGTGGTGGCACCGCCACTGACAGGCGGTGGCATCGCCAGTACATGGTCAATGTGACATTGACAAGCGGTGGCACCGCCAGCTCCGAGAACCCAAATGTAATTCAAATTTGGAGCCCAAATTTGAATCTTCTTGGGGTCTATAAATACCCCTCAATTCTCAGCAGAGAAAATACCTTTTTGAGAAGTTAGAAATTGAGAAAAAGCTTTAGCAAAGTCTTATTTTCAATAGCTTAAGTGTTCACCTCCCTCTTTCTCTTTGAAAAATCTATAAGAGTGTGAACCACTTGTAAAAAGGTTGTAAGAGGGGTATTTGGTCCTTCCTCTTTAAAGTGATTTGCTAGTGGAAGTTGGGAGCCTCATCGAAGAAGGCTTCGCAAGTGGATGTAGGTCATTTGACCGAACCACTTTAAATTATGGTATTCCTTGAATGTATGAGTGTTTAACTTTTTGAAACATTTATTTACTTAGCAGCAAACTTTTGGTTTTCATCTCCCTATTCTTAACTTCCTTTACTCGAGCTATCTTTATTAAGTTATCCTTCATCGAATCGAAATCTCTATACATTTACGAAATCGATTTCAAACCTATGAGTTTTAATCCGCTGTACTAATTCACCCCCCCCCCCCCTCTTAGTGCCGCTCCGATCCTAATAATTAGTATCAGAGTAAGGCTCACTCCCATATTTGGTTTAATACCTAAGAGAGATGACTTACTCTAGCATGCAAGAAGGTCACTCTATTACACGTTCACCTATGTTTAATGGGTTGGATTACACATATTGGAAGACTCGTATGAGGATCTTCCTTATTTCTATGGATTTTGAGCTTTGGACTATTGTCAAAAATGGATTTTAAAAATCTTCTCTTCCGATGAGCGAATGGGATGAATCGGAGAAGGTTTTTACTTTCAACGCAAAGGCTATGAATGCCTTATTTTGTGCACTTGATAAAAATAAATTTAATCATGTTTCGATTTGTGATTCGGCTTTTGATATTTGGAGAACTCTTAAGGTCACTCATGAAGGCACTAGCCGAGTGAAAGAGTCCATAATCAACATTCTTGTGCATTCTTACGAACTTTTCCGGTTGAAACCAAATGAGTCCATCGGAGACATGTACACCCGTTTCACGGATATCATCAATGGACTCAAAGCTCTTAGTAAAGATTTTTCTAACTTTGAACTAGTAACTAAAATTTTAAGATCCCTTCCAAAGAGTTGGGATCCAAAAGTTATGGTTATTCAAGAGGCCAAGGAACTTAAAACATTTCCTCTCGAAGAACTTATTGGGTCTCTAATGACCTACGAAATGATGTGTCATGCTCATAAAGAGCTCAAGAACCCCCTTCCAAAGAACAGGAAGGATATGACACTTACAACATAAGAAGACCACTTGAAAGGAACATCAAGTGATGAGGACAATGACGATGACATTGCACTTTTAACTCAAAATTTTAAAAAATTTATAAGAAAGAACAAATTTAAAAATAACACCAAAAACAAACTTGAACATAAAAAGGACCAAGTAATATGCTACGAATGCAAGAAGCCGGGGCACTTAAAAAATAAATGCTCCCAAGCCAAGAAGAAGCAACCGAAGAAGAAGAAAGCTTTAAAAGCGACTTAGGACGATTCAAGTGATTCCGAGAATGAAGAAGCTAGCAACAAAGAGGAGGCAAACTTCGCACTAATGGCTTTAGGAGAAGAGGTATGTGATTTAATTAATGAAGATTTATCTTTCGATGAACTTTCTATCACTTTTCACGAATTATTTGATGAGTGTAGAACAATTAGTAGGAAGTTCAATCTATTAAAGAAAGAGCATGCCTTATTACAAAATAGGCTTGATAGTCTTCAAACTCCTCCATGCTCTAAGTGTGAACACTTAGAAGCAATAAAAAATAAAATTTTGCTACTTAAAGAGACCTTGAACAAGTTTAAGGTCGGTAGCAAAGACTTGGACATGATCCTTGCAAACAAGGGTCACATCACAAATAGAAGTGGAATTGGTTTTGTGAGAGAATTTCACCAAAATCCTACCATCTTCATCAGAGGACCCACATTACATGTTTCACCTCATTTGAAATGCAACTTTTGTTGTAAATCCGGACATGTTTACAAATGTCCATTTAAGAAAATTAGTCCACATAAGTTAATATAGTTCGTAAAGGAACTATAGATAATTCAATGATGAACGACAAAATTAGTAGATCAATTTTTGAGACACCTAAAGTCAAATGGGTACCTAAATACTATCCTCTTTTGTAGAAAAATTCATAAGCTAGGAGCAAGAGATGATATCTTGATAATGGATGCTCAAGGCACATGACCGGAGATCCATCTTATTTCTCTATGCTCACTAGCAAAGAAGAAGGGTACGTCACCTTCGGAGACAACAACAAAGGTAAAATCATTAGCAAGGGAACCATAGGTAACAAATTAAGTTTTTTAATTGATGATGTGTTACTAGTTGATGGATTAAAACATAATCTCTTAAGCATTAGTCAATTATGCGATAAAGGTTACATCGTTAGATTTGAATCTAATGTATGCATTATTGAAAAACTAAATAATAACATATCAATAATTGCCTTAAAACAAAATAATGTCTACACTATCAACCTTAATGAACTTAATAATAACATATGCTTTTCTGCTTTAAATGATGATGCTTAGCTTTGACATAGGAGATTAGGCCATGCAAGTATGAAACTAATATCTAAGATTTTATCTAGAGAGTTAGTACGAGGGATTCCCAATATGATGTTTGTTAAGGACAAAGTGTGTGATGCTTGTCAACTAGAAAAATAATTAAAAACTAGTTTCCAACCAAAAAATCAAATTAGCACCACTAGACCATTACAATTAATCCATTTGGACTTATTTGGATCAATTGACACAACGAGTCTAGGAGAAAGCAAATATGCCTTCGTAATTGTAGATAACTATAGTAGATACACTTGGACCTATTTCTTAGCTCACAAAAATGATTGTTTCAAATGTTTCTCTAAATTTTGTAAACTTACTCAAAACAAAAAAGGCTTCATGATTTCATTAATTCGAAGTGATCATGGTGGCGAATTTTAAAACCGTGACTTCCAAAGTTTTTGTGAATCAAATGGATATAATCATAACTTCTTCACTCCGAGAAATCCTCAACAAAATGGGGTAGTTAAAAGAAAAAATAGAAATCTACAAGAAATGTCAAGAACCATGTTAAAGGAACATAGTTTACCTAAGTATTTTTGGGCCAAAACCGTTAATATGGCTTGCTATGTCATGAATAGGGTTCTAATAAGACCATCTCTATCAAAAACTCCTATAAATTATGGAATAACAAAAAACCAAATGTTTCTTATTTTAAAGTTTTCGGTTGCAAATGCTTTATTTTGAATAAAAATGATGCCTTAGGAAAATTTGATGCTAAATCCGATAAAGGCATCTTTCTTGGTTACTCTTCCGTTTCTAAGGCTTTTCGTGTTTTGAACAAAAGAACCTTAGTTATAGAAGATTATATTCATGTAGGTTTTAATAAAATTTCTGAGTTAAAGAAAAATGATTTTGATGATGATCTTGGTTTTGATAATTTGAATTTAAATGAACCCCCTCCTCAAAATAACAACTTGGATGCATCTTCTTCCGAAATTTCCTTACTCAAAGAATGGAAGTATGTAGATGCTAATCCAAAGAAGCTAATTATAGTAGATACATCAAAAGGGGTTCAAACTCGTTCTTCCTTCAAGAATTTTTGTGCTAACGTCGCGTTCCTTTCTCAAATTGAACCTAAATGCATTAACGAAGCCTTGAAAGATGATTTATGGGTTATTGTAATGCAAGAGGAATTGAACCAATTTGAGAGGAATGAGGTATGGAAGCTTGTTCCTAGACCTAATGACCATATAGTCATTGGTACTAAATGGGTCTTTAGAAATAAGCAAGACGAATGTGGTATTGTGGTTAGAAACAAGGCTAGACTAGTGGCCAACGGTTTCAACCAAGAAGAATGTATCGACTATGAAGAGATCTTTGCTCCTGTGGTAAGATTAGAAGCCATTAGGATGATTCTTGCCTATGCTAGTAGTAATGATTTTAAACTATTTCAAATGGATTTCGAGAGTGCTTTCTTGAATGGTTTTATTTTCAAAGAAGTGTATGTTGTATAACCTCCTGGATTTGAAAATTCTCTTCTTCCTAATTATGTATTTAAATTGACTAAGGCTCTTTATGACTTAAAACAAGCTCCTAGAGCTTGGTATGAAAGGCTTAGTTCCTTTCTTATTTTAAGTAATTTTACAAAAGGCAAAGTTGATACTACATTGTTTATCAAATATTTTGAAAACAATTTTCTTATTATTCAAATTTATGTTGATGATATTATTTTTGGCTCTTTGGATGAATCACTATGTGAATCATTTGCCAAATGTATGAGTCATGAATTTGAAATGAGCCTAATGGGAGAATTAACCTTCTTTTTAGGATTGTAAATTAAATAACTTAGTAATGGTATATTTCTTAATCAATCTAAATATATATTAGAATTGTCAAAAGCTATAAATACTCCTATAAGTATTTCCACTAAGTTAGACATGGATAAAAGTGGTGAAGCTTTGATCAAAAAACATATAGGGGAATGATTGGTAGTTTACTTTACCTCACCGTAACTAGACCAAATATCATGTTTAGTGTAGGACTTTGCGCTAGGTTTCAAGCTAATCCTAAATTGTCTCATCTTAAAAATGTTAAAAGAATCTTTAGATATCTTAAAGGAACTCCTAATTTAGGATTATGGTATCCGAAATCTGATAAATTTGATTTAATAGCTTATGCAGATGCCGATTTTGGTGGATGCAGGATAGATAGAAAAAGCACATCCGGAACATGTCAATTTTTAGGACATGCACTTGTTTCTTGGACTTCTAAGAAACAAAATTCGATTACACTATCTACGGCGGAAGCCAAATACATAGTTGCAAGTACATGCTGTGCACAAGTTGTTTAGATGAAGAATGTGTTGGAAGACTATGGAATTTACTTAAAGAACATTCCCATAAAATGTGATAATACAAGTGTGATTTATCTAACTAAAAATCCAATTCAATACTCTAGAACTAAGCATATTGACATTAGGCATCACTTTATATGAGATCATGTCAATAATAATAATGTCATTCTAGAATTTATTGATACAAAGCATCAATTAGCGGACATTTTCACAAAAGCCTTAAATGAAGATCAATTTGACTTTATTAGAAGGGAATTAGGCATGTTGAATTGTCCTTGTGAATGAGCTTGATTGTATATATTTTTCAAAATTTTTCATCCTCTTTTCGTGGATTTGACTTCTTCCTTTTCGATTTTGAATGACATCTTAAGGAGCGATCCAAGACACTATCTTATCTTAAATTAAACACTTTTGAAAACAAAAAAAAGGAGGGAAAAATCATTTTTAGCACGCCAGCGGTGGTACCGCCAAAATCAACGGTAGCACCGCCTGGGCACTCGGTCCCCAGGCAGTGGCACCGCTCGGTTGGCGGTGGCACGTCCCGAGAAACCACATAAATAGGGGGAGTTAGTGTCGGCGGTGGAACCACCCCCAACCCATGAGAACCCTCCCTAGCACTCCCACAAAACCCTCTAAATCTCTCTCACCCTCATTCTAAGCCTCTAGAAACCTAAGAGAGGGGTTCTTCCTGGATCAAGCTCTACCTCCCAAGGAAATTTACATAAGGTAAGATTTAAAATTTTTTTCTTCCTCTCATTATTTGGCCTATTCTTTATAGTTCTCTTTTGATCTATCATCATGATTAGATATGGCTCCTAAAAGATTATCAAGAACCAAAGGGAAAAGGGTGGAAGGAGATTCCTATGACCAAATCCTCTTTAGATCTAATGAAGTAGCTCTTAGGTTTCCTAGTTTCGAAACAAGAACAATGCATAAGGGCAAACATGTTGATCTAGATGAACTTGGAAACCTAGAACCCATTAGATGGTTTGCAAATTTAGATGTCTTATCTCTCCTACAAATCAATGAACCAATTTATCCTAGGTTGGTTAGGTTATTTTATGCAAACTTAAGTGTGGACAATGATAGCTTAACTACCTACCTCTTAAGAACATAAATTCAAATCTTTGATAGCACTATATGTGAATTAATTGGAATTGCCGAAATGGATAGGGGTTGTTATTTTAGAAGTAAATGGGATATCAATGCAATCGGAGCAACCTACTCCGAAGTCATAGAAACTATTTTTATAAATCCGAACCTAAGCATAATTTCCAAAAGTTGTGAGCACTTGTTGTCTTTTAACTCCAAACTTCTTCATCACATCATGATAAGCATCCTACTTCTTAAACAATTTCATCATGATTAGATTAGTCAAATAGAGTTAAGTACTATTTATTGGATTATGACCGGTCAAAATAATTATTTTGGATACTTAATCCGGCAACATATGTAGGACATAATAGCTAAAGACTCAATGTTACCATATGGGGGGTTAATCACTTGATTAATGCTTACCTATAATATTTGTGTCTCACCTGATGAAGAAATAATCCAAGTCGATCAATTTAACACTATCAATAGAAACCTAGAAGGACTGATCCAATTCCCCCACCAGTAGAACACCTTGAAACACCCATTTTTAGGGGAAATGAATCTCCTCCTCCTAATCCCTTTGGTGCAGCACCCTCAGAACCAATTCCTGCTTCATCTTCTGAAGATCTCATTATGGCAGAATTAAATCAAATCAAAATACAATAAGAGTAACTCAAATCACAACAAGAGCAAATTCAATTACAACAAGTTGAAATTTTGAGGGAACTATGACAGATGAACCAAAAGATAGATGCCATGTATAGGAATTTTAGAATTCCTCCTAAGGAATAATCGATGTGTTTTCTTATTATTAAACCTCTATACTACCTTGACATGCATTTGCATTATCCTAGTATATGATGTTGGATGTTTCTTTTCGAAATTGTCAACATTTTGATAATTTGATGTCATCCTTAAATGATCGATCTTAATGCCAAACTTTGTCAATTTTGTCATCTCCTTTTCAAGATTCTTTTTGAGATGATTTTATGAATGGCTTCAATGATCTCGAGTTTTATGCTTGAAACCTCATCTCCTTTTTGTTGATGACAAAGGGGGAGAAGAATGAGCAAAAGATTGATGACTTGTGCAAATATGAAATTAGCATGACTTATACGTATCGCAATAACTTATATGTTGTATAATGCAATGAAAAATGTCTTATATGCATTATATTCATGTATCATATTGCAATAGCTTATATGTTGTATAATGCAATGAAAAATGTCTTATATGCATTATATTCCTTAAAAGTATCACAAAACATTTTGAGAATATCGCATATGAAAGTTTTTAGATTAGTTGTCGTATCATCTCATGATCATATGAAATCATGCCTTGCATTTATATCATGACATTTATGTTGAAATTTCATATTATTATTCATTCTTGTTGAAATGATAATTGTCTTTTATCATTCAACTTGAAAATAATTTTCATGCTTTGAAATTATGAGAAATATGAAGTTTCATATTTGCTTATGCTTATTAAGAATAACGATAAGTTCAACGGATAGAACTTATCAGTTTAGGCTTAAATTCAAAGAGATTAAATTCAAGTGTTTTTATCTTCTCATAATATGGCATATAGATAGGGGGAGTTATGATTAACTCCGTCATCAATTGATTGTCATTATCAAAAAAGGGGAGATTGTTGAATCTCAAATTTTGATGATGAAGTCAATTGATGGGTTAATTGATCTAATCCATATTATTGAGTTAAGTGTGCAGGATTAACTACGATAGCTTGAAGACATAAAGCAAGTCTACCGTAGTTAAGTTCGATGGGTGCTCGAGAGTCTGCCAAAAGTCCGAAGAATCGTCGAAAGTGCTACCGGAACCAACTGAGAAGGAATTGGGGACTTGCCTAAGTTTTCAGAAGTCCGCCGGAAAGATCGTCAGAGGTTCGCAGAGATCACCGAGAATGTTCGGATACTTGCCAAAGACTCGTTGAACTCGCCACAAGACCAGGAGCCTATTGGGAGTCCGCTAGAAGAAATCCAAGGGTGTATCGGAAGTCTACTGGAAGTTCGTCGGAAAGCTCGCCGGAAGGAAATTCGATATTGCCGGTTAAAAATTTGCTTAGAACTATGTCTTAATTTCATAGTTTGCATGTAATTAGGGTTAGGATTAAGGGTTAATCCTATAACCCAGTTAGGGGCCAATTGGGCCCGAATTTGAACTGGTTTGGGCCAAATTTGGAGCCCAACCAGTGACCCGAAAGGTCGGGCAATGGCACCGCCCAGAACCCGAAAGGTCGGGCAGTGGCACCGCCTAAAACCCGTGAGTTCCAACAGTAGCACCGCCAGTACACTATTAATGCGAAATTTGACAGGCGGTGGCACCGCCAACTCCGGTAACCCAAAAGTAATTCAAATTTGGAGCCCAAATTTGAATCCTCTTAGGGTCTATAAATACCCCTCAATTCTCAGTAGAGAAGATACCTTTTTGAGAAGTTAGAAATTGAGAAAAAGCTTTAGTAAAGTCTTGTTTTTAATAGCTTAAGTGTTTACCTCCCTCTTTCTCTTTGAAAAATCTATAAGAGTGTGAACCACTTGTAAAAAGGTTGTAAGAGGAGTATTTGGTCCTTCCCCTTCAAAGTGATTGCTAGTGGAAATTGGGAATCTCATCGAGGAAGGCTATCTTTACTAAGCATTTATTTACTTAGCAGCAAATTTTCAGTTTTCATCTCCCTATTTTTAACTTCCTTTACTCGAGCTATCTTTACTAAGTCATCCTTCGTCGAATTGAAATCTGTACACATTTATGAAATCGATTTCAAACTTACGAGTTTTAATCCGCTGCACTAATTCACCCCCCCCCCCTCTTAGTGCTGTTCCGATCCTAACAGTAATAAGCAATTAATAACAGAGAATAGTAATAGCAAAGAGCAAAAGAGAGTGCACACCAAATTTATAGTGGTTCGGTTGTCGTGACCTACATCCACTCTTGATTCCTCCTCTGTTTAGGCCACCGGCATCCACTAATGGTCTTCTTTTAATGGGTGAAGACCAACCACCCTCTTACAATGTTTCTTCTTTTTCATGGGTTTAGGAGACAACCCTTACAAGCCTCACACCTCTTCTTAAATGATTATAAAACTAGAAAGGGAGGAGGAGGACACTTAGCAATTTTATAACTCAAAATCTAAAGATTTTTGTTCACACTTTCGTGCTTTTTCATGCAGGAAAGAGTGAGGTATTTATAGGCCCCAATGACTTCAGAAATGAAGCCAAAAAGTGTCTCATCCCGGGTTTCTAGGTTATTAGCGGTACCATCGTCATTATTGGGTGGTATCACTACTTGTAGACTAACACTAGGCGGTACCATCGTCTGATAGAGCCTCAGAGACTAGGCTCTGATGGTGCCACCACTTGACGTGGCTCCAAGTGGTTGAATGGGTCATCCAACCGGCCCAATTCAACCCTATTAAAGGCCTAGTTGGCTCCTAATTGAGTTAGTAGGATTTACCCAAAACTAACTCGAATTGAAACTCTAACTACGACAATTAAGGCTAGACAATTACAATGCAAGCAATCCTAGTTGTCTGGCACATCAATTGGTCATCCAAACTCTCGGTGAACTTCCGACAAACTCTTGACGATCTTCCGGTAAACTCCCGGTGAACTTCTTACGAGCTTTCGGCAAACTCCCAGTGAACTTCCGGTGAGTTTTCACTACATCTTCTGATCCTTCGGTGTATCCCCCAATTCATTCGGCCCAATGCTCGATCATTGACTCTGACCCAACTTCGATTCTTCTTTAATAATTTTGCCTTTCTCATGATCGTAGTTAGTCCTGCATCACTTATCTCATCATATGGATTAGACTATTAATCACCAATTGATTTTATCATCAAATTTCGAGATTCAACAATCTCCCTATTTTTATGATGACAACCAATTGATGACGGAGTTAACCTTAACTCCCCCTAACTATATGTCATATTTAGATAAGGTAAACTTGAATTCAAAAGAAATCACAACCTTTAAATTTAAATGAAACTATTTTAATTATAGTGATTAAATGTAATATATAATATTATGAATCATTATAATTTCAAATTATCAAAATGTAATATGTACAATGTCAAAACATTACCACTCATCACTTCAGGTATGATACCAAAAATAAATCAATATTACTTGGTAGATTTTGATGTCAAAAACTTCTCCAAAACACAACACACATAGTTGAAAACCAATTTTTCACACAAACAACTTATCTCTGATACCACTATTGGAAAATGTTGGGGGCGACATCACATGCGCAATGGAAAAACATAAAACAAAATCCTCAATCCCCATCTGCGAGGGTAGCAAGGGCAACAATAGTTACTATCCTTTCTTGCTTTTGCGTTAATGATTTTGATGTCAAAAACTTCTCCAAAACACAACACACATAGTTGAAAACCAATTTTTCACACAAACAACTTATCTCTGATACCACTATTGGAAAATGTTGGGGGCGACATCACATGCGCAATGGAAAAACATAAAACAAAATCCTCAATCCCCATCTGCGAGGGTAGCAAGGGCAACAATAGTTACTATCCTTTCTTGCTTTTGCGTTAATGATTTTGATGTCAAAAACTTCTCCAAAACACAACACACATAGTTGAAAACCAATTTTTCACACAAACAACTTATCTGGGGGGCGACATCACATGCGCAATGGAAAAACATAAAACAAAATCCTCAATCCCCATCTGCGAGGGTAGCAAGGGCAACAATAGTTACTATCCTTTCTTGCTTTTGCGTTAATGATTTTGATGTCAAAAACTTCTCCAAAACACAACACACATAGTTGAAAACCAATTTTTCACACAAACAACTTATCTCTGATACCACTATTGGAAAATGTTGGGGGCGACATCACATGCGCAATGGAAGAATATAAACAAATTCCTTAATTCCTAAACTAAAGATATGCTCGTCGTCGTGCGAGATTGGTGTACAAAAATCCACGAAACAAAAACCACATGTGAGATAGATTGTGTTATCTAGGGAGATCGTATATCCCTAAATCTCTGCAGATCTCTAAAAGAAGGTGAAGGAGGTCAAGCACCCTCCTCTTAGCGGTGATCCACATAGTAGGGCTGCGATGACGCTTCTTAAAACTCCAAGCCTGCTTTGAGGTGGAGAGAGGGAGGAGAATAGGAGAGGCAAGCAAAGGCTCTAGCCTATGGACCATTGATTCCCTCCTATTTATAGAGGTTCCTTGTCAACTTAACCCTAAAGGATCCCTCTTATTGGGTACTAGATCTCCATCCAACTACCCAATATCATATCTGAACCTATTGAAAAATTTAAGGGGCGACATCACATGCACAGCGGAAGAATAGAAAACAAAATCTCTAATTTTCCAAAGATATGCTCGTCGTCGTGCGAAGATTGGTGTACAAAAATCCACGAAACAAAAAACCACATGTGAGATAGATTGTGTTATCTAGGGAGATCGTATATCTCTAAATCCCTACAGATCTCTAGGAGAGGGTGAAGGAGGTCAAGCGCCCTCCTCTCTAGCGGTGATCCACATAGTAGGGCTGCGATGACGCTTCTTAAAACTCCAAGCCTGCTTTGAGGTGGAGAGAGGGAGGAGAATAGGAGAGGCAAGCAAAAGGCTCTAGCCTATGGACCATTGATTCCCTCCTATTTATAGAGGTTCCTTGTCAACTTAACCCTAAAGGATCCCTCTTATTGGGTACTAGATCTCCATCCAACTACCCAAGCCTCTTAGATTAGTAGATCTCTATCTAATAATCTCTCATGGGCTCTTATTGGATCTCATCCATAGGATCCAATAATTCAGAGACTTATTGCATATCCAATAAGATAGCGGTTCCGACGGATATCTCATATCTGAACCTATTGAAAAATTTAAGGGGCGACATCACATGCACAGCGGAAGAATAGAAAACAAAATCTCTAATTTTCCAAAGATTTGTTTATCGTCGTGTGAAGATTGGTGTGAAAAATCCGCGAAACAGAAAAATGTATATAGTAAAGATTGTGTTACCTAGGGAGATCGTATATCTCTAAATCCCTACAGATCTCTAGGAGAGGGTGAAGGAGGTCAAGCGCCCTCCTCTCTAGCGGTGATCCACACAGTAGGGATACAACGACACTACTCAAAACTCCAAGCATGCTCTGAGGTGGTGAGGGGGAGGAGAATAGGAAAGGCAAGCAAAAGCTCTAGCTTATAAACCACTGAATCCCTTCTATTTATAGAGGTCCCCTATCAACTTAACCCTAATGGATCCTCTCTTATTGGGTATTGGATCTCCATCCAACTACCTAAGTCTCTTAGATTAGTGGATCTCTATCCAATAATCTCTTATGGGCTCTTATTGGATCTTATTCATAGGATCCAATAATTTAGGGGCTTATTGGATATCTAATAGGATAGGGGCTCCAGCGGATATCTCATATACGAACCTCTACTCATCGCAACACCTACCATATGTGTGTGACCCTCTAGGCCCAATAACGAGCTGGCCATGAGTCATACCTGTCAGAACTCCTTCTAGCTTAGTGAATTATTATCTCTGTAATAATTCACTCGACTCATCGACTGCGGACGTGCTATGCGGACTTATCAAAACCATTGTCTTATATTGTCTTTGGGCATGTCTGATAAGGATCAGACACATAGGTGATTAGCTTTGGATTAAGTGGGAGATTACTAATCAAATATGCCTTGCAAGCCAATCACGCTCATTAGACCACTTGTAGGGCACATAGTACATCCGCAGTCGATAAGTCAAGTGAATTATTATAGAGATGATAATTCACTGAGCCAAAAGGAGTTCTAACAGGTATGACTCATGGCCAGCTCGATATTGGGTTTAGAGGGTCACACACATATGGTAGGCATTGCGATGAGTAGAGGTTCAGATATGAGATATCCGCCGGAGTCCCTATCTTATTGGATATCCAATAAGCTCCTGAATTATTGGATCCTCTGGATGAGATCCATTAAGAGCCCATAAGAGATTATTAGATAGAGATCTACTAATCTAAGAGGCTTGGGTAGTTCGACGGAGATCCAATACCTAATAGGAGAGGATTCATTAGGGTTAAGTTGATAGAAGACCTCTATAAATAGGAGGGATTCAGTGGTTCATAGGTCAGAATCTTTGCTTGCCTCTCCTATTCTCCTCCCTCTCTCCACCTCAGAGTAGGCTTGGAGTTTTGAGAAGCGTCGTCACAGCCTTGCTGTGTGGATTACCACTAAAGAGGAGGGCTCTTGACCTCCTTCACCCTCTCCTAGAGATCTCCAGGGATTCAGGGATATACGATCTCCCTATGTAACACATTTATCTTATACGCAGTTTTAAGTTTTATGAATTTTTACACACCAATCTTCGCATGATGACGAACAAATATTTGTGAAATTGGAGATTTTGTTTTCTTTTCTTCTGCTGTGCATGTGATGTCGCCCCCAAAATTTCCCAACACCTCTTTCCTTTGTCCCTTTAGGATCTTCTAGATATAATTAGGACTATATATATTACAAAGAATAAGAGGTAAAAATAAATAATAAATGAGAGAAACAATTGGGTTTAGGAATTACTTTTATAGTTTAACCTTCTTGTGATCACCAAAAAGGGGTTTTGAGATTGATCCTTAGCTTTGTAAAGGAGAGTAGTTTTCTTGAGTTCCTAGAGGGAGAGTAAGAGGAATGAGAGGTTTGGAGCAGTTTAAAGAGGTGTAGAGAGGGTTGGGGGTGGTTCTACCGTCGACCCTAACTTAGGTTTTTATTGGGCAGGGTTGTAGGCGATGGTACTGCCAGTTGAGCAGTGCTACTGCCTATAAGCAGTGCGTACAAGCGATGCTACCGCCAGTCCAGCGGTGCCACCGTCGGTGCACTATTTTGCTATTGATTGTCTTTGTCTTGCATTTTTGCTTTTCTTTTGAGATGTGTTAAGCAAATAGTTTTGTCTCCTTTTCTTTCGAGATAAGCAAGATTACAATCATTATGTGGTACAAACACTCATTTGCGTAAATATCATATCAAGTCATTCCATAAAATGACGTTCTACTTTCTTAAATAGAAAGAGGAAGGATTTATATGAAAAATATCAAATATACCAATGATCCATAAATTAGATCTCTTTTTTTATGAATTGCAAAGAGAAGGAATGATAGTAAATGATCTCGAAAAAGAAAACTCAATTTTCAAAAGTCAAGAAATCCGGAAAATATAAAAGAGGAACTCATGTATTCAAAAGATTTAACATACCTAATTCTCTTCTAATAAAATTAAATTATTTCTCATTCATCAATAGTTTTATAAAAATATCAACTAATTAATGTTTAGTATCAATAAATTCTAAAGATATATCATGATTATTAATATGATTTCTAATAAAATGATGCCTAATGTCAATATGTTTAGTTATAGAGTGTTGAATGAGATTTTTTGTTACACATATTGCACTAGTATTATCACATTTTATAGGTATATTTTTCAAGTGAATTCTATAATCTTCTAATGTGTTTTTCATTCATATAACTTGTGCATAACATGCACCTGTTGTTATATACTCAACTTCAGTTGTAGATAATACAACCGAATTTTGTATCTTAGAAGACCAAAAGACAAGTACATAACCTAAGAGTTGACATGTTTTAGACGTGCTTTTTATATTTATTTGACAACCAACAAAACCAGTAATAGCATAAGCAAGTAACTCAAAGATTTTGGATTTTAGATATTATAATTGAGTTCCTTTTGGGTATCTAAAAATCCTTATAATAGCTTTTAAGTGAGATTGTTTAGGATTAGATTAAAATCTAGCACATAGTCCAACACTAAATATAATATCAGGTCTAGTTGCTATGAGGTATAATAAACTACCTATCATTCCTCTATAAGTCTTTTGATCAAAACATTCTCCATTAATGTTCATATCTAATTTTGTAGAAATGCTCATTAGTATATTAATAGCTTTAGCACTATCCATATTAAATTGTTTCAATAGATTTAAGCATACTTAGTCTTATTACTAAAAATTTCATCACTTGATTGTTTAATTTGTAATCCTAGAAAAAAAGTTAATTCGCCCATTAAGCTTATTTCAAACTCTTGACTCATACTTTTGATAAATGAGTTACACAAAGATTCATTTGAAGAACCGAAAATGATTTCATCAACATGCATTTGGAAAATAAGAAAATTATTTTTAAAATATTTAATAAACAATGTAGTATCAACCTTACCTTTCATAAAATTATTTTGAATAAGGAAAGAATTAAGCCTCTCATATCAAGCCCTAGGGGCTTGTTTTAATCCATAGATTCAAAAAAATTACATTCTCACATGATTCGAAAAAATTACATTCTCACATCCAAGTGGTTGTTCAACATAAACTTCTTCGGAAATAAAGCCATTAAGAAAAGCACTTTCAACATTCATTTGAAATAATATAAAATCAATACAACTAGCATAGGCAAAGAGAATTCTTATGGCTTCAAGTCTAGCCATAGGAGTGAAGGTTTCTTCATAATCAATACATTCTTCTTAGTTGAAATCTTTGACCACTAGTCTAGCCTTGTTTCTAACCATGATACCAAGTTCATGTTGCTTATTTCTAAAGGCCTATTTAGTACCAATTACCAAATGGTCACTAGGTCTAAGAACAAGCTTCCATACCTTATTTCTATCAAATCAATTTAATTCTTCGTACATAGCAAAGACCCATAAATTATCTTTTAGGACTTCGACAATGCATTTAGGTTCAATTTGAAATAAAAATATTACATTCAAATAAAAAAATTTAAAAGAAGAGCGAGTTTGAACATATTTTGATATGTCTCTAATGATTAGCTCCTTAAGATGAGCATCTACATACTTCCAATCCTTAGGTAAGGATTCTTTGGAAGAAGATGCATCCAAGTTGCTTGGGAGAGAAGAGTGTTCATTTAAATTTAAAGCATCAAACTCAAAATCATCATCAAAATTATTTTTCTTAAATTCAGAAAGTTCATTAAAAACAACAAGAATGGATTCCTCAATAACCAAAGTTCTTTTATTAAAGACACAAAAGACTTTAGAAATAGAGGAATAACCAAGAAAATTTTAAAATATGAAATATTGGGTCTTTTATTGTTCCACAATTCATAGAGAGTTTTGGAAAATAATGGTCTTACGAGAACCCTATTCATGATATAGCATATCGTGTTAACGGCTTCGGCCAAAAAATATTTGGGTATACTATGATCGTTTAATATGATTCTTGTCATTTCTTATAAGCTCATATTTTTTCTTTCAACTACTCCATTTTGTTGTGGAGTTCTTAGAGTAGAGAAATTGTGGTTGTACCTATTTGATTTACAAAAATTTTGAAAATCACGGTTTTGAAATTCACCACCGTGATCATTATGAATAGATGAAATCACAAAACTTTTTTCATTTTGAACAAGTTTGCAAAATTTTAAGAAATATTTAAAACAATCACTTTTGCGATCCAAGAAGTATGTCCAAGTGTATCTACTAAAATCATCAACAATTACAAAGGCATATTTACTACCTCCTAAGCTTGTTGTATTAATTAGTCCATATAAATCCATATTTATCAATTGTAGTGGTCTAGAGGTGCTTATTTGATTCTTTGATTGAAACTACTTTTTATTTGTTTTACAAAGGCATATTTACTACCTCCTAAGCTTGTTGTATTAATTAGTCCATATAAATCCATATTTATCAATTGTAGTGGTCTAGAGGTGCTTATTTGATTCTTTGATTTGAAACTACTTTTTATTTGTTTTCTTAATTAATATGCATCACAAACTTTGTCTTTGACAAACTTAATGCTAGGCATTCCTCTTATAAGTTCTCTAGTTGAAATTTGAGAGATTAGTTTTATGCTAACATGACCTATCTCCTATGCCAAAGCTATACATCATTGTCTAAAGTCAAAAAACATGTTTCATCGTAAAAATCATCAATATTAATAGTATACACATTATTATTTTTTAATGCAATCATAGATCTATTTTTGTGTGGTATTTCAATGAAACAAGCATTAGGTTCAAATTTGATAATATATCCTTTATCACACAATTGACTAATGCTTAGTAGATTATGTTTTAAATCATTTACTAATAACACATCTTCAATTAAAAGGTTTGATTTGTTACCTATATTTTCTTTCCAAATAATTTTCCTTTGTTATTGTCTCCGAATGTGACAAATCCTTCGTCTTGGTTAGTGAGCTTAGAGAAGTGTGTTGGATCTCAAGTCATGTGTCTTGAGCATCCACTATCAATATATCATTTCTTACTCCTAGCTTGTGATTGTAGACATATCTACAAGAAAGAGGATTTTCTTTTAGGTACCCATTTAACCTTGGGTTTCTCATAAATAGATCTGCCTATCATTGAGTGATTTATGGTTCCTTTAGGAACCCAAACTAATTTGTGTGGACTATATCTTTTAAATGGACATTTGTAGGCAAAATGATCATATTTTTTATAAAAATTATATTTTTCTTTAGGTAAGACATGTAATGTAGGTCCTTTAATGAAGATAGTTGGCTTTTTTTAGTGTTAATCACAAAGCCAATTCATTCCTTTCTATGAGCATAACCCTTATTAGCAAGGATCATATTTAGAGATTTATTTTCTATTTTAAATTTTTCTAACATTTCTTATAGTAAAAATATTTTCTTTCTTAAGTGAATCTATCTCATCACATTTAGTGCAAGAAGCTAACATACTATCATCATGCTCATTTTTTAATTTATCAAATTTACTAACAAGAGAAGCATACTCCTTTTTTAACAACTTATATTTTATATCAACTAGTTTATATTCATCATATAGATCATTAAAAGTGATAAATAAATCATCATAAACTAAATGAGATTCGATTGAGTCACTTACATCGTCAATAAGCGCCATTAGAGCATAGTTAGCAAATTCTTCTTTGTTGGTTGGCTCCTCATTTTCGGATGAACTTGAATCGTCACAAGTTACTTTGAACGCCTTCTTTTTCTTTGGTTGCTTCTTCTTCACTTGGGGACATTCATTTTTTAAGTGTCCCGACCTCTTTCATTCATAGTAAATTACTTAGTCCTTTTTTAGTTCACTTTTGTTCTTAGTGTCTTATTTTGTTTTGTTTCTTTTTAAGAATTTTTTAAAGCTTCTTGTAAGAAGTGCCAAGTCATCATCATTATCATCATCATCACTTGAGTTTTCACTCAAGTGGCCTTCTTTGGTTCCAAGTATTATGTCATTCTTGTTCTTTGAAAGGTTGTTCACAAGTTCATCATGTGCTATACATGTCATTTCATAGGTCATCAAGGACCCGATAAGTTTTTCAAGTAGAAAGTTATTAAGATATTTTACTTATTGTATTATTGTTACTTTAGGATCTCAACTTTTTAGAAGAGATCTTAATACCTTATTAACAAGTTCAAAATTAGAAAACATTTTAACAAGAGCGTTTAGACCATTGATGACATCCGTAAAACAGTTATATATATGACTTCAAATGTGTATCAAATCTCATATGTAGTTTTGAATATAGAAACCCGATTAAATTTGTTCTTATCAAGAGCATAAAATAAAGCGTTCATCGCTTTAGCATTCAAAGAGAGAGTCTTCTTTTTCAAATCATTCTATTCGTTCATTGGTTTAGAAGACTTCTTAAAACTACTTTCAATAATGTTCCATAAATCGAAATCTATAGAAAGTAAGAAGATTTTCATTTTGATTTTCCAATACATATAGTCCATCCCATTGAACATAGGAGGATGAGTGATAGAAATACCCTTTTAATTGCCACCAAAAGCTATCTCTCTTAGGTATTAAACCAAAAGGAGATAAACCTCACTCAGATACCAACTATTAGGATCGAGTTGGCACTAAGAGGGGGGGGGGTGAATTAGTGCTTATGATAAAAAATTTGTTTATTCAAAAAATTTCAATGATTTTAAAAAGTTTGATTCATTGAAACCCGTATCCGAATTGATATTGAAAGTATGTTTCACTTGAAGTAAATGTAATAAGCAATTAAAAACATACAACAACAATAACGAAGACAGAAAAGAGAGTGCACACCAAATTTATAGTAGTTTAGTCATCGTGACCTAAATCCACTCCTAATTCCTCCTCCATTGAGACCATCGACGTCCATTAACGGTCTTCCTTCAATAAGCGAAGACCAACCACCCTCTTACAACACTTCCTTCTTTTCACGGGTTTAGGAGACAACCCTTACAAGCCTCACACCTCTTCTTGAATGATTATAAAACTAGAAAGGCAGGAGAGGACATTTAGTAATTTAACAACTCAAAATCTCAAGATTTTGGTTCACACTTTCATGCTCTTTCATGTAGGAAAGAATGAGGTATTTATAGGCCCTAGTGGCTTTAGAAATGGAGCCAAAAAGTGTCTCATCCTGGGTTTCCGAGATGGTATAATCTCCAATAGACTGACACTAGGCGGTACCATCGCTTGATAGAGCCTCGAAAATTAGGCTCTAGTTGTAGCACTGCCTGATAGGGCGGTACGATAGCTTGACAGCATTAACTGCTGATGGCACCACCGCCTAGACCACCTGGGAGGCTGAGCCTCAAGCAGTTCCACCGCCCATTCTAGGCGGTGCCATTACCTATCATGGCTCCAAGTGGTTGAATGGACCATTCAACCGGCCCAATTCAGCCATGTTAAAGGCCCAATTAGCCCCTAATTGAGTTAGTAGGATTTTTCCAAAACTAACTTGAATTGAAACACTAACTACAATAATTAAGGCTAGACAATTACAATACAAGCAATCCTAGTTGTCCAGCACGTTAATTGTTCATTAGAACTCTCAGTGAACTTCCAACAAACTCCCAGCGATCTTTCGGCGAACTCTTGGTAAACTTTCAACGAGCTTTCACTACAACGTCTGATCCTTCGGTGTATCTCCCGATTCATTCGGCCCGATGCCCGATCATTGACTCCGGCCTAACTTTGATTCTTCTTTAATCGTTTTGCCTTTCTCATGATCGTAGTTAGTCATGCATCACTTATCTCAACACACGGATTAAATCATTAATTCACTAATTGATTTCATCATTAAAATATGAGATTCAACAACCTTTACACTCCTTTACAAGAGACTTCTCATCTCTTATTACTTAATGTCATAACAAAACTCAAGATGAAGGAAGAGACTCAAATAGAGAGCTACAATACTTCACAAATGTTATGACTCTAGTTAGGAGAGTCGTAATTGAGAGGGGCATTCATGTAAAACCTACTTAGTCGACCCCTATTAAAGAGGTGAAGAGGCTGGCTAGGGTTAGGGGGATGTTTCTTAGAGAAGCATTAGGAGTTGTAAAGGAATAGGAGTCTTGAGTAGGAGTCCTATTAGGAGTTGGGGTTTAGAAGTCCTATAAATAGTTATGTATTCATCCTCTTTTCATAAGCAATAGATGAATCTTTTCTGCAGCCTTTGAGTAGCAATTTGGAGGAAGGAACCCCTATAGAGTTCCAAGGAGGCCAATCCCCTAAAGAAATCAACCCCAAGCTTAGAATCTGTAAGGGTTCTAACACTTGGTATCAAAGCAGCATTCTTAGCGTCTTGTTGTCCTTCCACAACCATCCATCAGCCCTCTACAACCGCTCAAAGCAATTCCCACAATTTCTTAAAAGATCATCGTCGAATTCCACCCTGATTTTCACCACCACGGATCATCCTTTGATCTCCCCATAAAGTATAATAGGTTCTGGTTTCATACCTTACGGCTACTGTAATTTAGTTATCCTTATTCAAAAATCCAAAAAAAATCATTCCTATATTGTTGCAAACTCCTTTCATCGCAAAAGTTATCATCGTTGTGAATGAAGGATTACTATAGAAAATTTCAACCGCATATTGTTGCCTTAACCAATCTATTTATAATCCTTTTTGAACGAAATCTTTTATACACTTCATAGATCATCTTGGCTTCCATCTAAGACTAATCTACTGAGAAATTCATCTCTAAAAGCGTTCTTGTGTTGCTGCAAATTTTTGTCGCAAACTATTAAAATTTTTCAATAAGAATTCGGCTATCGTAACTTGCACCAATTTCTTTGCTATTATACTACCAAATTTTTCTTAATTAAATTGGTCATCCTTGCTGTTATATAAACTGAGATTTTACTATCAAATTCTCTCCTCAAATCTCTCGGTTTTTACTGAAAATTTTGTCGAGAAATCGTTGTTTCTTCGATGACAATTCTGCTCTTACAAGATAACCCATACCTGCAACAACTTCCACTGATTTGTATCAAACCTTTGCTGCCATCTACCATAGATCTAAAACCTTTTTCCCTAACTTTTATCCACTACCATCACAGCCCTAAAACTCCACCAAACCACACCCTCAAACTGTTGAATCTCGGATTGTGATGATGAAGTCAATAGTTATGTTTTATCTAATCCATATGTTGAGATAAGTATGCAGGATTAACTATGAAAGCTTGAAGACATAAAGCGAGTCTACCGAAATCAAGTTCGATGGGTGTTTGAGAGTCTGAAGATTCGTCGGAGATGCTGTCGGAACCAATCGAGAAGAAATCGGGGACTTGTCGGAGTTTTCGGAAGTCCGTCGAAGAGATCATCGGAGGTTCGCAGAGATCACCAAGAAGGCTCGGCTACTCACTTATTTTGCCACAAGATCGGGCGCCAGCTAGGAGTCCGTCGGAAGAAATCCAAGGGCATATCAGAAGTCCGCCGGAAGATCGCCGGAAAGCTCGTCGAAACAAGACTTGAAGTTCGTCGGTTAAAAACTTGCTTAGGATTATGTTTTTAGTTACGTAGTTTGCATGTAATTAAGGTTAGGATTAAGAAATAATCCTATATCTTGATTAGGGGCCAATTGGGCCCAAAATAAAACCTGGTTTGGGCCTGACTTAAAGCCCAACCAATGACCATTGAGGTCGAGCGGTGGAACCGCCACACTGGGCGGTGGCACCGCCCAGCGCCTGAAGAGCTAGGCGGTGGCACCACTAGTCTGGGCGGTGGCACCGCCTAGCACCTGAAGAGCTAGGCGGTGGCACCGCTGGACTGGGCGGTGGCACCGCCTAGTACACTATTAGTGTTAGAATTGACAAGCGATGGCACCGCTAGCTTCGGGAACCGAAGAGAATTCAAATTTTGGAGCCCAAATTTGAATCCTCTTAAGGCCTATAAATACCCCTCAATTCTCAGCAGAGATTACAACTTTTGAGAAGCAATAGAGTAAAAAAAAGTCTTAGTAAAGCCTTAGCAAGTCTTACTTTCAAATTGCTTGAGTGTTCACCTCCCCTTCTTTCTTGCTGAAATTTTGTAAGAGTGTGAACCACTTGTAAAGGTTGTAAGAGGGGTATTTGTCCTTCCCCTTCAAAGTGATTTGCTAGTGGAAGTTGGGGGCCTCATCGAAGAAGGCTTTGCAAGTGGATGTAGGTCATTTTGACTGAACCACTTTAAATCTGCGTGTTCCTTGAATATGTGAGTTGTTATTTTTCTGCAATCATTATCTACATAGAAGCAAGTTTTTGTTCTTCACTTTACTCTAGTTACTATCGAACGAAATATCCTCGCATTTTACGGAATCAGTTTCAAACCTACTAGTTTTAATCCGCTGCACAAATTCACCCCCCCTCTTAGTGCCGCTCCGATCCTAACAATTGGTATCAGAGCAAGGCTCACTCTCATATTTGGTTTAATACCAAGAGAGATGGCTTACTCCGGCATGCATGAGGGACATTCTATTACACGTCCACCTATGTTTAATGGGTCGGATTACACGTATTGGAAGACACGTATGAGAATCTTCCTCATTTCCATGGATTTCGAGCTTTGGACTATTGTTGAAAATGGATTTCAAAAATCTTCTCTTCCAATGAGCGAATGGAATGAATCGGAGAAGAAAGTTTTTGCTTTAAACGCAAAGGCTATGAATGCCTTGTTTTATGCACTAGACAAAAATGAATTTAATCGCGTTTCAATTTGTGATTCTGCTTTTGATATTTGGAGAACTCTTGATGTCACTCATGAAGGCACTAGCCGAGTGAAAGAGTCCAAAATCAACATTCTTATGCACTCTTACGAACTTTTCCGAATGAAACCAAGTGAGTCCATCGGAGACATGTACACTCGTTTCACGGATGTCATCAATGGACTCAAAGCTCTTAGTAAAGATTTTTCTAACTTTGAACTAGTAACTAAAATCTTAAGATCCCTTCCTAAAAGTTGGGATCCAAAAGTTACTGCCATTTAAGAGGCCAAGGACCTTAAAACATTCCCTCTTGAAGAACTTATTGGGTCTCTAATGACCTACGAAATGATATGTCAAGCTCATGACGAGCTCGAGAACCCCCTTCCAAAGAATAGAAAGGATATGGCACTCAAATTACAAAAAGACCACTTGAAAGGAACATCAAGTGATGAGGATAGTGACAATGACATTGCACTTTTGACTCAAAAATTTAAAAAATTTATAAGAAAGAACAAATTTAAAAATAATACCAAAAACAAACTTGAACATAAAAAGGATCAAGTGATATGCTATGAATTCAAGAAGCTGGGGCATTTTAAAAATGAATGTCCCCAAGCCAAAAAGAGAACATCAAAGAAGAAGGCACTCAAAGCAACGTGGGATGATTCAAGCGCATCCGAAGAAGAGGAGTCCAACACCGAGCAAGTTGCTCATTACACCCTAATGGCCATCGGAGAGGAGGTAACAAATTTAATTGATGCAGATTTATCTTATCATGAATTATTAAATGCCTTCCATGAGTTATTTGATGAATGCAAAACAATTAGTAGAAAATACAAATTGTTAAAAAAGGAGCATGATAGTCTTACTTGTAATTTTGATAAATTAAAAACTGAACATCATGATAGTTTAGCTCCATGTATAAAATGCTATGATCTAGAAACTCTCCAAAAGGAGAACTTGCTACTTAAGGACACCTTGAAGAAATTCGAGGTCGGTAGCAAGTCTTTGAATATGATCCTTACAAATAAGGGTCACGTGCCTAAAAGAAGTAGAATCAGATTTGTGAGAAGTTCTCACCAAAATTTAACCACCTTCATTAAAGGTCCTATCTTACATGTTCAACACCAAAGCAATTGTAACTTTTGTTGCAAATATGGACATAAAACTTATCAAAGTCCATTCAAGAAAATTAGTCCGAGCAAATTGATTTGGGTTCCTAAAGGAACCATGATCAAGTCTATGCAACATGATAAATAAGTTAGATCAGTTTTTGAGGCACCCAAAAGTAAATGGGTACCTAAAAATAATCCCTTCTTGTAGAAACATACACCATCACATGCTCGGAGCAAGAGATGGTACCTTGATAGTGGATGCTCAAGGCATATGACCGAAGATCCATCCCAATTCTCCAAGCTCACTAGTATAGATGAAGGCTATGTCACCTTCGGAGACAACAATAAAGGCAAAATCATTGGCAAGGGAACCATAGGTAACAAATTAAACTTTTCTATTGATAATGTATTACTAGTTGATGGATTAAAACATAATCTCTTGAGTATTAGTCAATTATGCGATAAAGGTTATATCGTTAGATTTGAATCAAATGTGTGTATTATTGAAAAACCAAACAATAACATGACTATGATTGCATTAAAACAAAATAATGTCTACACCATCAATCTTGATGAACTAGGTAATGAAATGTGCATCTCCGCTTTAAAAGATGATGCTTGGCTTTGGCATAGGAGATTAGGCCATGCAAGCATGAAACTAATATCTAAGATCTCATCTAGAGAATTAGTACGAGGGATTCCAAATATGAAGTTTGTTAAGGACAAAGTATGCGATGTGTGTCAACTAGGTAAACAAATAAAAACTAGTTTCAAACCAAAAAATCAAATTAGCACCACTAGACCATTACAATTGATCCATTTGGACTTATTTGGACCAATTGACACAACAAGTCTAGGAGGAAGCAAATGCGCTTTTGTAATTGTAGATAATTATACTAGATACACTTGGACCTATTTCTTGGCTCACAAAAGTGATTGTTTCAAATGTTTCTCTAAATTTTGTAAACTCATTCAAAACGAAAAAGGTTTCATGATTTCATCAATTCGGAGTGATCACGATGGCGAATTTCAAAACCGCAATTTCCAAAATTTTTGTGAAGTTAACGGATATAATCACAACTTTTCTACTCCAAGAAACCCTCAACAAAATGGAGTAATAGAAAGAAAAAATAGAAATCTACAAGAAATGGCAAGAACTATGTTGAATGAACATAGTCTACCCAAGTATTTTTGGGCCGAAGCCATGAATACGGTTTGCTACATCATGAATAGGGTTCTAATAAGACCATCTCTATCAAAAACTCTCTATGAATTATGGAATAACAAAACACCAAATGTTTCTTATTTTAAAGTTTTCGGTTGCAAATGCTTTATATTAAATGGAAAGCATGCCTTAGGAAAATTTGATGCTAAATCCGATGAAGGCATCTTTCTTGGTTACTCTTCCGTTTCTAAGGCTTTTCGTGTTTTTAACAAAAGAACCTTAGTTATAGAAGAGTCTATTCATGTAATTTTTAATGAAATTTTCGAGTTAAAGAAAAATGATTTTGATGATGATATTGGTTTTGAAAATTTGGATTTAAAGGAACCCCCTCCTCAAAATAGCAATTTGGATGCATCTTCTTCCAAAATCTCCTTACCCAAGGAATGGAAGTATGTAGATGCTCATCCAAAAGAGCAAATTATAGGAGATACATCGCAAGGGGTTCAAACTCGTTCTTCTTTCAAGAATTTTTGTGCTAATGCTGCCTTTCTCTTTCAAATCGAACCTAAATGCATTGACGAGGCCTTGAAAGATGATTCTTGGGTCATTGCAATGCAAGAGGAATTGAATCAATTTAAGAGGGATGAGGTATGGAAGCTTGTTCCTAGACCTAGTGACCATTTAGTCATTGGTACTAAATGGGTCTTTAGAAACAAGCAAGACGAATGTGGTATCATGGTTAGAAACAAGGCTAGATTAGTGGCCAAAGGTTTCAACCAAGAAGAAGGTATCGACTACGAAGAAACCTTCGCTCTTGTGACAAGATTAGAAGCCATTAGGATGCTCCTTGCCTATGCTAGTAGTAATAATTTTAAATTATTTCAAATGGACATCAAAAGTGCCTTCTTGAATAGTTTTATTTTGGAAGAAGTATATGTCGAACAACCTCCTGGATGATTTTTTGATGATGAATTGGTTTTGAAAATTTGGATTTAAAGGAACCCCTCCTCAAAATAGCATTTGGATGCATCTTCTTCCAAAATCTCCTTACCCAAGGAATGGAAGTATGTAGATGCTCATCCAAAAGAGCAAATATAGGAGATACATCGCAAGGGGTTCAAACTCGTTCTTCTTTCAAGAATTTTTGTGCTAATGCTGCCTTTCTCTTTCAAATCGAACCTAAATGCATTGACGAGGCCTTGAAAGATGATTCTTGGGTCATTGCAATGCAAGAGGAATTGAATCAATTTAAGAGGGATGAGGTATGGAAGCTTGTTCCTAGACCTAGTGACCATTTAGTCATTGGTACTAAATGGGTCTTTAGAAACAAGCAAGACGAATGTGGTATCATGGTTAGAAACAAGGCTAGATTAGTGGCCAAAGGTTTCAACCAAGAAGAAGGTATCGACTACGAAGAAACCTTCGCTCTTGTGACAAGATTAGAAGCCATTAGGATGCTCCTTGCCTATGCTAGTAGTAATAATTTTAAATTATTTCAAATGGACATCAAAAGTGCCTTCTTGAATAGTTTTATTTTGGAAGAAGTATATGTCGAACAACCTCCTGGATTTGAAAATTCTCTTCTTCCTAATCATGTATTTAAATTGACTAAGGCTCTCTATGGTTTGAAACAAGCTCCTAGAGCTTGGTACGAAAGGCTTAGTTCCTTTCTTATTTTAAATAATTTTACCAAAGGCAAGGTTGATACTACATTGTTTATCAAACATTTTGAAAACAATTTTCTTATTGTGAAAATTTATGTTGATGATATTATTTTTTGTTCTTCGGATGAATCACTATGTGAATCATTTGCCAAAAATATGAGTCATGAATTTGAAATAAGTTTAATTGGTGAATTAACATTCTTTTTAGGATTGCAAATCAAACAACTTAGTGACAGTATATTTCTTAACCAATCTAAATATACATTAGAATTGTTAAAACGATTTAATATGGATAATTCAAAAGCAATAAACACCCCTATGAGTACTTCGACTAAGTTAGATATAGATGAAAACAATGAAAATTTTGATCAAAAAACGTATAGGGGAATGATAGGTAGTCTACTCTACCTCACTACAACTAGACCGGATATTATGTTTAGTGTGGGACTTTGCGCTAGGTTTCAATCTAATCCTAAATTATCTCATCTCAAGAGTGTTAAAAGAATATTTAGATATCTTAAAGGAACTCTAAATTTAGGACTTTGGTATCCGAAATTAGAAAAAATCGATTTAATAGCTTATGCAGATGCCGATTTTGGCGGATGCAGGATAGATAGAAAAAGTACATCCGGAACATGTCAATTTTTAGGACATGCACTTGTTTCTTAGACTTCCAAGAAACAAAATTCAGTTGCACTATCTACGGCGGAAGCCGAATACATCGCTGCAAGTGCAAGCTGTGCACAAATTGTTTGGATGAAAAATATATTATACTATGGAATTCACTTGAAAAATATTCCCATAAAATGTGATAATACAAGTGCCATATGTCTTACCAAAAATTCAATTCAACACTATAGAACTAAGCATATCGACGTTAGGCATCATTTCATACGCGATCATGTCCTTAACAATAATGTTGTTCAAGAATTCATTGACACAGCATCAATTGGCAAACATCTTTACAAAAGCCTTAAATGAAGACAAATTTGAATTTATTAGAAGGGAACTAGGCATATTAAATTGTCCCTAAGAATGTACTTTCCGAAAAGTTTTTCATCCTCTTTCCATTCCTTGGTGGATTTGATCCTTCTCTTTCAATTCCAAAAGAAATGTTTATCCTAACATCTCTGAAAAAAAAAAAAAAAGGGGGAAAGGAATGAAAATTTTTTTCACGGCATGCCAACGGTGGCACCGCCAGAACCAGCGGTAGCATCGCCTTCCTTCTGCGACATGCCAGCGGTGGCACCGCTAGAACCAGCGGTACACCGCTTGAGCTTTCGGTCGCTAGGCGGTGGCACCACTCGGTTTGGCGGTGGCACCACCCGAGAGCCCCTATATAAATCTAAGAGTTAGGGCCGGCACCGCCCCCAACCCGTGAGAACCTGCCTCAACCCTCCCCCAACCTCTCTAAAGCCTCATTCCAACATTTAGAAGCCTTGGAAAGGGATTCTTGTTAGTCCAAGCTCTCCATCTTTCAAGAAATTCTCCATAAGGTAAAACCTGAAATTTTCTTCTTCCTCTTTTCATTATTTTCCCTACCCTTTATAGTTTCATATTTTTGATCCATCATCTTGTCTAGATAATGGCTCCTAAGAGATCAAAAGGGAAAAGGATTAAAGGAGATTCATATGACCAAAATCTTTTTAAATCTAAAGAAGTAGCACTTAGATTTCCAAATTTCGAAACAAGAACTATACATAAGGGTAAACACATTGATCTAAATGAACTAGGAAACCTAGAACTTTAGGTGGTTTGCACATTTAGATGTCTTACCTCTCCTACAAATCAGTAAACCAATTTATCCTAGGTTAGTTAGGCTATTTTATGCAAACTTGTGTGTGGACAACAAAAGCCTAAGTACTTACCTTTTAGGAAAACATATTAGAATCTTTGATAGTACTATTTATGAACTAATTGAAAATACTGAAAAGGATAATGGTCGTTACTTTAGAAACAAATGGGATGTCAATATGATCGGAGCAACTTACTCTGAAGCCTTAGAAACTATCTTTGAAAATTCGAACCCAGGCATGATACCCAAGAGTTGCGAGCACCTACTACCCTTTAACTCTAAAATTATTCATCACATCATGACTAGCATACTACTTCCCAAGCAATTTCATTTTGATGAAATGAGTCAAATAGAGCTAAGCACCATGTACTAGATTATAACCGGACAAAATAATTATTTTGGATACTTAATCCGGCAACACATGCAGGATATAATAGCTAAAGACACTATGTTACCATTGGGGGGTTAATTACTCGATTAATACTTGCCCATAATATTAGTGTCTCGCCTGATGAAGAAATTATTCAAGTTGATCGTTTTAACACCATCAATAATAATCTATTGAAAAGACTTAGGTGCACTTTTAGCAATGGTATATGGGTGAGGCAACCTAGAAGGACTGATCCAATTCCCCCACCAGTAGAACACCCTGAAACACCAATTCTTAGGGGAAATGAATCTCCTCCTCCTAGTCCCTTTGGCGCAGCACCTTCAGCTCCTGTTTCATCCTCTGAAGAACTCATTTTGGCAAAATTGTATCAGATCAAATCACAACAAGACCAACTCAAAACACAGCAAGAGCAGATTCAAACTCAGCAATTTGAAATTTTGCAGGAACTACGGCAAATGAATCACAAAATAAATGTCCTGTATCAGCACTATGCATTTCCTCCTAAAGATTAATCGATGTATCTTTTATCTTGACATGCGATCTTTGTCATCTTCTTTCCTTGAATGATGTTGAACCTTCTTTTGCAATGTATTTTGAATGATGTTGAACCTTCTTTTGCAATGTATTTTGAATGATGTTGAACCTTCTTTTGTGATGTATTTTGAATGAAAGATAAAGTTTTAATTCTGGATTATTATTATTTTTAACTAAATTCTATAGTAATGTTGAATTCCTTTGCTTTAATAATCACAAATTATACGCTTAAAGTTGCTCTCCTTTTTGTTGATGATAAAGGGGGAGAGATATGGTAAATTGATAATTGCTATGCTATGATTGTCATATTTTCACTATGAAATGTTTGCATTATGTTAAGATATCAAAAGCTTAAATCATAATTTTATATGTTGATATCTTGCTATGATCACTATCATTCACGTTCGAAATATAAAACTTGAAAATGGTTGTCAAGTCTTGACATCATTTTCAAAAAGATACATCATGATAGGAATCATGATAGGAGTATTGATAAGGTTTAACTTATCAATATGTCTCTTGAATTCAAAAGCCTTGAATTCAAGAATGACTTATCTCAAGTATGGCATATAGATAGGGGGAGTTAAGGTTAACTCCGTTATCAATTGATTGTCATCATCAAAAAGGGGGAGATTGTTGAATCTCATATTTTGATGATGAAGTCAATTGTCATGTTTTATCTAATCCATATGTTGAGATAACTATGCAGGATTAACTACAAAAGCTTGAAGACATAAAGCGAGTCTACCGGAATCAAGTTCGATGGGTGTTTGAGAGTCCGAAGATTCGTCGGAGATGCTGTCGGAACCAATTGAGAAGAAATCGGGGACTTGTCGAAGTTTTCGGAAGTCCGCCGAAGAGATCATCGGAGGTTCGTAGAGGTCACCAAGAAGGCTCGGCTACTCACTTATTTCGCCACAAGATCGGGATTCAGTTGGGAGTCCGTCGGAAGAAATCCAAGGGCGTATCAGAAGTCCGCCGGAAGATCGATGGAAAGCTCGCCGGAACAAGACTTGAAGTTCGCCGGTTAAAAACTTGCTTAGGATTATGTTTTTAGTTACGTAGTTTGCATGTAATTAAGGTTAGGATTAAGAAATAATCCTATATCTTGATTAGGGGCCAACTGGGCCCAAAATGAAACCTGGTTTGGGCTGGACTTAAAGCCCAACCAGTGACCATTGAGGTCGGGCGGTGGAACCGCCACACTAGGCGGTGGCACCGCTGGTTTGGGCGGTGGCACCGCTGGTCTGGGCGGTGGCACTGCCCAGCACCCGAAAAGCTAGGCGGTGGCACCGCTGGACTAGGCGGTGGCACCACCCAGTACACTATCAGTGTCAGAACTGACAAGCGGTGGCACCGCCACTGACAAGCGGTGGCATCGCTAGCTTCGGGAACCGAAGAGAATTTAAATTTTGGAGCCCAAATTTGAATCCTCTTGAGGCCTATAAATACCCCTCAATTCTCAGTAGAGATTACAACTTTTGAGAAGCAATAGAGTAAAAAAAAGTCTTAGCAAAGCCTTAGCAAGTCTTACTTTCAAATTGCTTGAGTGTTCACCTCCTCTTCTTTCTTACTGAAATTTTGTAAGAGTGTGAACCACTTGTAAAGGTTGTAAGAGGGGTGTTTGTCCTTCCCCTTCAAAGTGATTTACTAGTGGAAGTTGGGGGTCTCATCGAAGAAGGCTTCGCAAGTGGATGTAGGTCATTTTGACCGAACCACTTTAAATCTGCGTGTTCCATGAATGTGTGAGTTGTTATTTTTCTGCAATCATTATCTACATAGAAGCAAGTTTTTGTTCTTCACTTTACTCTAGTTATTATCGAACGAAATATCCTCGCATTTTAAGGAATCAGTTTCAAACCTACTAGTTTTAATCTGCTTCACTAATTCACCCCCCCCCTCTTAGTGCCGCTCCGATCCTAACACAAACTGCACCCAAAACAGCCACAAAACAAGCCTAAACCGCAGCCTACATCCACCAATCCACCAACCCTTTCAACCATCACTTTTCTCAACCTATACATGCCTTTAACCCGACAACAAAAGAGATATCTTAACATTACAGATTTGGAGGCATATACTATGGCATCTGAGGAGGTAATCAATGCTAAATTCGAAGCCTTCGAGGTGCGAATGGAGGATAAGATTCAGATTCTCTTTACCGAACTCAGTTTGGGCCGACTACCAAGCCCGAAGAAATTACATCAAGGAGAGAGCTCTGACCAATCGCAATAAGCCCGAAGAGATGACCTCCAAGAGAGGGGAGGCTCTATGACCGATTCCAACTATCCACGCATGAGGGTAGACTTCCCTAGATGAGAAGAATGAGACCCAATTGGTTGGATCTCGCGCGCGGAGCGATATTTTCGATACCACAAAACTACGGACGCATCAATGGTGGAAATTATGGCTATACATATTGAAGGGAATGTCATATAGTGGTTTGACTGGTTTGAACACACTCATGGCAACAATTCAAAGAATGACTACTGATCCACTTTAGTCCAATCGATTACGAGAATATTGACGGATAACTAGCAAAGATCTAACAAATCTCCACCATTCAGGAGTACCAAATTGTTAGGATCAAGAGCACTAAGAGGGGCGAGGGTTGAATTAGTGCAGTGGAAAACTTTCATCGTTTAAAACGACTTTCATACGATGAAATCTATTTTCGATGAAAACTGTTTTGGAAAGAACTTTAACTTAAGATCAAAACGGAAGTATAGTTCATGTAAAGCAATAGAGGCAATTTGCAGTTAAGATAAAGAGCAGAATGTAAATGCAAACTGAGATTTAGAGTGGTTCGGTCAATCTGGACCTACATCTACTTTTGGCTCCTCCTCCGACGAGGTCACCGATGTCTACTAGAGGCCTTCCTTCAATAGGCGAAGGCCAACACCCTTTTACAAATTTTCTCCTTTTGACGGGCTTAGGAGACAACCCTTATAGATTTTCACTCCTCTCTTGAATAATCAATACTTAGAAGGAAAGAGAGAGAAGAACTTCTAGCCTTTTACAACACATTTAAACTTTCAAATACTCAGAATAAAAGCAAGCTTTTTTGGTTCCCCTTTCATGAAGAAAGGGTGGGGTTTATATAGGCCCTAATCAGTTTGATTTTGGAGCTCAAAAGTATTCATTCCCGGATTTTCGAGGTCCTGGCGGTACCACCGCCATAATTGGGCAGTACTACCACTTGTTTTCTGTCACTGAGCAGTACTACTGCTTAGTCTGGGCGGTACCACCGCCTAGTAGAGCTCGGAGATCGAGCTCTAACGGTACCATCGCTTGACAAGGGTGGTACCACCGCTAACAGCAATAACTACCAGTGGTACCACCGCCTAGAATTCTTGGGAGACCGAGTCTCCTTGGTGGTGCCACCGTCGGCCAAGAATTCTGGGTCCGAATGGGCTATTCCATTCGGCCCAATTTGGGTCTATTAAGGGCCCAATTGGCCCCAGATTAAGTTAATGGGATCACCTCCCAATCCTAACTTAATCTACATGTTAACTATGATAATTAAGACATCAATACTGCAAATCGTGTTCTAGTGTGTCAATCGCTTTTTTTGGTGAGCTTCCAACGAACATCGGACGAACCCTCGGCAATGCTCCAGTAGACTCTCGGCAAACTCCTAGACTTGCAACGATCCTCTTGGCAAGTTCCAATGAGCTTCTTTGGCAAGCTCCTGGACTTCTCGAATTGTTCTCGTAGAACCTCCGATGACCGTCCGAACTTTCGACGACCTCTCGAACCCCCAACGTGATCTTGGTCTTGACTCCGGCTCAACACCTGATGCATGTCTTACAACCGTCGTAGTTAAAATCCTGCACACTTATCTCAACATACGGATTAGATAACCAAATGATAATTGACTTCATTATCAAAATCCGAAATTCAACAATCTCCCCCTTTTTTATAATGACAATCAATTGATGACAGAGTTAACATTAACTCCCCCTATCTATATGCCATACTTGAGATAAGTCATTCTTGAATTCAAAGCCTTTGAATTCAAGAAACATATTGATAAGTTAAGTTCATTTAAACTTATCAATACCCCCATCATGATTCCTATTATGATGTATTTTTTCTGAAAAATAATGTCATGGCATGATATCCATTTTCAAGTCTCATATTTCTAACATGAAGGATAGCAATCATAGCAACTCATCATATGGCAAGATATCATCATTGTAAAATTATAATTTGAGCTATAGATATCTTATCATTAATTCAAACATTTCAAATGTATAGCAATCATAGCAATTATGGCAATTCCATCATCAATTTACCACATATTTCTCCCCCTTTGTCATCAACAAAAAGGAGAATAATTCAAGCGTTTTTCAAGCATAGTAATAAGTGTGGTAAAGATTCATGTCATAGAAAGATTCATGTCATTTTTCAACAATAAGTGATAATATACCATTCATACAAATTATTTTTCAAACAATCATGACATGGTATCATTCACATGTTCATTAAGGAGATAGCTTTCATTACTTCTTCCTTTGTCATTAACGTTTTGCATGAAGGAGGAATGCCCTTGTGAACTAACTTTGAATGAAGTTAAAAAATGATAAGAGATTAAATCATGCTTCATTTTTACAAGGATCAAGATATACATGTAAAATCAAATCCGTGCAAGTGTTCATCTAAAAAAAAATCTTCCTTCATCAAGAAGGAATTCATGTGAAAGAATTATTACATCAAATCCATTTCTCGATTAAAAATTCAAAAGATAAATCCATGAGAGATGCATTTGTTAATTAATTCCATATGTCAAAAATCATGGAGCATTGATATGAAACAAACTTGATATGACATTGGCTCATGAAAGCTCCATTCAAGAAATACAGTAAATCCGGTAGAGAAATATAAAATCATGTATTGTTAGGATCAAGAAAGTCCAAAAATGAAATTTAACAAATTCATGCATTCAGACAAAGTTTTACCATAGCTTTTCAAACTCAATCATGAAGGTAAAATATGCTTATCATCATAGAAAGTTTTGTTTTGGCATCAAGACACAATTTCCAACATGTTATTGAAGCATATAATCATATAAAATTTGTATCATGAGATTTGTAGCATTAAGTTTCTAAGTGATTGATCATGGATCAAGAAAGTCCGAGAAATTTAACAAATTCATGCATTTGGACAAATCAATATTCCTAATTCTCTTCTAATGAAAATAAATTGTTCTTCACATAAAAGCTTTGTAAAAATATCAGCTAGTTGATGTTTAGTATCAATGAACTCTATAATTACATCATGATTAGTGACATAATCTCGTATAAAGCGATGTCTAATATCAATATGTTTTTTTCTAGAGTGTTGAATGGGATTCTTTGTTAAACATATTGCACTTGTGTTATCACATTTTATAAGAATATTTTTAAGATGAACTTTATAATCTTCTAAGGTATTTTTCATCCACACAACTTATGCACAGCATACACTAGCTGCAATATACTCAGCTTCGGTTGTTGATAGTGCAACTGAGTTTTGTTTCTTGGATGACCAAGAAACAAGGGCATGTCCTAAAAATTGACATGTTCTTGATATGCTTTTTCTATCTAGTCTACATCCAACAAAATCCGTATCAGCATAAGTAATTAACTCAAAATTCTCAGATTTTGGATACCATAACCCTAGATTTGTGGTTCCTTTAAGATATCTAAGTATTTTTTTAACCGCTTTGAGATGAGATATCGTAGGATTCGATTGAAACCTAGCAAAAAGTCCTACACTGAACATGATATCCGGTCTAGTTGCAGTGAGGTAAAGTAAACTACCTGTCATACCCCTATAAGTTTTTTTATCAAAGCTTTCTCCACTTTCATCAATTTCTAACTTAGTGGAGGTGCTCATAGGAGTGTTGATAGCTTTTGAGCTATCCATATTAAATCTTTTTAGCAAATCTAAAGCGTATTTAGTTTGATTAATAAAGATACCATTACTTAGTTGTTTAATTTGTAAGCCTAAAAAGAAGGTTAATTCTCCCATCAAATTCATTTCAAATTCAAGGCTCATAGTTTTAGCAAAAAATTCATAAAGAGATTCGTTCGTAGAACCAAAGATAACATCATCAACATAAATCTAAACAATGAAAAAATTATTTTCAAATTTTTTGATAAATAATGTAGTATTGACTTTGCCTTTAGAGAAATTATTTTCAATAAGAAGAATTAAGTCTCTCATACCAAGCGCTTAGGGCTTATTTTAAACCATAGAGAGCTTTAGTTAATTTAAACACATGATTAGGGAAACTATTATTCTCAAATCCGGGAGGTTGTTCAACATAAACTTTTTTGGAAATAAAGCCATTAAGAAAAGCGCTTTTAACATCCATTTGAAATAACTTAAAATTATTACTACTAGCATAGGCAAGGAGCATCTTTATGGCTTCTAATCGAGCCACAGGAACGAAGGTTTCTTCGTAATCGATACCTTTTTCTTGGTTGAAACCTTTAGCCACTAATCTAGCCTTGTTTCTAACCACGATACCATATTCATCTTACTTGTTTCTAAAGACTCATTTAGTACCAATAACTAAATGGTCATTTGGCCTAGAAACAAGCTTTGACACCTCATTTCTCTCAAATTGATTTAACTCATCTTGCATTGCAATAATCTATAAATCATCTTTCATAGCTTCGTCAATACATATAGGTTCAATTTGGGAGAGAAAAACGGTATTGGCGCAAAATTTTTTAAAAGAAGAACGTGTTTGAACCCCCTTAGATGAGCCTCCTATAATTAGCTCCTTAGGATGAGCATCTACATACTTCCAATCCTTGGGTAAGGATGTTTCGAAAGTAGATGCATCCAAGTTGCTAGTTGGAGAAGGGGTTTCATTTAAATTCAAAGTATCAAAATTAACATCATCATCAAAATCATTTTTCTTGATTTCGGAAATCTCATTGAAAACAACATGAATGGATTCCTCTATAATTAAAGTTCTCTTATTGAAGACACGAAAAGCTTTAGAAATCGAAGAGTAACTAAGAAAAATTCCTTCATCGGATTTAGCATCAAATTTTCCTAAGGCATCTTTTTCATTCAAGATAAAACACTTACACCCAAATACTTTAAAATATGAAACATTAGGTTTTTTATTGTTCCACAACTCATATGGAGTTTTGGTGAGTAAGGGTCTTACTAGAACTCTATTCATAATATAACATGCAGTATTTACGGCTTTGGCCCAAAAATATTTGGGTAGGCTATGTTCATTCAACATGGTTCTTGCCATTTTTTATAAATTTCTATTCTTTTTTTCTACTACTCCATTTTGTTGAGGATTTCTTGGAGTAGAGAAGTTGCGGTTGTATCCATTAGATTTACAAAATTCTTGGAAATCATGGTTTTGAAATTCACCACCGTGATTACTTCAAATTGATGAAATCATGGAGCCCTTTTCATTTTGAACAAGTTTACAAAACTTGGTGAAATATCTAAAGCATTCACTTTTGTGTTTCAAAAAATAAGTTCATGTGTATCTACTATAATCATCTATAATAACAAAAGCGTATTTGTTACCTCCTAGGCTTGATGTAGAGATTGGTCCGAATAAGTCCATATAGACCAATTGCAAAGGTCTAAAGGTGCTTATTTGATTCTTAGATTTGAAGCTACCCTTTATTTGTTTTCCTAATTGACAAGCATCACACACATTATCTTTGATGAACTTGATATGAGAAATTCCTCTTATAAGTTCTTTTGATGAAATTTGGGTGATTAGTTTCATGCTAGCATGACCTAATCTCCTATGTTAAAGCCAAGTATCGTCATTTAAAACCGAGAAACACATTTCATTACAAAGATCATTGATGTCAATGGTATATACGTTATTTTGTTTTAATGCAATTATTGATGTGTTTTTGTGTGGTTTTTCAATGATGCAAGCATTAGATCCTAAGATGATAATATATCCTTTATCACACAATTGACTAATGCTCAAGAGGTTATGTTTTAAACCATCAACTAATAAAACATCTTCAATAAAGAAGTTAGATTTATTACCTATGGTTCCTTTGCCAATGATTTTACCCTTATTGTTGTCTCCGAAGGTGACATAGCCTTTGTCTATGCTAGTGAGCTTAGAGAATTGAGATGGATCTTCGGTCATATGCCTTGAGCATCTACTATCAAGATACCATCTCTTGCTCCTAGCTTGTGGTGATATGTGTTTCTACAAAAAATGATGATTTTTAGGTACCCATTTAATCTTGGGTGTCTCAAAAACCGATCTAAATTGTTTGTCATGTTACATAGAATTTATTACGGTTCCTTTAGGAACCCAAATCAATTTGTTAGGACTAATCTTCTTGAATGTACAATGATAAGTTCTATGTCCATGTTTGCAACAAAAATTGCATTTGATTTGGTGCGAAACATGCAAGATTGGGCCTTTAATGAAAGTGGTTGGATTTTGGTGAGAGCTTCTCACAAATTCGATTCCACTTCTTTTAGGAACGTGACCCTTATTTGTAAGAATCATATTCAAAGACTTGCGACCAACCTCAAATTTCTTCAAGGTGTCCTTGAGTAGCAAGTTCTCCTTTTGGAGAATTTCTAAATCATGACATTTCGTACATGGAACTAAACTATCATTATGTTTAATTTTTAATTTATCAAAATTACTAACAAGAATATCATGCTCCTTTTTTAACAATTTATATTTTCTACTAATTGTTTTGCATTCATCAAATAAATCATGGAAAGCATTTAACAATTCAACAAATGATAAGTCTACATCAATTAAATTTCATACCTCCTCTCCGATGGCCATGAGTGCATAATGAGCAACTTGCTTGGTGTTGGACTCCTCTTCTTTGGATTCGCTTGAGTCATCCCATGTTGCTTTGAGCGCCTTCTTCTTTGGTGTTCTCTTCTTGGCTTAGGGACATTCACTTTTATAGTGTCCTAGCTTTTTGCATTCGTAGCAAATAACTTGGTCCTTTTAGTGTCATTTTTAAATTTATTTCTTTTAATAAAATTTTTAAATTTCCTTGTTAAAAGTGTCAAGTCATCGTCAAAGTCCTCATCACTTGAGTTTTCTCTCAAGTGGTCTTCTTGAGTTCTAAGTGTCATATCCTTCCTATTCTTTGGAAGGGATCTTAGAATTTATTACGGTTCCTTTAGGAACCCAAATCAATTTGTTAGGACTAATCTTCTTGAATGTACAATGATAAGTTCTATGTCCATGTTTGCAACAAAAATTGCATTTGATTTGGTGCGAAACATGCAAGATTGGGCCTTTAATGAAAGTGGTTGGATTTTGGTGAGAGCTTCTCACAAATTCGATTCCACTTCTTTTAGGAACGTGACCCTTATTTGTAAGAATCATATTCAAAGACTTGCGACCAACCTCAAATTTCTTCAAGGTGTCCTTGAGTAGCAAGTTCTCCTTTTGGAGAATTTCTAAATCATGACATTTCGTACATGGAACTAAACTATCATTATGTTTAATTTTTAATTTATCAAAATTACTAACAAGAATATCATTCTTTGGATTCGCTTGAGTCCTCCCATGTTGCTTTTGAGCGCCTTCTTCTTTGGTGTTCTCTTCTTGGCTTAGGGACATTCACTTTGTATAGTGTCCTAGCTTTTGCATTCGTAGCAAAATACTTGGTCCTTTTTAGTGTCATTTTTAAATTTATTTCTTTTAATAAAATTTTTAAATTTCCTTGTTAAAAGTGTCAAGTCATCGTCAAAGTCCTCATCACTTGAGTTTTCTCTCAAGTGGTCTTCTTGAGTTCTAAGTGTCATATCCTTCCTATTCTTTGGAAGGGTGTCCTCATACTCTTCATGAGCTTTGCAAGTCATTTCGTAGGTTATTAATGACCTGATTAATTCTTCAAGAGGGAAGTTGTTTAAATATTTAGCCTATTGAATAGTAGTGACTTTAGGGTCCCAACTCTTTGGAAGGGATCTTAGAATTTTATTAACGAGCTCGAAATCCAAAAAACTTTTACCGAGTCCTTTTAGACCTTTGACGACATCCGTGAAACGAGTATACATGTCACATATGGTCTTGCTAGGTTTCATTCGAAAAAGTTCATAAGAATGTACTAAAAGATTGATTTTTGACTCTTTCACTCTACTCGTGCCTTCGTTAGTCACTTGAAGTGTATGCCAAATATCAAATGCAGTTTCACAAATCGAAACATGATTGAACTCATTTTTATCAAGTGCACAAATAAGGCATTTATAGCCTTTGCATTAAGAGCAAAAGCTTCTTCTCCAATTCATTATAATCGATCATTGGAAGAAAAGACTTTGAAAATCCATTTTCAACAATATTCCAAAGTTCAAAATCCATGGAAATAAGGAAGATCCTCATTCGGGTCATCCAATAAGTGTAGTCCGTCCCATTGAACATGGGCGGACGTGTAATACAATGACCCTCTTGGTTTCCGGCATATGCCATCTCTCTTGGGTTTTAATCCAACTGAGAGTAAACCTACTTTGATACCAATTGTTAGGATCAAGAGTACTAAGAGGGGTGGGGGGTGAATTAGTGCAACGGAAAACTTTCATCGATTAAAACGACTTTCGTATGATAAAATCTATTTTCGATAAAAATCGTTTTGGAAAGAACTTTAACTTAAGATCAAAACGGTATTATAGTTGATGTAAAGCAACGAAGGCAATTTGCAATTAAGATAAAAAGTAAAATGTAAATGCAAACCGAGATTTAGAGTGGTTCGATTAATCTTGACCTACATCCACTTTTGGCTTCCTCCGATGACGAGGTCACCGACGTCCACTAGAGGCCTTCTTTCAATAGGCGAAGGCCAACCACCCTTTTACAGCTTTTCTCCTTTTGACGGGCTTAGGAGACAACCCTTACAGATTTTCACTTCTCTCTTGAATGATCCGGGTTATGTTGGCACTACGACGAGCCGTGGAGCCACGAGCATCGCTATAGAAAAGGGAGACTTCTTATGATTAAACTAGTAGAAGAAGAGGTCATTGAATATCCAGAAGAGAGCCTTGATCATGAAGAAGAAGATGTAGAAGAAGAGCCACAACCGACCAACATTACGGTACACGCACTAACCGACTACTCAAACCCGCAAACGATGAAAGTTGGAGGCCTTTTCAAACAACAACTGATCACTGTTCTCATCGATACGGGTAGTACTAATAACTTCCTAAACAATAAGATTGCTACTCAGATGACACTCCACATCGAAGGTTGTAGCAAGTTTGACGTAAAGGTCACCGATGGAAGAATCCTAAAGTGCGACCAAGGATGTCCATAGGTGAAACTATTATTGCAAGACCAAGAAATTATCACCGACTTCTTCCTCCTACCAATTAATGACTATAAGGCCATGCTTGGCATAGAATGGTTGACAATGCTAGGTGATGTCGCTTGGAACTTCTCCAAATTAATTATGAAGTTCTATTGCAAAGGCAAACAGATCATCCTACGCGGTAAGCGCGAAACCAATGTAATCACCGTTTTAACCAAACAAATGGAGAAAGTTTTACACAAGATAAATGGTGGCTTTTTGATTCATCTCCAGCAGCAACCGGAGGGAAGAAAATAGAAATTGAAGATCAAAATCTCGCCCAATTGCTTGTTGAATTTGTCGACATTTTTGCTGAGCCACACGGTCTTCCTCCTACTCAACAACATAACCATGGATTCCAATCCTTCCAGGCAAGCCGCCAGCGAACACTTGGTTGTATCGATATCCTCACCTCTAGAAGGATGAAATTAAAAAGATCGTAAAGGAGATGCTTGAAACAGGGGTGATTCAGCCAAGTTGCAGCCCTTATTCCTTAGTGGTGCTACTTGTACGCAAGAAGGACGGAACTTGGTGAATGTGCATAGACTACCGAGCTTTAAATGGCATCACCATCAAGGACAAGTACCCAATACCAGTGGTGGATCAACTTCTTGATGAGTCAAAAGGAGCTCGAGTCTTCACGAAGTTGGACCTCTAATCCGGTTTCCACCAAATTCGGGTATGTGAAGACGACATTCCAAAAATTACATTCCGCACACATAACGGCCATTATGAATTCTTGGTAATGCCTTTTGGACTCACTAATGCTCCTTCAACCTTCCAAAGTCTCATGAACGATATTTTTCGGAACTTTCTTTGCAAATTTGTGCTAGTATTTTTCGATAATATTCTCATTTACAGCCCGTCTCTTAAGACTCACTTTCAACATTTACAGGTTGTTTTTGTTGAATCTCGAATTTTGATGATGAAATCAATTGGTAAAATATTTGATCTAATCCTTTGCTGAGATATGCGTGTAGGATTAACCACGATTTCAATAAGACATAAAGTAAGTGTTGTGCCGGAGTCAAGATCGAGATCACGTTGGGAGTTCGAGAGTTCGTCGGAACTCCGGATGTTCGTCGAAACTCACCAAGAAGATCGTCGTAAAGTCTATGAGCTTGCCGGGAGTCCGTCGGAACATTGCCGAGAGTTCATTGGATGTTCGTCGAAAGTACACCGAAAATACACCGGAAGAGCAATTGACGCACCGGAATAAGATGCACTGTAATCATGTCTTAGTTATCGTAGTTAGAGAGTAAATTAAGTTAGGATTGGGAAGTAATCCCACTAACTTAATTAGGGGCCAATTAGGACCTTAGTTGGGCTGGTTTGGGCTGGATTCAAGACCCAACCAGGTTACTAAAAAGATGGCTGGCGGTGGCACCGCTTAGAAAGCAGTGCCCTAGGATATCTGGGCGATGGTACTACCTAGACTGGGTGGTGGTACCACCGACAGTTATTGCTGCCAATGGTGGTACCGCCTCTGTCAGGCGATGGTACCGCCAAAGCTCGGTCTTCGAGCTCTATCAAGCGATAGTACCGCCCAGTAATGGTGGTGGTACCGTCAGTACCCCGGAAATCCGAGATGAGACTTTTTTTGGCTCCATTATTGAAAGTCATTGGGGTCTATAAACACCACACCCTTTTCTGCATGAAAGGGCATGAAAACTATTGAGATAATCTTGAGTTATTAGGGTGTAAAAATGTTGTAAACAAGTGCTAGAGTCCTCCTTTTCTAAGTTTTGAGATCATACTAGAGAGATGTGAGACTTGTAAGGGTTCTCTCCTAAACCCTTGAAAAGGAGAAAGTGCAGTAAAAGAGGTGGTTGGTCTTCACCTATTAAAGAAAGGCCTCTAGTGGACGCTGGAGACCTCGTCGGAGGAGGAATCCGAAAGTTGATGTAGGTCACGTTGATTGAACCGCTCTAAATTCTGGTTTACTTTTCATTTGTACAAATTTACTTTACTACAAACCTCCTTAATCTTCTCTTGCACTTTTACGAAAGCTTTCGAGTTCAACTTCTCTCCGAAAAAGATTGAATCAGAACCATTTTTGTCGGAATCGATTTTAAACGAAACAAATAATTTTCTGAAATATTGAAAGTTTTTCGCTGCACTAATTCACCCCCCCTCTTAGTGCCACTCTTAATCCTAATAGTTTTGACGATCCTTCGGAAGAATACTCTTTTTGTTAAGCAGCTAAAGTGTAGTTTTCTCTAGCAAAAAGTAGAGTACCTTGGGCACATAATATCAGAAGGAGTGGTGGTAGACCCAACAAAAATTGAAGCAATACAAGGCTGGCCAAAACCTATAAATGTGAAATTACTGCACGGATTCCTTGGACTAATGGGCTACTACCGAAAATTTGCTAAGGACTATAGGAAGATCAGCGCACCCCTCACTTCTCTACTGAAAAAAGATATCTTCCAATGGTCGGACAAAGCCTCCGTTGCCTTCGACAAACTTAAGGCAACCATAACAATGACACTAGTGCTAGCGCTACCAGATTTCAACCGACCCTTCATCATTAAGGTCGACGCATCTAGAGTCGAAATTTTAGTCATTCTCATACAAGATGGTCGATTACTCGCATACACCAATAAGGCATTATCTCCCTCCCATCAAAATATGTTAATATACGATAAGGAGATGCTCGCCATTGTACACACAGTAATGAGGTGGAGACCCTACTTGATCAGTCGGCGATTTCAAATTAAAACCGACTATAGAAACCTTAAGTACTTTTTGGAGCAAAAGATATCATCACCTAAGTAGCAAAAATGGGTAACCAAACTTCTTGGATTTTATTATATAATTATTTAAAAAAAGGGGGAAAAAATGTTGTTATAGATGCACTCTCATGGCTACCTGAGCAAGCTAAGGTTTCAGCCATCTCCCTTCCTACCATCAGCTTCCTCGAGGACATTAGGGAAGAATGGAAGAAGAATCCAGAGATCAGCAAAATTATAAAAAAATTGGAGGATCCAAGTGCAATAGCCCACTACACTTGGGATTTGAGGGATCTACGTTACAAAGGTCGCATTGTGCTTATACCTAACTCTCCTTGCATCAAAATCATCCTACATGAAATGCACTTCACACCTTCAGCAGGACACTCTGGATTCCTAAGAACCTACAAAAGAGTGAAGCAAAATTTTTATTGGAGATTGATGAAAAAAATTATTGCTAAATATGTGGCACAATGTGATATTTGTCAACAGCATATGGGTGAAATAGTGGCAAGTCCAAGAAAGCTACAACTATTACCCATACCGGACTCAGTGTGGACTGACATCTCCATGGACTTCATCGAAGGGCTACCACCTTCCAAAGGTAAAAGCACAATTCTCATGATGGTTGATCGGCTTACGAAATATACTCATTTTTATGCTGTGAGAAATCCCTACACTACTGCTAGTATTGCCCATATTTTCATAAAAAATATTGTTAAACCACATGGGATGCCAAGGTCCATTGTAAGTGATCGTGATAGGATCTTCACCAGTAAATTTTGAACCGAGTTATTTTAGTTACAAGGCACCAAACTCAAGATAAGCATAGCATATCATCCATAAACTGACGATCAAACAAAGGTGGTAAATAGGTGTTTAGATATATACCTTCAGTGTTTCGCTAGCGACCGACCAAAGGAGTGGGTGAAATGGCTTCCTTGGGCTGAATGGTGGTATAATACTACATATTATTCATCTACAAAATGTGCCCCTTATGAAGCACTATATAGTCGGTCGGCCCCTATGATCCAAAGTATGTAATTGGCTCAGCCAAGGTAGATCAAGTCGACTAAGAATTAATTGACAGGGACAAACTCCTACAACTGTTAAAGGATAATCTCTCTACCGCTCAAGCCAAAATGATGTAGCAAGCCGACACACGACGAAGCGAAAGAGAATTTTCAGTAGGAGATTGGGTTTACCTTTGCCTACAGCCATTTAAGCAACTCTTCATCAACACTCGAGCCTCCATGAAGCTATCCCCACATTTTTATGGGCCCTATCAAATCACAGAGCGTATTGGAGTCGTGGTGTACAGACTTAAATTGCTTGAGGATGCCAAAATTCACCATGTCTTCCACATGTCATGCCTAAAGCCCAAGTTGGGAGAACACGAGTCATCCTAGATCCAACTGCCCAACACCACTGAGGATGGAGTTATTCAAGCCCAACCACAAGCCATCCTCGACCGCAGGATCGTGATGCATCGCCGACGTCCCTTTACTGAAGTACTAGTGCATTAGAATAATTTACCACTTGAAGACGCCATATGGGAATCATATGAGGATCTGAAGACCTAGTTTCCCGAATTCATGGAATCTTAGCCTCGAGGACAAGGCTGATTTGAAGAGGGCAGGACTGTTAGGACTCTAGCTAGGAGAGTCCTAATTGAGAGGGGCATTCATGTAAAACCTACATAGCCAACCCCTATTAAAGAGGTGAAGAGGCCGGCTAGGGTTAGGAGGATGTTTCTTAGAGAAGCATTAGGAGTTATAAAGGAATAGAAGTGTTGAGTAGGAGTCCTATTAAGAGTTGGTTAGAAGTAGGAGTCTTGAGTAGGAGTCCTATTAGGAGTTGAGGTTTAGAAGCCCTATAAATAGTCATGTATTTATCTTTTTTTCATAAGCAATAAATGAATCTTTTCTATAGTCTTTGAGTAGCAATTTGGAGGAAGGAACCCCTATAGAGTTCCAAGGAGGTCGATCCCCTAAAAAGATCAACCCCAAGCTTAGAATTTGCAAGGGTTTTAACAAAAGACTCAAGAATAGATGCACCATTAACTTATAGCTCTAAAAAGGCTTCCAAAATGAAGCCAAAATTTAAATTTTTGATATTTCAAAATACAAATAATACTATCGCTGACTTCGGATGTTACTACCAATGTAATCTTTGAAATGGAGCTACAATACTATCCTCTTACGATACTTTTGTCATAATTTTTGACACGAAGCTATAATACTAGACTCCTGCAATATTATCATTGTAATTTTTTTCACGAAGCCCTAATATTATACTTCAATATTACTATCATTGTAATTTTTGATATAACGTTACAAAACTTGACTTTGATGTTACTACCATTGCTACAGGTAGTTTAAGCCATATGTTTTGCCTTTTAATAATTTAAATTCAACCCAATTTCAAGTCTAATGATTTTCATGATAAGCAAAATTTATTTTAGTCCAATACCAACTCAAATTAGCCACAATTACCTTGACCAAGACCTTGACTCATCAACTACTCATCCATCATATCTTCGAAGCTTTTAGCACATTGCTCGCTCTTCTAGCATGTTATCCGATCTTTTGACATTTCGTTTGAATCTTTGACATATCATCAATCCTTCAACATGTCAAATTCTGACATATCATCAATCCTTCAGCATGTCAAATTCTCCACAACAACTAATCTTCCGACACAATACTTGATTTTTCCAACACACCTCTAGTATGAAGTCTATTCCTCAGTACGTCGATTAATCTTCTGGCTCAATATCTCATTTTCAACATGATAATCTTCCGACACAACATCCAACTCTCCTGCTAGACATTTAGCCTTTTGATCCAAGTTTATGATTGAAATATTTCTTATGTCACTTATCTTAAAAATATATTAATTTATTAAATTTATCAATTGATTTTATCATTCAACATATATATCATTTGATAAATGAACAAATAAAAAGAATATGAATAGTTAATAGTTTTGATACAATATAATCTCAAGATTGGAGAACGGAGAATGTAAAAGCAGAGATATGAACAACTACTTCAAGGCCAGTTGGTGAATTCGAACACTTTAAAGACTATATCAATACCAGTTGGAATCTGCCATACAAACAGTAGAACATTTAAGCCATTCAGCGCAATGTGGAGGTTCCTGGCCGTCTCATTTCCTTTCTGCATTGCCGGCACAAGTGCAGCAGCTAATGCCCACAACACTGTTATCCCTGCAACAATGTTAAGATAACCACGGTCATCGAGGTATGAGAATAGCATAATTCATATCATTGATCGATAGCTACAGCAACTGTGTCCAAAAGTAGTGTCACGAATCACAGAATCCAACAATTGGCAATGGAAACAAGTTATTTTCAATACGTACATCTCCAAACAGTTCTAACACAAAAGACCATGCGATACATGAGAGCAACTTGGTTACATGATGGTGCTTATAACCTATCAGTATTACTTTAACAACAAATCATATCTAACCACAAGGGAGAACTAGAAAAGAATGAATTTATGGATAAGACCATTGCATTAAATTAATCACAATGGAAACAACATATTTTGTCGGAAAATGAGAATTCCTTTCCCGTGCTCACCTTTTCTCCATTTTTCACATGAAAATAAAAGTAAGTGCCTCTTATCAGAGCTTACTTTTATGAAGTGAAACTATGAACTTACATACATACGCCTAGTATATACAATAGCAAATTAAAGGCGAGCTATTTGCATGGCCCCTGTATTGTAGGTAGCCATCTTACCAATCATTCACCTCATTCTTTGTAACTCTACATTACAACCAAATTCAGAGATCTCAATCTTCAGAACCTTACATTGTAAAGATGTTCCATAGATATATCTGCATCTCAAAATTTCACTAAGAAAAAGTCCAACTGTTTGGTGCTTATAATAGCTGCTGGTGGATCCTCACCTTAAGAAACCTGATGACACTTTCCAGTGTGCTACTTTCATGTGCATCTGAGTGTATACGTGTTCTCTGGTATATGAATCAGATATTTGTACACTGAAACTATAAGCTTACATAGATATACCAAGACCAAATTGCAGATCAGCTATTTGGACCAACCATGGATTGAAGTAAAGGCAGGCCATAAAGTTTGGTATAACCATCTTCCGAATCATTCGCTTTGTTCTTCAGAACCCTAAATTACCATCAAATTCAGAGAACTCAATCTCCAGAATAATACGCAGCAAAGATGTTCTTAACTATTGGTATATCTGCATCTCTTTCCTAATCATCAAGGGTTTTTTATTTTATACAATCCTTGAACTGGTGGCAATCACAATTTTTTTTCATACATTGGCAAGGCTTTATTTGCTAGAATTCAGACCTAAATTTGATCAACCATAGTATCCCGACTCATATACACAATTTTTCATTGAATTACAGCAGTAATGGACTAAAGTATCAGATTGACCTTCAATCGATGTTTCTTTCAGAACTGTAGAGGCTTATTTTCTTGTAATAATGCATCCTGTTTTATTATCCTATATCATCAAATTCAACAATGCAACATTGAGCAGATAAATGTTTTCAAAAACCAAAATATCAATGGAACTTGCATGATTTGATAATTAATAGAGAGATTAAGACAACAGTGTCTCTGTGAAATTGGCCAACAAGCAAAAAATCGATGGTGGGCCACAAAGAATAACATGCTATCAGCTTTGCACCTAGTTGTTGGACAACTTGAACGTGTAATCATTCTTCAATCGGAAACAAATTTGAAAGTTATCCATCTCATCGAAAAAAACTGGCATGCAGATAAGCATCTGAGAGGTCCATAGGTATATATCTGAATACATCTGAGAGGTCCATAGTTGTTGGACAACTTGAACGTGTAATCATTCTTCAATCGGAAACAAATTTGAAAGTTATCCATCTCATTGAAAAAAACTGGCATGCAGATAAGCATCTGAGAGGTCCATAGGTATATATCTGAATACATGTAAAATGGATACATGACAAGCTACATGATCAACAAATGTCAAACCTCTCCAAAACACTGAGCTAAAATTTCCATTTATGAATTGCAGAACTCAGTCAGACATCATGCAATTTTGTTTGATATGATGAGAACATTTGGGTTAGTCAGACTCTGGAAACTCCAAACTCCAATTTTTTGGGGCTGTTTAAACCGAGATTTCACAGAACACCAACTGTTTCCATTTGATTTATAGCATCAGCAATCTGAATTGGTTATCAGGATTCGATCGGTTACTCAACAATTTCAGTCACACGTGGCTATTCCCATTCTTTCCTAATTGATTTCGTGTTAAACTAAAGCATTTCTGATAATTTAATCCAGATAGATAACCCGATATGACAATGGCATTCAATTTCAACTACAATCTCAGATTCCATAACAAATCATGAACTTGCAAATCATGGTATAGATGAAGTCTTAACACTGGTCACTTTCCGAACATTGAAAAGAGAAATTAATCATGAGCTCTGTTCTTGGTGAGATGAGTGTCTACAACATTCATCCACTGAATTGTTTCGTTTGGACATCACTATACGAGGAAATGTAAGGAAGAAGAATAGCATACCAGCACCAGCGAACAAATGGGGGCCGGGGAAGAGCTTTCCGGTCCGAAACCATGTATTGAGGCACCCACCCACCGCCTCCAACACCCCAAACGCCAGCAGGATGGACCCGGCGTTGAAGTGCCGCTCCCTGTAAGATCCCTTCAGCAACGCCTTCCTCTCCTGATATCGCACAAGCACAACTAAAAATCTGATCATTAGCACAAAGACCTACCGAGATTTAGGGAGAGGAACGAGAAGTACCTCGGTGAGCTGCTGAATCTTCGCTTCGATCGGAGACGGAGTCGGCGGTGGCGGCGGAGGTCCGCCGTCTGCCCCAGCGGCGACGGGCGTGGGGACAACGGGCGCCACCTGCTTCTTGAGCTCGTTGATCTCGTTCTGGATGGTCCGGACCCGCCGCCACTGCCATCCCAAATATCCCGCCCAGAGCGTGTACACGAAGAGGCTGCCCATCACCACCGGGTGCACCAACGCGAAGGTCCGCCCTTCCAAGATCCCGAACTCCCCACCCACCGCGAGCGCATCCTTCGAACCAAACAGAACCACTGCACCAGCTGAGGCCGAGATCAAAGTGGACAGATAGAGAGGAAATGACGTAGCTCACCTGAGGATTGAGGAAGAGAGGAAGGGAGAATGCGACGGCGGCGGCGGCGGTGGCAGGGAGGGGTGGGGCGATTGGGAGCAGGTGTTGGGGGCCAGAGGCAGAAGGAAGGGGGCCGAGGTGGCGTCGCGGCGGTGGTTTGAGGAATGGCTTACTGCTAGAGTAGGAAGGATTTGGGTTTGGGTTTGGGAGGAGGTTGAGGAGGCCGAGAGTCGCGGTGGTGGCCATCGCAAGGAGGTGGCGCGGACGGCTTCGGGCTCGTGGGCACGATGAGAGATGAGAGAAGGGCGTTAAGGCACGAGCTATAGGGATATGGTTGGCCGCGAGACACGATGACGCGTGCCGTCCGTTCGCTGAGAGCGAAGGATAAGAGGGGGCTTTCATTGGCCACGCGACGTGATGGATTGTGCCGTCCGTATGCGTTCATTTTTGCCTAGCATTTCCCCAAACACGTTGCGGAAACACGAACTTTGTATAATATATAACGTGTTTGAAGAAATGCTTCGTTGAAGTGGCAGAAGGAAATTTGTAGGCAATAAACCTTTATTCAATCAGACGGCCATACGATTCATACACTGATACTGAATGTGAGGTAAATTTGTACATTCATTTCATCGAACACTTGGATTACAAATCATAACCATGACTTTATTCTCAAGACCTTGCCATATGAATCCTTGCAAACAGAAGCCATGAGAAGCCTAGTGGATGAATCACAAGCAAGCACACTGTGTCCCTTTTCTCATAGCACTAGTTTCCATCATTGACACTTCCGAAAGAACTGACAACGTGGTTCCTTTCAAGGTCAAGACATCATTCGCAGCATTCCTTGTTGCTTCATCACACTCCAATGCCTTCCTCGAGATCACACCATATATCTCCTCCAGAAGCCTAAGGAAAGCAGTCTCCACATTGTCCCCGCTAAGTGCTGATGCTTCCGAGAAGAAGAGTCCTTGTTCCTCTGCAAACTCCATGGCATCTTCAGTTGAGACGACCCTCTTCTTGGCAAGGTCAGACTTGTTGCCTATCAGCATGACAACGATGGAGTTGTCGGCATTTGCTCGCAGTTCGTCGATCCACCTCACGACATGGTCGAACGTCTGCCGTTTCGTGATGTCGTAAACTAACATTGCTCCAAGAGCTCCTCTGTAGTAAGCACTGGTGATGGCCCGGTACCTGCACAAGAAGACTTGATCATGCACACATACAAGGATTTTGTCTGTCTCAAGATTGTTAAGAAGTTAGAATTATACAAGACAACCACAAGCTTTTGGAAACAAGGGAACAAGTAACCAAAAAAATGGTCACAGTGCGATATGTTCTACTGATACAAAAGCTTAGAGAGCATCTCAGTGTTATCGTAGGCAGATGGACAGAGATCAGAGTTTCTGGTGGTAGTAAATAATCAACACTAGAGAAGTCATGAGTCAGTTTCACAGCATGGAAATATATGGATAGGAAACGAGTACAGGGATCAAAAACCTTCATGACAGACACTGGCTCATGACCCTACATGCTCGAAGAGTCCCACCTGCTACTTGCAGTGTAGTATGATGAACATTTCTGACATGATTCATGGGAACTGCCTAAGCTTCTTATATACAATATATGTATTTATTTAAAGCCCAGATGGGTCATAATTTATTTCAGTGCATTAGAACAACAGGGAAACAGCTAAGTTTCATGCTGCATGTGCAGTGTTCATCTACGCTAGAGAGGGCTTCCCTTCATAATGGAAGCATGTCTGTTTGTGTTGGACTGGGGTGGGTCAGTTCTATTAACTGCTGCCAGAAGATTGTCATTCACTTAGTAAATAATTCTCACTCAAGTATTTAGTACAAATCGGTTTCTTATAGACTCAATACAATCATTAGGTCAGGGAAGGTCACTTATGACTCAAAAAAATTAAGATTGAACATGATCATTTTCTTGGTAAACAATATGCACTCAAATATTTGGTAATGCTGTTTTTTTATTGTCCCAAAAAAGAAAAAAACTAAGGGCCAGGGAAGGTCACTTGTGACTCAAAAAATCAAGATTCAACATGGTCATTTGCTTAGTGAATAATACTGAATAATACTAGCCCAAATATTTGGTACAAGTTGTTTTCTTATAGACCCCAAAGAAAAAGATCATAGAGTGGGGAGAGGTAAATTCTGATTCAACATGGTCATTCTGGTGAATAATATTCGCTTAAATATTTGGTACAAATTGTTTTCTTATAGACCCCAAAGAAAAAGATCATTAGAGTGAGGAGAGGTAAATTCTGATTCAAAAATAAAGATTTAACATGGTCATTCTGGTGAATAATACTCACTTAAATATTTGGTACAAATTATTTTCTTATAGACCCCAAAGAAAAAGATTATTAGAGTGAGGAGAGGTAAATTCTGACTCAAAAAATCAAGATTCAACATGGTCATTCTGGTGAATAATACTCACTTAAATATTTGGTACAAGTTGTTTTCTTATAGACCCCAAAGAAAAAGATCATTAGAGTGAGGAGAGGTAAATTCTGATTCAACATGGTCATTCTGGTGAATAATACTCACTTAAATATTTGGTACAAATTGTTTTCTTATAGACCCCAAAGAAAAAGATCATTAGAGTGAGGAGAGGTAAATTCTGATTCAACATGGTCATTCTGGTGAATAATACTCACTTAAATATTTGGTACAAGTTGTTTTCTTATAGACCCCAAAGAAAAAGATCATTAGAGTGAGGAGAGGTAAATTCTGATTCAACATGGTCATTCTGGTGAATAATACTCACTTAAATATTTGGTACAAATTGTTTTCTTATAGACCCCAAAGAAAAAGATCATTAGAGTGAGGAGAGGTAAATTCTGACTCAAAAAATCAAGATTCAACATGGTCATTCTGGTGAATAATACTCACTTAAATATTTGGTACAAGTTGTTTTCTTATAGACCCCAAAGAAAAAGATCATTAGAGTGAGGAGAGGTAAATTCTGACTCAAAAAATCAAGATTCAACATGGTCATTCTGGTGAATAATACTCACTTAAATATTTGGTACAAGTTGTTTTCTTATAGACCCCAAAGAAAAAGATCATTAGAGTGAGGAGAGGTAAATTCTGATTCAACATGGTCATTCTGGTGAATAATACTCACTTAAATATTTGGTACAAGTTGTTTTCTTATAGACCCCAAAGAAAAAGATCATTAGAGTGAGGAGAGGTAAATTCTGATTCAACATGGTCATTCTCTTGGTGAATAATATTCACTCAAATATTTGGTACAAATTGTTTTCTTATAGACCCCAAAGAAAAAGATCATTAGAGTGAGGAGAGGTAAATTCTGACTCAAAAATAAAGATTCAACATGGTCATTCTCTTGGTGAATAATATTCACTCAAATATTTGGTACAAATTGTTTTCTTATAGACCCCAAAGAAAAAGATCATTAGAGTGAGGAGAGGTAAATTCTGACTCAAAAATAAAGATTCAACATGGTCATTCTCTTGGTGAATAATATTCACTCAAATATTTGGTACAAATTGTTTTCTTATAGACCCCAAAGAAAAAGATCATTAGAGTGAGGAGAGGTAAATTCTGACTCAAAAATAAAGATTCAACATGGTCATTCTCTTGGTGAATAATATTCACTCAAATATTTGGTACAAATTGTTTTCTTATAGACCCCAAAGAAAAAGATCATTAGAGTGAGGAGAGGTAAATTCTGACTCAAAAATAAAGATTCAACATGGTCATTCTCTTGGTGAATAATATTCACTCAAATATTTAGTACAAATTGTTTTTTTATAGACCCCAAAGAAAAAGATCATTAGAGTTAGGAGAGGTAAATTCTGACTCAAAAATAAAGATTCAACATGGTCATTCTCTTGGTGAATAATATTCACTCAAATATTTAGTACAAATTGTTTTCTTATAGACCCCAAAGAAAAAGATCATTAGAGTTAGGAGAGGTAAATTCTGACTCAAAAATAAAGATTCAACATGGTCATTCTCTTGGTGAATAATATTCACTCAAATATTTAGTACAAATTGTTTTCTTATAGACCCCAAAGAAAAAGATCATTAGAGTTAGGAGAGGTAAATTCTGACTCAAAAATAAAGATTCAACATGGTCATTCTCTTGGTGAATAATATTCACTCAAATATTTAGTACAAATTGTTTTTTTATAGACCCCAAAGAAAAAGATCATTAGAGTTAGGAGAGGTAAATTCTGACTCAAAAATAAAGATTCAACATGGTCATTCTCTTGGTGAATAATATTCACTCAAATATTTAGTACAAATTGTTTTTTTATAGACCCCAAAGAAAAAGATTATTAGGGCCAATTCTAACTCAAAAACTAAAATTGGACATGGTCATTTCTCTTAGTAAATAATACAAGCTCGGTACAAGTTGTTTTCTCTTGTAGACCCAAAATACAAGGATCACTAGGATCAGGGTAGGTCAATTCTGCCTCAGAAACCTAGATTGGTACAAGATCATTAGGGTCAGGGGAGTAAGTCAATTGTGGGTCATTGTGATGCTTGTGAACCCAATGGATTTCCTTTTGTCATCAAGGAAGTCATATGCTTCACAAACCATCAAACATGTGAAGATAAAAAGATGGCGACGAGAACAACATCCACCGGTCTGTGTCACAGTCAACCAAACCCATACGCAACCTCTCATCATCATCAACAAGATCATGTTTTGATCCATCTTGTTTCTTATCAGGACCAAATGCACACTTGTGTAAGTGAAGTTTGATAGACAATGAATCAAACTGGAATCAGGTGCAATCTATGAGTTCCCGACTCCAAGAAAGAAAAAGGAATCTTAAAAGCTTGAGATTGAGATGGGGGGGGGGGGGGGGTTAGGTGGGGTACCGCTCTTGGCCGGCGGTGTCCCAGATTTGGGCCTTGATGCGCTTGCGGTTGAGGACGAGGGTTCGAGTTTGGAACTCGACGCCGATGGTGGACTTGGAGTCGAGGAAGAACTCGTCCTTGGTGAAGCGGCCGAGCAACTGCGTCTTCCCCACCGCCGAGTCGCCGATCACGACGATCTTGAACACGTAGTCGATCTCCTCCGCCTCCCACTCCTCTCCTCTATCCTCTTCCCTCGTCATCATCGTCACCGCCACCGCCACCACCACCACCACCACCACCACCTCTCAGCCTCCCGCTAGTAAGTCGGAGAGCTTACTACTTGACGAAGAGGGAATGCAGGCTCTATACAGCGCATTTGGTGGATTCTATTCATGATGTTGCCTTAAGACAGAAGGCTTATTATGTTAACAACACCCCCGCAAAGATTTCATTAATTAATAGCTGAAGAGAATAAAATATTCATTCATTAGTAATGCATGGGGTGATCATCTTTCTTTTTAATTTTTTTATTACAAACGATAATTGATCCTAAAATTTTATAATGATCTCATAAAATCTTTTCCAATTAAATTAACTATTATCTTCGATGAGAATACTTACTATGAGAACAAGTGAGTCAATTACATGTAAGAAGACTAATAGATTGAATTAAGGAGCGAGTGAGTCGTATACACTACGCTACACTACCGTCAGAGAACAACACTTGGGATGTAAAAAACCTATTCTTATCTTCGACATACTCATTCCTGTTTATCATTACTTTGTAATATTTTTTTTTTAAATTAATTAAATTATAGTTTAACCTAGATTATCACTCTCATTTTGCTTATCTCGATGAGCTAGCTAACTTCGCTAATTCACCTTAAGCAGATTGACGATGCACCTAATCTATTCACGTATCTTGACTCAAATGATGTGAATTAGCAAAGTTAACTAGCTTATCAAGATGTGATCCTCGAGGGAATAGATTAGGTAAATTAGCGATGTGATTAAACTAATGTTTAAGATATATACATATATATATATATATATATATATATATATATATATATAATATTTGATCCTTGTGTGAGAATAGCTTAGGTGCATCGTCATCAAACCAACATCTTAAATCATGAGATGACCCATCGGTTAGCGTCAATTATTATTAAGGTGTGATACATTCTCATCTAGCCAAATCATAACTAAATAACATGAATTATTAACCTCATTTAGCTCATTCCAAAAGCAATATAACTTTACTAAACTCACACCATGACTCAAGTTTCATCTGTATAATTCTAAGACCATGTTAGATGTGAATATAGGTATAAACGAGTTATGCTAATCAGAATTATCATACATGAATATCGAACATCATCATAATTAAGAAATCTAACAGTCGTAAGTAAACTCTTTAATCCCCTTAGGAACGTGAGATTAATGTTGTTGGGGGTGGGGACAAAGTGAGGAGGAGGTTACCTACCCGGTTGTGCCAAATAAATGCATGCTAGTATAAGCCTGAAGGATAGGGAGGATCCATTGCCTCCGTTCTCTCCAATTATTCTGCGACAAGAAGCTGCTCTCTCTCACCGACCAAGTGACGACCAAAAGAGGAGTTGTGTGAGGTAGCTGCAGAATCCATAACGTCGTTCTGCTAACTGCTCCCGAAAACACTGTGTTAACACAAACTCTAAACCTAAACACCAAAGTTTACCTGGGTTAGCAAACAAAATGGTGATGATGAAAGGTCACTTCATTTTCCTTCCTTCTCACTCTCACTCTCTCGTGTCCCTTCTTTTCTTCTTTTTATTTTTCATCATTCCAATTGGGTTTTAAGTAGATAATTTTATTTGACCTGATTTAATGTTTTGACGATTTCATTTATTTTTATGGATTAATTCACACGTGGTCGTTTGAGTCAAAATGCTCACTCACTCAGGTCTTCTCTTATTTCAAGTTGAAAGAGATTTTATTAACCATATTTGTGTGTGCGTGAGAGGATTTTCCGAACATTTATTGAAGTATATTTTTTTCAGTGTCAACCTACACGAGAGGGAGACTTTTATGTTAGAGCTAGCCCCATGATATTTACCTAAAAAGGTAATTTGGTAATTCAATAAGACAATAAAGTAGAGAAGAAATATAAGAGAAACAAGAACACCAAATTTACGTGGTTCGATCAATTAACCTACATCCACGGACGAAGGAGGAGCAAATCACTACTATAAAAGAGGGACAATTACAAACGCTTTAGAAAGTGTGGACTTAAACCCAAAGCAAACACTTAGGTTTTTCTTGTGGTGTATCTGACTTCAAAGCCCAGGCCCTTATTTATAGTTTAAACAGGAGATACCAAACTTGTTTTTCCTGATGTGGGACTATGTGGGACTTGCCAAACTAATAAATCTCTACCTTGGCATGTCCCAACATTAACAATTAACAAAACTTGCTCCACCTTCTTCACAAAAGCCCCAATGGGCAATCACCAACAATGAACACCAACCAAGTCCAAGCACTGCTTGAACTTGTAAACCGGAAGAGGCTTCGTAAGCATATCAGCTGGATTGTCCTTCGTATGAATTTTCTGAATAAGGACCTTTCCCTCAACAATTGTATCCCGAATAAAATGAAATTTCACATCGATGTATTTCGTCCTCTCATGATACATCTGGTCTTTAGTCAAATGAATAGCACTTTGACTATCACAGTAAATTACAGTAACACCTTGATGCAAAAATAATTCGCCGTACAAACCTCTTAACCATAAGATTTCTTTGATCGCCTCTATCATTGTCATATATTCTGCCTCTGTAGTAGATAAAGCCACGACAGGTTGTAAGGAAGCTTTCCAACTAACTGCACAACCACCAATGCAAAATACATAGCCTGTCAAAGATCTTCGTTTATCAAGATCCGCAGCATAATCATAATCGACGAAACCAACCAAAGTGTCACGAGTTTTCCCAAACTCCAAACAAGCATCTGAAGTCCCTTGCAAGTATTTGAGAATCCACTTCACAGCCTGCCAATGTGTTTTACTCGGGCGAGACATATATCTGCTAACCACACTGACTGCTTGTGAAATATCTGGACGAGTACAAATCATTGCATACATAATACTGCCGATGGCACTAGAATATGAAACTTGTATCATATATTCTTCCTCTTCAACTGACTGTGGTGACTGAGCAGCGGATAATCGAAAATGGTTAGCAAGAGTACTTACTGGCTTGGCGTTTTTCATACCAAACCTCTCTAAGACTTTCTTGAGGTAATTTTTCTGAGTCAGAAATAATTTTCCAACTCCTCGTTCTCTTTTGATCTCCATGCCAAGAATTTTCTTAGCTGCTCCTAAATCTTTCATTTCAAATTCACTACTCAGTTGCATTTTCAAAGTGTGAATTTCTGACAAATTCTTAGCTGCAATAAGCATGTCATCAACATAAAGTAACAAATACACAAAAGAGCCATCAGTTAACTTTCGAAAGTAGACACAGCTATCATACATGCTCCTCGTGTAACCATGACTCAACATAAAAGAATCAAACCTCTTATACCACTGTCTTGGAGACTGCTTCAATCTGTATAAGGATTTCTTTAACAAGCAAACATGGTCTTCCTTACCATCAACTTCAAATCCATGAGGTTGCTCCATGTAAATTTGTTCTTCAAGTTCACCATGTAAGAAAGCTGTCTTAACATCAAGTTGCTCCAATTCCAAATCATACATGGCAACTAAAGCAAGCAAAACACGAATAGAGCTATGTTTAACAATAGGTGAAAATACTTCATTAAAATCAACACCATGTACCTGACTATAGCCCTTTGCAACCAATCGTGCTTTGTCCCTTGCATATTCAACCCTTGGAATACCTTCCTTCCTTTTGAAGACCCATTTGCATCCCACAATTTTCTTACCCGAAGGCAACTTTACAAGATCCCAAGTTCTATTCTGATGGAGAGATTCAATTTCTTCATTCATCGCAATCAACCACTTAGCGGAATTTTCACAAGAAACTACATCTGAGTAGGAAGTAGGTTCACCAACTTCACTTGTTTCTTCTGCAACAGACAAAGCATATGCAACCAAATTTGCATATCTTTATGGTGGTCGAATATCTCTCCGTGGTCTATCCTTGGCTATGGAATATTGCTCTTCCTCTGGATCATCTTCGTCAGTAGACTCGGGACCATCTACTGGCATTCTTTGAGTAGAAGAGTTCGACTGAAAAGAATCTGAACTACCAATCTCAAGCTCCACCTGCTTCTATGCACTATCATTTGTACAAATAGTAGATTCCTTTTTGGAAGATAACATAGACAATTCATCAAAAGTAACATCTCTACTGATTACAAATTTTGGGGATTTAGGATCAGAACACCATAATCTGTATCCTTTCACCCTAGAAGCATACCCAAGGAAAATGCACTTTTTAGCTCGAGGTTCTAATTTTCCTTCATTTACATGCATGTATGCTAGACACCCAAAAAATTTTAAATCAGAGTAATCAGCAGGAGTACCTGACTAAACTTCCTCCGGAGTTTTAAAGTTAAGTGCTGCAGAAGGAGCGCGGTTGACAACGTAACAGGCCATATTAATCGCCTCTGCCCAAAAGTCCTTTGTCAACCCTGCATTTGAGATCATACACCTTGCTCTCTCCAAGAGTGTTCTGTTCATACGTTCGGCCATACCATTTTGTTGAGGTGTCATCCTAATAGTGCGATGCCGAACAATTCCTTCATTTTTGTAGAATTCATCAAAGTCACCTTCACAAAACTCCATGCCATTATCTGTTCGAAGCTGTTTAATCTATCTACCTGTTTGTTTCTCAATCAAAGCCTTCCATTATTTAAAGGTTAGAAAAATATCATTTTTATGCTTCAGAAAATAAACCCAAAGTTTCCTGAAATAATCATCAATGAAAGTCAACATATACCTAGCACCACCCTTAGACTAAACACGAGCTGGACCCCAAAGGTCTGAATGAATATAGTCAAGAGTACCTTTCGTTTTGTGAACTGCTTGACAATTGAAGCTGACTCTTTTCTGTTTTCCAAAAATGCAATGTTCACAAAAATCCAATGGTCCAGTACTCTATCCACAAAGCAGACCCCTTTTGCTCAATATACTCAAACCTTTTTCGCTCATATGACCCAAATGCATATGCCATAATTTGGTAATGTCATAATCAAACAATGATGATGATGACGAGACCGCAACCAAGCCTGTGATAGTAGTTCCCTGCAAATTATACAAGCTATCAGACCTACAAGCTTTCATAACAACAAGGGCACTTCTAGAAACTTTCGTAATTCCACCTTCAGCTGTGTATTTACACCCAAGAGCCTCTAAGGTGCCTAAAGAGATGAGATTCTTTTTTAAATCAGGAACATATCTAACATTAGTGAGCGTCCTCACAATACCATCATGCATTTTAATTCGAATTGTGCCTTTACCAACAATATCACATGCGACATTATTGCCCATCAAAACAATTCCACAATTGCAAGATTCATATGTGGAAAACAAATCCCTATTGGGACACATGTGATAAGAACAACCCGAATCTAAAATCCATTCATTTTTAGACCTTGTCCTATCATCAGTAGCAAAGAAAATATTTTCAGCATTCTCATCAGTTGCTACACTAGCTTTAGTGGACTCAGTAGTTTTCTCAACACTTTTTTCCTTTTGCTTTAATTTATTTTTCAATTTAAAACAATCAGCCTTAATGTGCCCCATTTTATGACAATATCTGCACTCTAATTTCTATGTCTGGATTTAGATCTAGATTTAGATCTACTACTATCAAATTCTCTTCTATCCATTCTACCCCTGACAATCAGACCCTCAACCTGATTCCCTTTACTTTCCCCAGTGATATCCCTGTCTATCTGCTCCTTAGATTTTAGTGCAGATTTAATTTTTTGATACGAAATTGTTTCTTTTTCATAAATCATAGTATCACGGAAATACTTAAAGGGTTGGGGAAGAGAACACAAAAGTAACAGGGCCTTATCCTCGTCATCAATTTTTGTATCTATATTCTTCAAATCCATAACTAAGGAATCGAACTTATCAAGATGTGAGAGTATAGATGTACCTTCAGTCATCCGAAGCATATACAAAATCTGCTTCAAGTAGAAATGATTCTTCACAGTCCTCTTCATATACATGGCTTTAAGTTTGTCCCACATGCTCTTAGCCGTAGTCTCCATAGCTACCTCTCGTAAAACCTCATCAGAGAGATTTAGGATGATGCTTGATCGGGCCTTCTTATCTATACCCGTAAGATTTTTCTTTGTCATACCATCTGGAATGTTCTTTGCTTCCTATAGTTCCAAATCAACTCCGTCTTGAACCAGAATGGCCTCCATCTTAAGTTGCTACATGCCGAAGTTGACATTTCTATCGAATTTCTCGACGACTCTCGACGACGATCTTTGTTATTATCATCATTGCCAAAAGATCCCGAAACCATGCTCTGATACCAGTTTGTTAGAGCTAGCCCCAGGATATTTACCTAAAAAGGTAATTTGGCAATCCAACAAGACAATAAAGAGGGATAATTACAAACGTCTTAGGAAGATGTTCCTAGGCCATAAAACACCGAAAAATACTTAACAAGAAAAAACCCAAACTATAAGCCCAAACTATTTAACTGAGTGTGGACTTAAACCCAAAACAAACACTTAGGTTTTTCTTGTGGTGCATTTGACTTCAAAATCCAGGCCCTTATTTATAGTTTAAACAGAAGACACCAAACTTGTTTTTCCTTATGTGGGACTATATGGGACTTGCCAAACTAACATTTTATCATAGGATAGTGTCCAACACGCAATTCCATATTCCATTTGTATAACCTTTTGTTTTTATTTCATACCTATTTTTTGTTAGATTTCTTAGTTAGATTCAATTTAGTTTATTTTATGCTCTAACACAATGTCTCTGTTTGATAACTTGTAGCCTGTGTGATTATGCTGAAAGTCCTAATAAAAAATTTTAGACATGCTATAATTAAAATACTTCAAGTTTTTATGAGGGTTGATCAGTATTTTTGAGTTTTTATAGGATTCAAACTACTTACTAAATTAGGATATAAATTATAATTAGAGATTCAAATAAGAAGATGAGTCCTAGTGAATTAGGACTTAATGTTACAAATCTCTCGTGTATCTTTATATTTTAATGGATCTCTGTTAAATCAATAAAGGACAAAAGAAAAAAAATACCAAATTAATTAATATTGCAGTAGAGTTTCTGATTTAAAAGCCTTTGTACTTGTTCTTTCCTGTCCAAATTAGCTATCATTGTAAAACTTGGTAAGGTGGATCTCAAAATACATAGTTGGTGCAGTGGCATTTCCTACTTGTACAGAATGAGGTTTATGTACTTCGATATATTCCTATAATTAGGCATCGTGTTGACACTTGATAAGTTTTTCAAACACTGTTTCGGATTATTCTGTAAAGTAAATTTTGTTATCATTTTCTATGTTGATAACAAAATAATATGTATTGATTTTGTGCTGTTCAAGTTGGCGTAAATTATTATGTAAATTAATATGTAAAGATTAATTTTGTGATTCATAAAGATTTGATTGATGTAATATTATTAATTTGGAATCAATTATTAAGCGACTTTGTTCATGAAATTTTGTTCGTCTTAAATAGGTGAACATTTAATTTACATATTATTAATGATGAACAAAGGGGAGAATAAGACATATTCTTGCTATTAATCTCAAATAGAATATAATCAAGCAATTTTAGTAAATTTTACATCATGCATATTTTATATCATTTTAGAACATATAAACTAGCAATTTGGCAATTTTAAGTATGAAGGCTAGCAAGTTTTTAAAAAAGAATGCTAAATAGTAAATAGCAAGCTAGTGAGATAACGATCGATGCATCATGTTAGAATATACAAGTTAGCAAGTTTTGCCTTTATTTGAAATGTGTAAGCTAACAAGTTTTAGCTTCTTCTTGAATTATACAAGCTAGTAAATTTTATCTCCTCCTTTGTCATTGTCAAAAAGAAGGGAAGGATACAATTTTATAATTCTTTTCCATTTATATCAATTTTCACATCATGACAAGGATAAATAATAAGGATAAATTAACATCAATATTTCAATCATTTTATAAGATATATAAATCATAAATACATGAGAATTATATATAATAAAATTTAAATCATAAACATTAAAAAGTTTAGAGATATATCATTGGTTTATTTAGATAAATCTTTCCTTAGTAAATACCAAGAAGATTGTAGGAGAACAATTAATGAAATATCTTGATTTATATGGTATAAATTTTAATTCATAAGTATCAAGTGAAAGAATCAAGATTTGTTTAGATAAGTCTCCTTTTTAGTAAAAAGGGAGAATTATACAAGAACAAATATGAGATCTTAATGTTGAATCTCGTATTTTGATGATGAAACAAATTGATAATTGTTTATGATTTAATCTGTATTTTGAGTGACGTAGGATACTTCGATCAGGATGAGATAATGAAAGCAGGAAAAATCATGTTGTGCTAGAGGAAAACATGTCAGAAGATTAGATGTCGAGCTGGAGGATCGGTCGACGTATTGACAGAAAGCTTCGGGCCATGGATTCGGGCATCGGCCAAGAAGAGCGGATATTGTGCCAAAGATATCGGAGTTGCGGAGTCAACTGGCCGATTGGGCAATAGGCCGCAAGAGAGGACGATGCGCCAAAGAATCGGATGAAAGCATCGAGGGACCAATGACATGCCAAACAACATGATTAATGCTTAGTATTAATTGTGTTAGGAAAGGGTTGGCACTAAGAGGGGGGGCGGGGGGGGGGGGTGGGTGAATTAATGCCGTGGTAAAATTATGTCGGTTCAAAAAACCTTCGTACGATGAAAACCATTTTGGAGAGAGGTTAAGTTGAAAGCATATTCGCAAAAATAGCTTGAAAGCTTATGGAAGAGCATAGTGGATGTAAAGCAAGTTAAGAGGTTTGTAGTAAAGTAAATTGCTCAAATATAGAAATGCAAACTAGAGAAGAACACGTCGATTTTATGGTGGTTCGATCGTCGTGACCTACATCCACTCCACCGATTCCTCTTTCGTCGAGGCCACCATCATCCACTATCGATCTTTCTTTATAGGAGAAGATCAACCTCCTTCTTATAGCTCTTTCTCCTTTTATCGGGTTTAGGAGATAACCCTTACAAGCACTCACACTCCTCTCAAAACAGAATTCTAAGTTTAAGCTAAAGGAGGGATTTCTCAAGTGATTTCTACAGCGTTTTCTCACTTTAAAACTCTTTGTGCTTGTGTTACTTAACCAGGGATGAGAGGGATATTTATAGGCTTCAAGTTGATTCAAACTTGGAGCTTAAAAATATCTCATCCCGGGTTTCCTGGGCATGGGCGGTACCACCACCTGCGTTGGGCAGTACCATCACCCAGATCGGCGGTACCACCGCCTAACACAGTCTCGAAGACTATGTCATGTCGATGTTGCCTCTTGGGTCACTGTTTGGTACTCTCAATAGGCCCAACATAGTCCTTACATGGGCCCAAATGGCCCATAATTGGGTTGGCCCAAATCCAAACTCAATTACGTGCTAACTACGATTCCTAAGATATATTCTAAGCTAAACAAGTCTGTAAGTCTAGTTTCTTCTGGCGATCTTCCGATGAACTTCCGATGATCTCTCAGCAATGTTCCGGCGGACTCCCGACAAGCTCTTGCACTTCGCGGCTGGTTCCTGTAGAACTTCCGACGAACTCTTGAACTCCTAATGAAATCGCTTTCTTGACTCCGGGACTTCATTTTGCTTCATGCCTTACTATCGTAGTTAATCCTATATATGTAAAAACACACTTCGATCTAGACAATTAATACTAAGCATTAATCATGTTGTTCGGCATGTCATTGGTCCCTCGATGCTTCGTCCGATTCTTCGGCGCATCGTTTTCTCTTGTAGCTTATTACCCAATCGGCCAGTTGACTCTGCAACTCAGATATCCTTGGTGCAATATCCTCTCTTCTTAGCCCGATGCTCAAATCTATGGCCCGAAGCCTTTTGTCGATACGTCGACCGATCCTCCGGCTCGATGTCCAATCTTCTAACATGTTTTCCTCCGACACAATATGATTTTTCCTGCTTTAATTGTCTCATCCTAATCGAAGCATCCTGCGTCACTCAAAATGCAGATTAAATCATAAACAATTATCAATTGGTTTCATCATCAAAATACGAGATTTAACAATCTCTCCCTTTTTAATGATGACAACCAATTGATGACGGAGTTAAAACAAACTCCCGGAGCTTAAACAAACTCCCCCTATCAATATGTCATATTGATAGAGCCTTGAATTCAAGCTGAATTCAAGTCATTGCAAATTTTATCATGAATATTTGCAACACATCATCATGCATAACATGATCATACTTCTCTCCCTTTGTCATCAACAAAAAGGAGAAGTGTAACTTTCTAAGTGTTTGAGGTACAAGTTCAAGTCATTGCATAATAAACATTAATCTATAGTTTTATCATTATGCAAGCTAGCAAAATTTTGATTTTTGCAAGTTTGTAAATTTTACTAGATGTGCAAGTTTAGTATGTTTGTTTTGCAATATTCAAGCTATCAAGTGTTTGAAAAAGATAACAAGTTTTGCTTGAGATTTCAAGCTAGCAATTCTTGGTGATGTTCAAGATAGCAATTTCTTCTCTTTTGAGAAGTGCGATTATTTTTGTTTCCTTTGTAAAAATGTAAGCTAACAAAATGTTACATCATTTTATAACATGGAAGCTAACAATTTGAGATGTTCAAGAAGCAAGTTCTTTCTTCTTGAATTGTGCGAGCTAGTATCTTTTATCTCCCCCTTTGTCATTGTCAAAAAGAAGGGAAGACCCTTTATATCAATTTTCAAATTGTGACAAAGTTGAAGTATCAATCCTTTTTTAATATATTTGTGCAATATGATATTTTCAAATTAAAACATGCATAATTTCAAAACCTTACATATCATCCTTACTTTATGCATGACACTAAAAAATAAATCATCACTATGGGCATATCATACAGATACGAAGATATTAAAATCTTTAAGTATTTATCACTTCATGCATTAAATCAATCATGTTGAACATGACACCCAACATTCATCATTTTTCTCATACATGATACTAAAGCATTCTTGGTACCAATAATTTCTCTTAAGCATGATACTAAAAATTCATGATATCAAATATTAAATCAATATTTTTAAATCATCACATAAAGAATAACAAGAGAAATTTTGGTGATGAGATATACTTCAAGAATACAAGGTATTATACAAAGACAAAAATCATATCATAAAAGATGAGATCATGTGAATACCAAAAGACATGATTTATTTTGACAAATCTCCTCTTAAATATTCAAAGAGAAATATTAGAAGATCAAATAATATAATATCTTGACTCATGCATAAGAAATCTCTAGATATAAATCTCGAATCAAATTCAAATCGTCAAATCAAAATCGTTTTCAAGAGATTCATAAAAGTGATACAAATAGATTCATTAATCTCCTTTTTGGAAAACTCGTTAAAGTAGAAAAGAAGAAATCTTTCAAGGAAAAATCTATCCTTTTTTTAGTTATTTCAATTCATATGATTTATTTCATTTATGCCAAATAAAAATATGTATTATGTTTAAAACCTAAAGTGTAAGATTTATTACGACAAATATCAATAAGGAATAAATCACGAAAATCATCATGCATCATTTTTAAATCTCATGCATAGCATAAAATCACCAAGCATGGTACCAAAAATTTTAATATTTTCATTACAACATCAAGCATGGTTTCATTGAACATAATTTTGAATGATTCTTATAGATATCTAAAACTTCTTTAGTTTTAATTTATATGATTCTTATAGATATCTCCTAAACCTGATAAAAGGAGAAAGAGCTGTAAGAAGGAGATTGATCTTCGCCTATAAAAGAAGATCAATAGTGGATGCCGGTGGCCTCGACGGAAGAGGAATCGGTGGAGTGGATGTAGGTCATGATGACTAAACCACTATAAAATCGACGTGTTCTTCTTTGGTTTGCATTTCTATATTTGAGCAATTTACTTTACTGCAAACCTCTTAACTTGCTTTACATCCACTACACTCTTGTTTCAAAGATTAATCTTTTAATGTATGATTTCGAACTGTTTCATATGAAACCAAGCGAAACCGTTGTTGACATGTACACCCGTTTTATGGATGTCATCAATAGTTTAAAAGCTCTTGGCAAATGCTTTTCTAATTTTGAACTTGTTAACAAGATTTTACGATCGCTTTTTAAAAATTAGGATTCAAAAATAATGGCTATTTAAGAATAAAAAAATTCGAATACTTTTTTGATTGAAGAACTTATCGGGTCTTTAATGACCTATGAAATGACGTGCAATGCATATGAAGAACTTGAGAACCACCTTCCAAAGGACAGGAAAGATTTCAGACTAAGAACAATCGAAGACTAGTTGAGTATAAGCTCAAGTAATGGTGAACATGAACTCCTCACTATGAAATTTAAAAAGTTCATGAAACAAAAATTAAAGGACAAAAAGAACACAATTACTTGTTATGAATGCAAGAAGAAGGTGACTTTGGATGAATTGAGCTCCTCCGAAGATGAGGAGAAAATCAACAAAAGCGAGGTGGCAAACTACGCCTTAACGACTTTCGATAATGAGATAAAATACTCAAACGAAACCCCCTTAGTTTATTTTAAAATTATATGATTCATTTCATGAATTACTTTTAATTTAGTTTAGAATAATTATTTTTCTTGAAAATTACATGTTTAAAAATGAAATGAAAATGTTTAAAAAAAATTGGGATCATGCTTTTTATGATCATGAAAATTGCATGGTTTATGATAAACAAACAAAATGATTTTGATGAAAATTGTCTTATAAAATCATGCTATATGTCTTTAAGAAGTAATAATGTGTATTATGTTGATTTTCGTATTATTTCTCGATTTTGATTAAATGAAATCATGTTTGATTTGAAGTAATGCATAATGATCATGCTTAATGAGTTTATCTTTCGAAATTATATATGACGATTCTTGAGATTTATGGATTATCAATTTTTACGATAATGAAAGTGGCTTTTCTAATTTTAAAAATGATGCATGTTTTGATTTGACATAAATAAAAAAGGCATACTTATCTGAAATAGTGTAAGTGTTGATGATTATATATTGAATGATGCATAATGATGTAATAAAAATATTAAATATTTTGATACCATGATTGACGATTTTATACATGAGATTTTAAAGTTATATATGATGATTTTTGTGATTTATTAATCTTGATGATTTTTATGATAAATCTTGCACTTTTAGTTTTAAACATGATATATGTTTTTGTTTGGCATAAATGAAATAAATCACATGAATTGAAACAACTAAAAATAGGATAGGTTTTAACTTGAAAGATTTCTTTTTTCTTACTTTATCGAGTTTTCCAAAAAGGAGATTAATGAATCTATTTGTATCACTTTTATGAATCTCTTGAAAACGATTTTGATTTGATGATTTGAATTTAATTCGAGATTTATAACTAGAGATTTCTTATGCATGAATCAAGATATTATATCATTTGATCTCCTATATTTCTTTTATCCATTTATAAAAGAAGTAATTTGTTGAAATAAATCATGTCTTGTGGCATTCATGAAAAATTGAGACATTATGCATGAATCATGTGAATCTATTTACATTGTCTTCATTAAATTTTTTGAAAAGTGATTTTGATTATTTGAATTTGAATGAGAAATTCTCAACTGAATCATGTGCCTTCTTTTTTATTTTTTTATTTCTCTACTTGAGCTATCGTTTATGAGAATAAAAAATTTTCTATCTTCGATTATTTCTTTTTATTATTTATTAAAGAAGAGACTTATACAAACAAACAATGACCTTGATAATAGTTTGTAATGGTTTGAAATTAAGCATGTTATATGTTAAAGATTTGAAACCATGTTTTGATATCATATATACCTAAGAAATGTTGTTTTGACAAATTGAATGAATTGAAAATGAATGATGATTTTTCTCTTGATTATAACTTGTGATATTTTTTTATGAATCATTATCTTGATTTCTCGATATTCGATATATGAGATTTTTCTATGAATCAAGATTTTTCATACTATGATTCTTCTTGGTATTCACTAAAAATGAATGTATTCAAATTAACCATGATATGCTACTTGACATCTTGATAATTTATGACTTGAGTTTTGTTATGTATTATTCCCCTCTTCTTTATTCTTATTTACAATGATAGAAGGGGAGAAAAGAAATCACTTGCATTTCAAAGATCGATAAATTTATTTATTTCATTTTGAATCTCTTGCAAATGATTTTGATGATCTTGATTATTTAAAGTTGAATGTTTGGTACCAACAATCATAAAGTGATATATGCTTAAAACTATTGATTTAATGTTTAGTATTATAAATGCTTTAAATGATGAATGTTTGGTATCATGATCAAAATGTTGATAAATGCTTAAAAATTTAATGTCTTAGTATCATGTATGATATGCTCATAATGATGATTGATTGATTGATTTATTTATTTATATTTTGTATCATGCATGAAAAATGGCATGTAACGTTTTAAAATTGTGCATGTTGTAAATTGAAAATATAATGATGCACAAATAAGATTGATACTTTACCTTTGTCATGATTTGGAAATTATTGTAAAGGGAAAAGAATTACAAACATTGTATTCTTCCCTTCTTTTTGACAATGATAAAGGGGGAGAAATTTTGCTAACTTGCTAGCTAGCATGCATACTTCAAGAAGAAGCAAAAAGATTGCACACCCGAAAAATGCAAAAATTTTGTTAACTTTTATTGTAAAATTTGCTAGCTCATAAATTGCAAGGAGAAAAACTTCCTCGAAAGCAAAATTGCTAGCTTACTCTAAAATGATGCATGCAATACTTATGATTTTATTATGATGATGTATTTGATGTATTGCATATCATGTATGAGAATCATGATTAAAATTGTATTGACTTGAATTAAATTTAAATTCAAGGTTTATCTCAATTATGACATATTGAAATAAGAATGATAATTTATTTTTATCATAATTTGAAAATTCATGAATTGTACCATTATTTTGTTATTCCCCTCTTTTTGTCAATAACAAAGGGGGAGAAAGAATTTCTAGCATGCACATCATGAAAAGAGGCAAACTTGCTAGCTTGCTAATCTCAAAAGTGAAGCTAGAAGTACTATCTTGTAAATCTCAAGAGAAGCAATGTTTGCTAAGTTACACATTTTAAGAAGAGGCAAAAAGTCTATCATGCATATCTCAAAAGATGTAAAATTTTGCTAACTTTCATATGTGTAAAATTTGATAGCTTGCATACTTTAAAATGATGTAAAAATTTGCTAGCTTGCATATTCTAAAATGTTGTAAGATTCACTAGCTTGCATGATGTCGAACTTGCTTTCTTGAACATCACCAAGAAAGCTATCTTGCTTATCTCAAGAAGCAAAACATGCTAACTTGCACATCTTTAATTATTGCTAGCTTGCATAATGATAAAATTGAAAATTATGTATATTATGCAATGATTTAAAATTATGTTGCAAATGGTGCTAGTTTACATGCTCTAAAATGAAATAAAAATTTGCTAGCATGTATGTTGCAAAACTTGCATATCTCTAAAAATATGTTACTTGGATGATGTACTTCTCCTTTTTGTTGATGACAAAGAGGGAGAAGTATGATGATGTTATGCATAATTTTATAATAATATGTTGTTTGGATTTATAAATCCAAGGGTTTTATAAATATGCCATATTGATAGGGGGAGTTTGTTTTAACTTCGTCATCAATTGGTTGTCATCATTAAAAAGGGCGAGATTATTGAATCTCGTATTTTGACAATGACACCAATTAATAATTGTTCATGATTTAATATGTATTTTGAGTGACGTAGGATGCTTCGATCAGGATGAGACAATTAAAGCAGGAAAAATCATGTTGTGCTAGAGGAAAATATGTCAGAAGATTAGACGTTGAGCCAGAGGATCGGTCGACGTATCGATAGAAGGCTTTAGGCCAGGGATTCGGGCATTGGGCTAAGAAGAGTGGATATTGCACCAAGGATATCGGAGTTGCGGAGTCAACTGACCGATTGGGTAATAGGCTACAAGAGAGGACGATGCGCCGAAGAATCGGATGAAGCGTCGAGGGACCAATGACATGCCGGACAACATGATTAATACTTAGTATTAATTGTCTAGATCGAAGTGTATTTTTATATGTGTAGGATTAACTACGATAGCAAGACATAAAGTAGAATGAAGTCCCGAAGTCAAGAATGTGATTTTATTGGGAGTTTGAGAGTTCGTCGGAAGTCCAAACATTCATCGGAAGTTCTGCAAGAACCAGCCGAGAAGTCCAGGAGCTTGCTGGAAGAAGCTCATTGGAACTCATCAAGAAGATCATCATGAAGTTCAGGAGCTTGCCGGGAGTCCGCCGGAACATTGCCGAGAGATCGTCGAAAGTTCGCCTGAAGATCGCTGGAAGAAACTAGACTTACGAACTTATTTAGCTTAGAATATGTCTTATGAACCATAGTTAGCACTTAATTGGGTTTGGATTTGGGCCAACCCAATTAGGGGCTAGTTGGGCTCATGTAAGGACTGTGTTGGGCCCAATGAGAGGCCCAAACAGTGACCCAAGAGGAAGCACCGTCATGGTACAATTTTCGAGACTATGTTAGGCGGTAGTACCATCGGTCTGGGCGGTGATACCACCTAGACACAACCTCTAAGAAGGCTGCAGGCGGTGGTACTACTAGCTTGGGCGATGGTAAGCCAGACTAGTCGGTGGTACCACCCAGTGCAGTGTTAGTGTCAGACTGACACTAGCAGTGGTACCACCCAATGCAGGTGGTGGTATCGCCTATGCCCAGGAAACCCGAGATGAGATGTTTTTAGGCTCCATGTTTGAATTAACATGAAGCCTATAAATACCCCTCTCATCCCTAGTTAAAACACACAAGTATTGAGAGTAAAAAGGAAAGAAACTCTACTGTAATCTTGTGTAAAACTCCTCTCAAAGTTCTAAGTATTAGAATAGTTTGAGAGAGGAGTGAGTAGGGGTGTAAGGGTTATCTCCTAAACCCAATAAAAGGAGAAAGAGCTGTAAGAAGGAGGTTGATCTTCACATATAAAGGAAGATCGATAGTAGATACCGGTGGCCTCGACGGAAGAGGAATCGATGGAGTGGATGTAAGTCACAATGACCGAACCACTATAAAATCACATGTTCTTCTCCGGTTTGCATTTCTATATTTGAGTAATTTACTTTACTACAAACCTCTTAACTTGCTTTATATCCACTACGCTCTTCTGTAAGATTTCAAGCTATCTTTACGAAAACGCTTTCAAGTTAACCTCTCTCCGAAACAATTTTCGTTGAAATCGGTTTTCATCATATGAAGGTTTTTTGAACCGACATAATTTTACCGTTGTACTAATTCACCTCCCCTCTTAGTGCCAATCCTTTCCTAACACTTAATTTACACAAAAGAAAATTTATGTATCAAATATCAAGAAATCAAGAATTTAACAAGCATAAGTTTAACATTCAAGCTAGTACTTTTTGCTTTCTTTTGCATCAATATTCTAATTATAACATAAATATAAAGGAGTCATATGAAAATCATGACATGAAAGATGAAAGATCAAGAAAGATCAATTCATGAATGATTCATTTTGATAAATCTCCTTTTTAGTAAATAACAAAAAGAAATCTTAGGAGATTAAATAGTCAATGATCTTCAAAGGAAATCTTAAGTTATGAATTTCAAGAAATCAAGATAATGATTTGGATTAAGTATTTTCTTTAATAAATTGTAAGATTCATATAAGAATAAAGAGTAAGGGATCTTGATTCATATAAAGAAAATCTCAAGTTATAATTTCGATATATCAAGATCATGATATAGATAAAATTTATTCAAATTCAAATCATCAAAATCACTTTCATAATTCAAGAGATTACATACAGTAGATTCATCATTAAGAATCATTTATTGAAAAAGTGAAAGCTTTAGAGACATTTTTAAGAAAAAAAATGCCTCCCCTTTTTGTTTCAATTTAAGTGATTTGATTTCATACAAGCATACCCAAGTTTTTTTATCCCAAATCAAAACATACATCATCATTTAAAAATGAATAAAATAGAAAATCATCACAAAAATCATCAAGACCAATAAACCATAAATCACAAAAATCATCATGACTTCAAATCATTATGTATAATTAAATCATTAAATCATCAAGCATGATTTCATTAAACATAAAGCATTTTTAAAATTACTTTGTTTCAGCTAGTGAGCTTTGTGAAGTTATTGGATCTCTAGTCATAAGCCTTGTGTTAGGATTGAATCAGGTGAATTAGTGTAGCGATAAAAATATCGATTTTAAAAATCTTCGTTTCGATAAAAAACTATATCGGAAAGATGTTAACTTGAAAGGGAAGTGTAGTAAATAAGTAAGTAAAGCAGTTTGCAATGAAAGTAAAAAGCTTAAAGTAAATGCAAATTGAATTTTATAGTGGTTCAATCGTTGTGACCTATATCCACTCATGATTTCTCTTCCATGGAGGCTACGGGCATTCATTAACAGTCTTCCTTCAATGGGCGAAGACTAACTACTCTTACAATTCGATTCTCCTTTTGATAGGTTCAGGAGAGAACTTTTACACCACTACTCACTCCTCTCTAAATAGAAATCACACTTAGACTAGAGGAGGAGAACTCTCACAATATTACAATAAAATTTTCCCTTGTTTTTGTTCTCAGTTCTTGTGTAATTTGAGCAGGAATGAGAGGGATATTTATAGGCCCTAAATGGATTTAAACTTGGAGCCTAAAAGTATCTCATCCTTGGTTTTCGGGGTACTGGCGATACCACCACTTGTGTTGAGTGGTACCACTACCTACAGCACTGACACTGGGTGGTATCACTGCTTAGTATGATGGTACCATCGTTTGACATAGTTTGGAAGACTATGTCCAGGCGGTACCACCGCCCAGATTGGCGGTACCATTGGCTAGTTTGGTAGTACTACCGCCTGACATAGTCTTGGAGATTGTGTCTCGGAGACTGAGCCACTAGCAGTGCCACTGCTTGACTCAACTTTTGGGTCACTGAATGAGGCTTTCTCTTAGCCCAAAACAGCCTAATTTGGGTCCAATTGGCCCCTAATTGAGTTGGCTTAATTGCATTCTAAACTAACCTAATTATTTCCTAATCTAACTCGATCTTGATAAATTATTACAAAACACAAATCATCTATTGTCCGGTATGTCACTGGTTCTTCCAGCGCTTTGTTCGATCCTTTAGCACATCGTCCTCTTCTTCGGCGTATTGCCCTATCGGTATGTTGACACTTACAACTTCCAATCTTCTTGTCGTAATGTCCGATCTTCTTAGCTCGATGCCCAAATTCATGACATGAAACCTTCTACTGATACGTCGATCAATCCTCCGGCCCGACGTCCAATCTTTTGATATATTCAACTCCGGCCCAACATCTGATTCCTCTTGCTTTAATCAATTTACTATTGAATCTCGAATTTTGATGATGAAGTCAATTGTCATTTGTTATCTAATCCATATGTTGAGATAAGTGTGCAGGATTAACTACGATGAAAGTAAGACATGCAGCAGGAGTTGCGCCGAAGTCAAGACTATGATCACGTTGGGGGTTCGAGAGTTCGACGGAAGTCCGGACGGTCATCGGAGGTTCTGCGGGAACAAATCCGAGAAGTCCAGGAGCTTGCCAAAGAAGCTCATCGGAACTCGCCAAGTGGATCGTCGCAAGTCCAGGAGTTTGCCGGAAGTCCACCGGAGCATCGTCGAGGGTTCGTCAGATGATCGCTGGAAGTTCGCCGGAAGCTCGACGGAAGAAGCGATTGACGCACCGGAGCAAGTTGCAGTAAATGTCTTGAAAAATATTGTAGTTAGCATGATGATTAAGTTAGAAATGGGAGGTGATACCATTAACTTAATCTTAGGGCAATTGGGCCCTTGACAGACCCAAATTGGGCCGAATGGATTAGCCCATTTAGACCCAGATTTCTTGGCCGGCGGTGGCATCGCCTGGGTCGGTGGTGGCACCGCCCAGGAGCTGAGTCTCCGAGTGAGGCTAGGCGGTCGTACCGTCCCTGTCAAGCAGTGGCACCGCCTGGGCTCAGTCTCCGAGTGAGACTGGGTGATAGTACCGCCCCTATCAGGCGGTGGTTCCGCCCAAGCTCGGTCTCCGAGCTCTGTTAGGTAGTAGTACTGCTAGGACCCCGAAAATATGGGAAATGACGTTTTTGAGCTCCAAATTCAAATCAGTTTGGGGCCTATATAACCCCACCCTTTCATGCATGAAAGGGCACTGAAACATAGCATTTATTCTGAGATTTTGAGAGATTAAAAGTGTTGTAAAAGGCTAGAAGTTCTTCTCCCTCTTTTCTTCGAAGTTTTGATCATTCAAGAGAGGAGTGAAAAATCTGTAAGGGTTGTCTCCTAAGCCCGTCAAAAGGAGTGAAACTGTAAAAGGGTGGTTGGCCTTCGCCTATTGAAGGAAGGCCTCTAGTGGACGTCGGTGACCTCATCGGAGGAGGAAGCCAAAAGTGGATGTAGGTCAAGATTGACCGAACCACTCTAAATCTCGGTTTGTATTTACATTTTGTTCTCTATCTTAACTGCAACTACTTCCATAGCTTTACTTTAACTGCACTTTGCTTGATCTTAAGTTAAAGCAATTTCTGAATCGACTTTCATACGAAATCATTCTTATCGTACGAACATCGTTTTAAATCGTCGAAAGTTTTCCGCTGCACTAATTCACCCCCCCCCCCCTCTTAGTGCTCTTGATCCTAACAATTGGTATCAGAGCGGGGTTAACTCTCAATTGGATTAAAACCCAAGAGAGATGGCATACGTCGAAAATCAAGAGGGCTACTCTATTACATGTCCACCCATGTTCAATGGGACGGACTACACCTATTGGAAGACCCGAATGAGGATCTTCCTTATTTCAATGGATTTTCAACTTTGGAATCTTGTCGAAAATGGATTTTCGAAGTCTTCTCTTCCAATGATCGGTTGGAATGAATTGGAGAAGAAGACTTTCGCTCTTAATGCAAAGGCTATGAGTGCCTTATTTTGTGCGCTTGATAAAAATGAGTTCAATCGTGTTTCAGTTTGTGAAACCGCATTTGATATTTGGCATACACTCAAAGTGACTCACGAAGGCACAAGTAGAGTGAAAGAGTCAAAAATCAATCTTTTGATATATTCTTTTGAACTTTTCCGAATGAAACCGAGCGAGACTATTGGCGATATGTACACCCGTTTCATGGATGTCGTCAATGGTCTAAAAGGACTCGGCAAAAGTTTTTTGGATTTTGAGCTCGTAAATAAGATTTTAAGATCCCTTCCTAAGAGTTGGGACCCTAAAGTCACTGCTATTTAAGAGGCTAAAGATCTAAACAACTTCCCTCTTGAAGAATTAATCGGGTCATTAATGACCTATGAAATGACTTGCAAAGCTCATGAAGAGCAAGAAGACATCCTTCCAAAGAATAGGAAGGATATGACACTTAGAACTTTCGAAGACCACTTGAGAGAAAACTCTAGTGATGAAGACTATGACGATGACTTGGCACTTCTAACAAGGAAATTCAAAAAATTCATTAAAAGAAACAAGTTTAAAAATGACTCAAAATAAATTTGAACCCAAAAAGGACCAAGTTATTTACTACGAATGTAAGAAGCCGGGACACTACAAAAGTAATTGTCCCCAAGCCAAGAAGAGAACACCAAAGAAGAAGGTGCTCAAAACAATGTGGGATGACTCAAGCGCATCCGAAGAAGAGGAGTCCAACACCGAGCAAGTTGCTCATTACGCCCTAATGGCCATCGGAGATGAGGTAACAAATTTCATTGATGTAGATTTATCATTTGATGAATTACTAAATGCCTTCCATGACTTATTTGATGAATGCAAAACTATTAGTAGAAAATACAAATTGCTAAAAAAGGAGCATGATAGTCTTACTTGTAATTTCGATAAATTAGAAATTAAATATCATGATAGTTTAGCTCCATGTAAAAAATACATTGATCTAGAAACTCTCCAAAGGAGAACTTGCTACTTAAGGACACCTTGAAGAAATTCGAGGTTGGTAGCAAGTCTTTGAATATAATCCTTACAAATAAGGGTCATGTTTCTAAAAGAAGTGGAATCGGATTTATGAGAAGTCCTCACCAAAATCCAACCACCTTCATTAAAGGCCCTATCTTATATATTCGGCACCAAAGCAAATGCAACTTTTGTTGCAAACATGGACATAGAACTTATCATTGTCCATTCCAGAAAGTTAGTCCGAACAAATTGATTTGGGTTCCTAAAGGAACCACGATAAATTCTATGCAACATGATAAAAAATTTAGATCAGTGTTTGAGACACCCAAAAGTAAATGGGTACCTAAAAATCATCCTTTCTTGTAGAAGCATACATCATCACAAGCTAGGAGCAAGAGATGGTACCTTGATAGTGGATGCTCAAGGCATATGACCGGAGATCCATCTCAATTCTCTAAGCTCACTAGTATAGACGAAGGCTATGTCACCTTCGGAGACAACAACAAGGGTAAAATCATTGGCAAAGGAACTATAGGTAACAAATCCAACTTCTTTATTGAAGATGTTTTGTTAGTTGATGGTTTAAAACATAACCTCTTGAGCATTAGTCAATTGTGTGATAAAGGATATATTGTCAAATTCGAATCTAATGCTTGCATCATTGAAAAACCACACAAAAACACATCTATGATTGCATTAAAACAAAATAATGTATACACCATTGACATCAATGATCTTAGCAATGAAATGTGTTTCTCGGTTTTGAATGAGGATGCTTGGCTTTGGCATAGGAGATTAGGCAATGCTAGCATGAAACTAATCACTCAAATATCATCCAAAGAACTTGTAAGAGGAATTCTCATATCAAGTTCATCAAAGATAATGTGTGTGATGCTTGTCAATTAGGAAAACAAATTAAGGGTATTTTCAAATCTAAGAATCAAATAAGCACCTCTAGGCCCTTACAATTGATCCATATGGACTTGTTTGGACCTATCTCTACATCAAGTCTAGGAGGTAGCAAATACGCCTTCGTCATTGTAGATGACTATAGTAGATACACATGGACTTATTTCTTAAAACACAAAAATGAATGCTTTAGATATTTTACCAAGTTTTGCAAACTTGTCCAAAATGAAAAGGGTTCTATAATTTCGTCAATTAGAAGTGATCATAGTGGTGAATTTCAAAATCATGATTTTCAAGAATTTTGTGAATTTAATTGATACAATCATAACTTTTCTACTCCAAGAAATCCTCAACAAAATGGAGTAGTAGAAAGAAAAAATAGAAATTTATAAGAAATGGTAAGAACCATGTTGAATGAACATAGTCTACCTAAATATTTTTGGGCCGAAGCCGTAAACACTACATGCTATATTTTGAATAGAGTTCTAGTAAGATCCTAACTCACCAAAACTCCCTATGAGTTGTGGAACAACAAAAAACCCAATGTTTCATATTTTAAAGTTTTTGGGTGTAAGTGTTTTATCTTGAATGAAAAAGATGCCTTAGGAAAATTTGATGTTAAATTCGATGAAGGAATTTTTCTTGGTTATTCTTCGGTTTCTAAAGATTTTCATATCTTCAATAAAATAACTTTAATTATAGAAGAATCCATTCATGTTGTTTCAATGAGATTTTTGAAATCAAGAAAAATGATTTTGATGATGATGTTAATTTTGATTCTTTGAATTTAAATGAAACTCCTTCTCCAATTAGCAACTTGGATGCATCCACTTCTGAAACATCCTTACCCAAGGATTGGAAATATGTAGATACTCATCCTAAGGAGCTAATCCTAGGAGACACATCTAAGGGGGTTCAAACACGTTCTTCTCTTAAAGAATTTTGTGCCAACGCCGCTTTTCTCTCCCAAATTGAACCTAAATGTATTGACGAAGCCATGAAAGATGATTCATGGATTATCGCAATGCAAGATGAGTTAAATCAATTTGAGAGAAATGAGGTGTGGAAGCTTGTTCCTAGGCCAAATGACCATTTAGTTATTGGTACTAAATGGGTCTTTATAAACAAGCAAGATGAATATAGTATCGTGGTTAGAAACAATGCTAGATTAGTAGCCAAAGGTTTCAACCAAGAAGAAGGTATCGATTACGAAGAAACCTTCGCTCTTGTGGCTAGATTAGAAGCCATAAGGATGCTCCTTGCCTATGCTAGTAATAATAATTTTAAGTTATTTCAAATGGATGTTAAAAGCGCTTTTCTTAATGGCTTTATTTCCGAAGAAGTTTATGTTGAATAACCTCCCGGATTTGAAAATAATAGCCTCACTAATCATGTGTTTAAATTAACTAAAGCTCTCTATGGTTTAAAACAAGCCCCAAGGGCTTGGTATGAGAGACTTAGTTCTTTTCTTATTAAAAATAATTTCACAAAAGGCAAGGTTGATACTACATTGTTTATCAAAAATTTTGAAAATAATTTTCTCATTGTTTAGATTTATGTTGATGATATTATCTTTGGTTCTACAAATGAATCTCTTTGTGAATCTTTTGCTAAAACCATGAGTCTTGAATTTGAAATGAGTTTGATGGGAGAATTAACCTTTTTCTTAGGCTTACAAATTAAGCAACTAAGAAATTGTATCTTTATTAGTCAAACTAAATATGCTATAGATTTGCTAAAGAGATTTAATATGGAAAGCTCAAAAGCTATTAACACTCCTATTAACACATCCACTAAGTTAGAAGTTGATGAAAGTGGAGAAAGCTTCGATCAAAAAACTTATAGGGGTATGATAGGAAGTTTACTTTACCTCACTGCAATTAGACCGGATATCATGTTCAGTGTAGGACTTTGTGCTAGGTTTCAATCGAACCCTAAGATATCTCATCTCAAAGCGGTTAAAAGAATACTTAGATATCTTAAACGTACCACAAATCTAGGATTATGGTATCCGAAAATCGAGAAGTTTGAGTTAATTGCTTATGCTGATGCAGATTTTGCTGGATGTAGATTAGATAGAAAAAGCACATCAGGAACATGTCAATTTTTGGGACATGCTCTTGTTTCCTGGTCATCTAAGAAACAAAACTCGGTTGCACTATCAACAACCAAAGCTGAGTATATTGCAGCTAGTGCATGCTGTGCACAAGTTGTGTGGATGAAAAATACCTTAGAAGATTATAAAGTTCATCTTAAAAATATTGCCATTAAATGTGATAACATAAGTGCTATATGTTTAACAAAGAATCTCATTCAACACTCAAGAACAAAACATATTGATATTAGACATCACTTTATACGAGATCATGTCAGTAATCATGATGTAGTTATAGAGTTCATTGATACTAAACATCAACTAGCTGATATTTTTACAAAGCCTTTAAGTGAAGAATAATTTAATTTCATTAGAAGAGAATTAGGAATGTTAATGTGTCCGAATGCTTGAACTCATTAAATTTATTTTTCGGACTTTCTTGATTCAATAATCAAATCACTTAATTGCTATGATGATTTTACATGCCTTAATAATATGTTGGAAATTATGTGTTTTGGATATAAAAATTTCCATGATAATAAGCATGTTTTATCTTCATGATTGTATTGGAAAATCTATAGTAAAACCTTGTCCGAATGCATGAAAGTGTTAAAATTTATTTTCAGATTTTCTTGATACCTTATTCTCTTTCGAACTTAATGTAGCTTTCATAAGCATATGTCATATCGAGTTTGATTCATATCATTGATTTTTGACATATGAAATCAATTAGCAAATGCATCTTTCATAGGCTTATAATGTGAAAAATATTTTCGAGAAATGGATTTGATAAAATGATTCCTTCTTATAATTTCCTTCTTGAAAAAGGAAGAATTTTTACTTGCAAGGATATTGATTCACATACATATCTTGATCCTTGTAAAAATGAAGCATGATTTAATCTTTTCTTGAGATGTTTGTATAATTGGTATCCTATCACTCATTGTTGAAAAATGACATGAACCTAGTTATGACATGAATCATTAGCACACTTATGTTTAAAATTTGCTTATATCGTTCTCCTTTTTGTTGATGACAAAGGGGGAGAAATATATGAATTGATGCTATGAGTGCTATGAGTGCCATATTTGAATTTGAATTAAAGAAGCTTGCATTGAAATATATGGTAAATTGATGATAGAAATGCTATGATTGCTAAACACCTGAAATATTTGCATTATGTTAAGATATCAAGAACTTGCATCACAATTTTACATGTTGATATATTACCATATGATGAATTGCTACCATTACTATCATTCACATTTGAAATGTAAAACTTGAAAATGGATGTCAAGCCTTGACATCATTTTCAGAGAGATACATTATGATAGGAATCATGATGGAAGTATTGATAAGGTTAAACAATCTTAACTTATCAATATGTCTCTTGAATTCAAAGGCTTTGAATTCAAGAATGACTTATCTTGAGTATGGCATATAGATAGGGGGGAGTTAAAGTTAACTCCATTATCAATTGATTATCATCATCAAAAAGGGGGAGATTATTGAATCTCGGATTTTGATGATGAAGTCAATTGTCATTTGTTATCTAATCCATATGTTGAGATAAGTGTGCAGGATTAACTACGATGAAAGTAAGACATGCAGCAGGAGTTGCGCCGAAGTCAAGACTATGATCACGTTGGGGGTTCGAGAGTTCGACGGAAGTCCGGACGGTCATCGGAGATTCTACGGGAACAAATCCGAGAAGTCCAGGAGCTTGCCAAAGAAGCTCATCGGAACTTGCCAAGTGGATCGTCGCAAGTCCAGGAGTTTGCCGGAAGTCCACCGGAGCATCGCCGAGGGTTCGTCGGATGATTGCCAGAAGTTCACCGGAAGCTCGACAAAAGAAGCGATTGACGCACCGGAGCAAGTTGCATTAAATGTCTTGAAAAATATCGTAGTTAGCATGATGATTAAGTTAGAAATGGGAAGGTGATCCCATTAACTTAATCTTGGGGCAATTGGGCCCTTGACAGACCCAAATTGGGCATAATGGATCAGCCCATTCAGACCCAGATTTCCTGGCCGGCGGTGCGCCCCTGTCAGGCGGTGGCACCGCCTAGGAGCTGAGTCTCCGAGTGAGGCTGGGCGGTGGAACCGCCCCTGTCAGGCGGTGGCACCGCCTAGGAGCTGAGTCTCCGAGTGAGGCTGGGCGGTGGAACCGCCCCTGTCAGGCGGTGGCACCGCCTAGGAGCTGAGTCTCCGAGTGAGGCTGGGCGGTGGAACCGCCCCTGTCAGGCGGTGGCACCGCCTAGGAGCTGAGTCTCCGAGTGAGGCTGGGCGGTGGAACCGCCCCTGTCAGGCGGTGGCACCGCCTAGGAGCTGAGTCTCCGAGTGAGGCTGGGCGGTGGAACCGCCCCTGTCAGGCGGTGGCACCGCCTAGGAGCTGAGTCTCCGAGTGAGGCTGGGCGGTGGAACCGCCCCTGTCAGGCGGTGGCACCGCCTAGGAGCTGAGTCTCCGAGTGAGGCTGGGCGGTGGAACCGCCCCTGTCAGGCGGTGGCACCGCCTAGGAGCTGAGTCTCCGAGTGAGGCTGGGCGGTGGAACCGCCCCTGTCAGGCGGTGGCACCGCCTAGGAGCTGAGTCTCCGAGTGAGGCTGGGCGGTGGAACCGCCCCTGTCAGGCGGTGGCACCGCCTAGGAGCTGAGTCTCCGAGTGAGGCTGGGCGGTGGAACCGCCCCTGTCAGGCGGTGGCACCGCCTAGGAGCTGAGTCTCCGAGTGAGGCTGGGCGGTGGAACCGCCCCTGTCAGGCGGTGGCACCGCCTAGGAGCTGAGTCTCCGAGTGAGGCTGGGCGGTGGAACCGCCCCTGTCAGGCGGTGGCACCGCCTAGGAGCTGAGTCTCCGAGTGAGGCTGGGCGGTGGAACCGCCCCTGTCAGGCGGTGGCACCGCCTAGGAGCTGAGTCTCCGAGTGAGGCTGGGCGGTGGAACCGCCCCTGTCAGGCGGTGGCACCGCCTAGGAGCTGAGTCTCCGAGTGAGGCTGGGCGGTGGAACCGCCCCTGTCAGGCGGTGGCACCGCCTAGGAGCTGAGTCTCCGGCACCGCCTAGGAGCTGAGTCTCCGAGTGAGGCTGGGCGGTGGAACCGCCCCTGTCAGGCGGTGGCACCGCCTGGGCTCAGTCTCCGAGTGAGACTGGGTGGTAGTACGGCCCCTGTCAAGCGGTGGTACCGCCCGAGCTCGGTCTCCGATCTCTATCAGGCGGTAGTACTGCCCATTTATGGTGGTAGTACCACCAGGACCTTGAAAATATGGGAAATGATGTTTTTGAATTCCAAATTTAAATCAGTTTGGGGCCTATATAAACCCCACCCTTTCATGCATGAAAGGGCACTGAAACTTAGCATTTATTCTGAGATTTTGAGAGCTTAAAAGTGTTGTAAAAGGCTAGAAGTTCTTCTCCCTCTTTTCTTCGAAGTTTTGATCATTCAAGAGAGGAGTGAAAAATTTGTAAGGGTTGTCTCCTAAGCCCGTCAAAAGGAGTGAAACTATAAAAGGGTGGTTGGCCTTCGCCTATTGAAGGAAGGCCTCTAGTGGACGTCGGTGACCTCATCGGAGGAGGAAGCCAAAAGTGGATGTAGGTCAAGATTGACCGAACCACTCTAAATCTCGGTTTGCATTTACATTTTGTTCTCTATCTTAATTGCAACTACTTCCATAGCTTTACTTTAACTGCGCTTTGCTTGATCTTAAGTTAAAGCAATTTTTGAATCGACTTTCATACCGAAATCGTTCTTATCGTACGAACGTCGTTTTAAATCGTCGAAAGTTTTCCGCTGTACTAATTCACCCCCCCCCTCTTAGTGCTCTTGATCGTAACATTTACCTCTCTTGATCGAAGCTAGTCCTGCATTACTCAAAACGTAAATTATATCACAAACTCTATCAATTGGTTTCGTCATCAAAATCTAGGATTCAAACAATCTCCCTTTTTTTTTTTATGATAAACAATTGATGATGGGGTTTAAACCTAACTCCCCCTATCAATATGCCATATTGATAGAACCATAAATTTAGAAATAAATTATGAATCCAAGCAATATGTCATCATAAAATCATACATAATCAAAATTTCAATACATTATTCTATGCATGATTGTCATCATAACTTTTCCCCTTTTGTCATCAACAAAAAGGAGAAGTGCAACTTTCAAGATTTAGAGATATGCAAGCTTAGCGATTTAGCAAATTTTTCATCACTTTGGAACATGCAAGCTAGGGAGTTCTTCATTCTCTTTTGAGAAGTGAAAGTTAGCAATTTTTGCATCCTTTGTAATGTTCGAACTAGCAAATTTAGTAAGTTTTATATCATTTTCAAACATGCAAGCTAGTAAATTTTTTATCAGTTTAGAACATACAAGCTATCAATTTTATTTTTCTTTGCGATGTTCAATATAGCAAGTTTTTGAAAAAGAATACAAGTTTTATATCATGCAAGCTAGCATATTTTACATCATTTTAAAATATACAAGCTAGCAAATTTCACATCATTTTAGAACATGCAAGCTAGCAAGTTTTCTTCTTTTTGAAATGTGTAAGCTAACAAGTTTTAGCTTCTTCTTGAATTATGTAAGCTAGCAAATTTTAGTTCTTTTTTGAGATGTACACACTAGTAATTCTTTCTCCCCCTTTGTCATTAGTAAAAAGAGGGGAATAACACAAAGGTGTAAATATTCAAGTGATCATATGAAAGATATCAAGAAAAATTAATTTGGTGATAAGGTATACAATTCATGAATACAAAGGAATTATATATAATAAAACTCAAGTCATAAACTTTAAAAACTCAAGTGACATATCATGGTTAATTTAGATAAATGTTCTCTTTAGTAAACAACAAAAGAATTATACAAGAACAAATAATAAATATTCTTGATTCATGCATAAGAATTCTCATGTCATCAAGATCATGATTCATAAAAAATCTCAAGTTATAAAAATCAAGAAATCAAGATCATGATCCGAAAAATATATAAGAAGAGTTTCTATATAACTTTGGTTCTCTTGATATGCTAGCAATTTTCTTTCTCCCATTTATCATTTTAAGAAAGAAGAAGAGGGGAATAATACAATGGTGCAAATTTTTCTTCTTACATCATGACTCTAAGCATTACATAACATATACAATTATAAATATAAAGAATTTGTACATAACAAAACTCAAGTAATAAATTATCAAGATGTCTCTAGTATATGTATAAGCAATCACACCAGATGATCATGGACCACAACCTAATATGATCAGGCCCGAGCTAATAGGCCGAATGACTCATATCAAGATCTATGTGTGCAATAGTGTATCTCCATGCCCTGTGATCATCCATCTCGTCATCGTCGGTTCCGTCGACATCTCGATGCATCTCCATGCATGGTATATCATTGTTTATTAAGATAACTCTCCTCTTTAGTGAATAGCAAAAAGAATCATAGAAGAACAAAATATGAAAATTTTTGATTCATAATAAATCTAAATTCATCAAGTGAAAAAATCAAGATTCGTTTAGATAAATCTCTTCTTTAGTGAAAGGAAAAATCTTGATTCATAGAAAACTTTCAAGTTATAATCAAAAGAATAATCATGATTTATTTGGATGAATGTTCTTTTAAAAGAGTGAATCATATGAGAATCACGAAAAATAATTCCATATAAAAAATATCTTAAGTCCTAAATATCGATAAATGATTTGATTGGATATATCATATTATTATTAAAATGAATCATACGAAAAGAAATCCAAAATCGTCATCAAAATCTTTTTTAGAAAAATTCAATAAAAGCATAGATAGATTCCTATAAGATTAAAAATAGCTCAAGTTCTTTTAGTTCCAAATTTGTGATTGATTTCGCTAGTCTTTCATACAAAGGCCATGCATCATCATTGAAAAAAAATAGGGAAATCATCAAGATACACATTATTACTTCTTAAAACATACATACGATTAATCTTACTAGATGCACAAGCATTAGATTTAAATCTAACATTTTGTTCCTTTATCATAAAACAGGTAATTTTCATAATCAAATTTTTTTATAATTTTTCTAAACTAATTTAAAAAATAACTCATGAAATGCATCAAGTTATTTCAAAATAAGGTAAATACATTTTGGGAGAGTTACATACTTCATTGTGAAAGGCCACCTCGTCTTTGTTGGTTTGCTCCTCATCTTCGGATGCGCTCGATTCGTCCTTCCTTTGACAACATCTTCTTCAGTTTTATATACTCACGTTGGAGTACTTACTCGGCTTCTTGTGTTAATAGAACGTATTTGGTTCTTTTAAGTTTATTTTTATTCTTTAATTCTTGTTTCATGAACTTTTTAAGTTTATTATTAAGAGTTCAAAGTCATCATCACTTGAGCTTTGCTCAAGTGATTTTCTGATTGTGATTTCTTGAGTTCTAAGTTCCAAATTGTTCATATTCTTTGGAAGGTTGTTCTTATGTTCATCAAGTTCATCATGTGCCTCACATATCATTTCATAGGTCATCGAAAACCCAATAAGTTCTTCAATTGGAAAATGGTTTGAGTTATTTGATTCTCGAATAGTCATTACTTTAGGATCCTAATTTTAGGAAGAGAACGTAAAACTTTATTCACAAGTTCAAGATTCGAAAAACTTTTACCAAAAGCTTTTAAACTATTGATGACATCCGAAAAATGGGTGTACATGTCAATTATAGTTTCGCTTGGCTTCATTCGAAATAATTCAAAATAATACATCAAAAGATTAATTTTTGAATCTTTAACTCTACTAGTGCCTTCGTGTGTGATTTTAAGAGTGTGCCAAATATCATATACAGTTTCACAAATAGAAATTTGATTGAATTTATTCTTATTCAAAGCACAAAATAAAGCATTCATAGATTTGGCGTTCAAAGAGAAAGTCTTCTTCTCCAAATCATTCCAATCGTTCATTGGAAGAGAAGACTTTTGAAATCCATTTTCAACAATATTCCATAAATCGAGATTCAATGAATGCAAGAAAACTCTCATCTAAGTTTTCCAATAAGTGTAGTAGTCTATCCTATTGAACATAGGAGGATGAATGATAGAGTGACCCTCTTGAAAGTCGAAAAGAGCTATTTCTCTTAGGTGTTAAACCAAATGAGAGAAAATGTGGCTCTGATATCAACTGTTAAGATTGAGTCGGCATTAAGAGTGAATTAGTGTAGCGATAAAAATGTTAGTTTTGAAAATCTTCGTTTCGATAAAAAATCATATCGGAAATATATTAACTTGAAAGCATACAAAAGCATAGTGAATAAGTAAAGTAGTTTGCAATAAAAGTAAAGAGCTTAAAGTAAATGTAAACTAAGTTTAATAGTGGTTCGGTCATCGTGACCTACATCCACTCCCGATTCCTCTTCCGTCGAGGCCATAGGCATCTGCTAACGATCTTCCTTCAATGGGCGAAGATCAACTACCTTTACAACTCTATTCTCTTTTTGATAGGCTCAAGAGAGAACCTTTACACCTTAACTCACTCCTTTCTAAATAGAAATCACACTTAGATTAGAGGAGAACTCTCACAAAATTATAATGGAATTTTCCCTTGTTTTTATTCTCAGTTATTATGTAATCTGAGCAGGGATGAGAGGGATATTTATAGGCCCCAAATGGATTCAAACTTAGAGCCTAAAAGTGTGTCATCTCCGATTTTCGGGGTACTAGCGTTACCACCACTTATGTTGGGCAGTACCATCACCTATAGAACTGACATTGGGTGGTACGATCGCTCAGTCTGGCGGTACCACCGATTGACATAGCTTGGAAGACTGTATCCAGGTGGTACCATCACCTAATCTAGCAGTACTACCGCCTGACATGGTCTCGGAGATTGAGCTACTGGTGATGCCATCATCGATCATTGAATGAGCCTTTCTCTTAGCTCAAAATAGTCTCAATTTGAGCCCAATTGACCCCTAAATGAGTTGGCTTAATTATATTTTAAACCAACCTAATTATTACTTAATCTAACTCGATCTAGATAAATTATTATAAAGCACGAATCATCTATTATCCGACATGTCATTGGTTCTACTAGCGCTTCGTTCGATCATTCAGTGCATTATCCTCTCCTTCAGCATATTGCAAAATTGGCACATTGACACTCGCAACTTTCAATCTCCTTGGCACAATGTCTGATCTTCTTGGCCCGATGCCCAAATTCATGTCATGAAGCCTTCTACCGACACGTCGACTAATCCTCCGGCCCAACATCCAATCTTTTAACATGTTCAACTTCGGCCCAACATCTGATTCCTCCTACTTTAATCAATTTGTCTCTCCTAATCAAAGATATTCCTGTATCACTCAAAACATAGATTATATCATAAACTCTATCAATTGGTTTCATCATTAAAATATGAGATTCAACACCTTGAGCATCCACTTTCAAGATTTTTCCTCCTAGCTTTCGATTGTCAATATTTCTACATGAAAAGTGAGTTTCCTTTAGTTACCTATTTGACTTTAGGTCTCTCATGGTTAGATCTATATATCTTGATTTTTGGCATAGGATCATTTATAGTTCCTTTAGGAACCCAAACTAATTTATGCAAGCCATACTTCTTGAATGGACATTTATATGCAAAATGTCTACACCTATCACAAAAATTATATTTATTTTCATGGAAAATATGTAATGTGGGTTCGTTAACAAAAGTGGTTGGCTTTTGTTGAGTATTTATTACTCATAAAGTTGATTCCTTCCTTTGTATGAACATGACTCTTATTTACAAGAATCATGTTTAAAGATTTGCTACTGATTTTAAATTTATCTAATGTTTATTATAATAGCAAATTTTCCTTTTTATATGAGTCTAACTCTTCACACTTAGTGTAAGGAGTTAACATACAATTATCATGTTATTTTTTAATTTTTCAAATTCACTAACAAGATAAGCATGATCCTTTTTTAGCAATTTAAAATTTTTACCAACTAATTTAAATTCATCATACAAATCATTGAATGCATCAAATAATTCATTATAAGGTAATGACATTTCAGTTGAGTCATTTACCTCATTGTCGAGAGCCATCAAAGCAAAGTTCGCCACTTCGTCTTTATCGGCTTGCTCCTTGTCTTCGGATGCACTCGTTTTGTCCCATGTCAGATTGAGTGCTTTCTTCTTTTTAAGTTTATTTTTAATCTTTGATTATTGTTTTAAGAACTTTTTAGCTTTATTGTTAAGAGTTCAAAGTCATCATCACTTGAGCTTTCGCTCTAGTGGTTTTCTTGAGTTCTAAGTGCCAAATCCTTCCTATTCTTTGGAAGGTTGTTCTCAAGTTCTTTATGTGCATTGCATGTCATTTCATAGGTCATCAAATACCCGATAAGTTCTTCGAGTGGAAAGATGTTCAAGTATTTGGCTTCTTGAATTGCAGTTACTTTAGGATCCCAACTCTTTGGAAGAAATCTTAATATCTTGTTAACAAGTTCAAAATTAGAACACTTTTACCAAGTGCTTTTAGATCATTGACGATATTCGTAAACCGGGTGTATATGTCTCCAATGGTCTCGCTTGGTTTCATGCAAAACAATTCATAACTATGAATCAAGAGATTGATTTTTGACTCCTTAACCCTACTTGTGCCTTCGTGTGTGATTTCAAGTGTATGCCAAATGTCATAAGCTATTTTGCAAATAGAAACTCGATTAAATTCATTTTATTCAAAGCACAAAATACAGTATTCATAGCTTTGGCGTTCAAAGAGAAAGTCTTCTTCTGTAAATTATTCCAATCATTCATTAGAAGAGAAGACTTATGAAATTCATTTTCAATGATATTTCATAACTCGAAATCCATATAAATCAAGAAAATCCTCATTCTAGTTTTCCAATATGTGTAATGTTAGGATCAAGAGCGGCACTTGGGGGGGGGGGCAGTGGGGTGAATTAGTGTAGCCGTAAAAACATCGATTTCGAAAAATATTTTATTTTGATTAAACCTATTTCGTAAAGATGCTTAAATTGAAAGCATATAGAAGAGTATAGCAAGTAAGGTAGTTTGTAGTTAAAGTAAATTCCTCAAAAGAAATACAAATCAGATTTTTATAGTGGTTCGATCGTCGTGACCTACATCCACTCCACTGATTCCTCTTCTGTCAAGGCCACTAGCATCCACTATCAGTCTTCCTTCAATAGGTGAAGACCAACCACCTATTACAACTCTATTCTCCTTTTATAGGCTCAAGAAAGAACCTTTACACCCCCTTAAACTATACTAACACTTAAAGCTTTTAGAGGAGTTCACACAAGATTATAATAGCATTTTTTTTTCTTTTTGCTCTCAGTTCTTGTGTCTTTTAACCATGAATGAGAGGGGTATTTATAGGCCTCAAGTGGATTCAAACTTGGAGCCTAAAAGAGTCTCATCCCGGGTTTCCTAGGTCCTAGCGGTACTATCGCCTGTGCTGGGCGATACCACTGCCTATATCACTGACACTGGATGGTACCACTACCTGGAAGACTATGTCTGGGTGGTACCACTATCCAGACTGGAGGTACCACCGGCTGACACAGTCTCAGAGATTATGCCATGACAGTGACACATGTTGGGTCACTGTTTGGGCCTTTCACTTGGCCCAACATAGTCCAAACTAGGGCCCAATTGACCCCTAATTGAGTTGGCTCAATTCCAACCCAATTATGTACTAACTACAAATTTTAAGGCATACACTAAGTGAAATAAGTTTGGTAAGTCTAGGTTTCTTCCGCCGAGCTTCCGACGATCTTCTGACGAATTTTCGACGATCTCTCGGCATTGTTTCAGCGAATTCCCAGCAAGCTCTTAGACTTCACGATGATCTTCTTTGTGAGTTTTGATGAGCTTCTTTGGCAAGCTCCAAGACTTCTCGGTCAATTCCAACAGAACTTCCGATGAACGTCCAGACATTCGACGAACTCTCAAACTCCCAACGAAATCTCGTTCTTGACTCCGGGACTTCATTTTCCTTTATGCCTTGATCACTATCATAGTTAATCTTGCACACTCAAAACCTACTTTGATTTAGCCAATTATTACAAAGCTTAAATCAACTGTTGTCCGGTATGTCATTAGTTCATCAACGCTTCATCCAATTTTTCGACGCATTATCCTCTCTTGCAGCCTATTACCGAATCGGTCAGTTGACCTCCGCAACTCCGATTTCCTTGGCATAATTTTCACTCTTCTTGACCCGATACCAAAACCGATGGCTTGAAGCCTTCTGTCGATATGTTGACCGATCTTTTAGCTCGATGTCCAATCTTCTGACATGTTTCTCTCCGGCCCAACATGATTCTTCCTGCTTTAATTGTCTCATCTTGATTGAAGCTTCTTGCGCCACTCAAGATACAGATTAAATCATAAACACTCTTAATCTTAATTGGTTTTATCATTAAAATTCGAGATTCAACAATCTCCCCCTTTTTTATAATGATAACCAATTGATGACGGAGTTTAAACAAACTCCCTCTATCAATATGCCTTATTGATAGGAACTTTGAAATCATAGTATTTCAATATTGCATGTAACATGAGTATTGAAATAACCAATTTATCACATCATTGCATGCATCATAAAGTCATGCATAATCATCATTCCATGCATGATTGTCATCATAACTTCTCTTTTGTCATCAACAAAAAGGAGAAGTGCAACTAGCAAGTGTTTAGACATAATTTTAAATCATTGCATAATAAACATAATCTCAAGTTTTATTATCATGTAAGCTAGTAATTATATTTCTTCTCTTTTGAAAAGTGCAATTTTTGCTTCCTTGGCAAAGCACAAGCTAGCAAAATTTTACATCATTTTACATGCATGCTATCAAATTTTACACATGTGAAAGTGAGCAAAATTTTACATCTTTTAAGATGTGCAAAGCAGACTATTTATGCATCTTCTTGAAATGTGTAACTTAACAAACATTGCTTCTCTAAAGATTTGCAAGATAGCACTTCTTGTTTCTCTTTTGAGATGAGCAAGCTAGCAAGTTTGCTTCTTTTGCAAGTTTCCAAAATTTTATCTTGAGCTAGTAATTTTTCTCCCCCTTTGTCATTGACCTGGGAGTATCTAATTTACTACAATCTATGCACATAAACCTTTCTGATGCTATGGTATTTTTTTCAATTAATAATGTTGCCTCTTAGTCTTCAACTCAGCGCACTCAAATATGACAACTCAACAACATATTCCCTGCACAAAGTTAAAGCTGTTTCAAGGTGCTTTTCTTCATGACTAAGGAATATATTAAAGGAGTTGGTTAGCAGCTGTAAAACACGTAATTTCGAAATTCCCTATGCATGAAGGGTTATTTCATGCACTAGTATTTATTTTGATGTTTAGGCTTAGAAAGGACTTTAGAAACTGATGATATCTTAGCAGAAGCTCTCTTGGAAAACTCCCTTAAACTCTGTATCTCTTGGATGCATCCTTGAGTGGTAAGTTTTTAATTTCTGTTCTATATCCTCGTTTATAATCCATGGGGTGGTGAATTTCTGTATCCCTTTGTGATTTTAAACTTGGTGGTGAGCTATTTTTCGTTTTTACCAAAGTTGTTTCGTGAGTTCGCTCCTTTTCTGTTTGGAAAACTCATTCTATCAAATACAATTGTACTATGACTTTTCTTTGAGAGTTCGTTCATTGTCTACTGTGACATTTTCTATCTGAAAAATTGTTCCATCAGTGTTCTTTCAAAACCTATTCTGCATTTTACCCTCTTCGGTATCAGTTTGGTATCAGAACTAAAGGCTAGAGATCATAGCAAGGCGGAAGGGAAAGATATTGTTGGTGAAGGAAGTGGCCATGAAGATAATATTGAGTCTTTTCGGCTGTAGCTATGAAGATTACTGTGTAGTCTACAAGAAAAAAATGAAATAATTGAAGAACTTTAAAGTAGACACAATTAGCATGAAAATGATGTCCATGATTTGACTTCTGATAATGATACACCTCCTCTTCTAAGGGAGTCAAGAAGATGTCGGACAAGAAATGGAGTTCAAGACAAGTGGCAGAATAAATATAAACCAAGATTGGAGATTCTAGAATTTGAAGGTAAAATAAATGTTGATGACTTTATCGAGTGGCTTAATACAGTAGAAAGAATTTTCAATTTTCTTGAACCATTAGAACAAAAGAAGGTCAAACTTGTGGCAACAAACTCAAACGGAATGCATCTTTTTGGTGGAGAAATCTAAAGAAACAAAGAGAACGTGAGGGGAAGAGTAAAATCATGACATGGGAAAAAATGAAAAGGGAACTGAAGAGAAAATATTTACCTCACAATTATAGGCAAGAGATTTTTCTCAAAATCCATGATTTTAAGCAAAAAGATCTTAGTGTGGAGTACACTGTAGAATTCGATAATCTGATGTTAAAAGGAGAGCTTGTAGAACCAGAAGAGCAAACAATTGCAAGATACTTAGAAGGTCTGAAATATGAGATTGCTAAAGTGGTTCAACTGCAACCATATTGGTCTTTAAATGACGTGAGTAAGCTGGCATTCAAAGTTAAAAAATAACAAAAGTTTGAAAAGAGTTATCAGTACAGTTTAAAAGAAGGATATACAAAAAGAGGAAGTTTCAAGCTTATTGTCCAAACTAAGGTGATATCGAAGGTGCAAGAAAAGGGTGAAGAATCTGCTAGCAGTAAAAAAATACCAAATTCTTCTACCCCTAGTGGCCGAAAATGCTTCAAATGTCATGGTTTTGGGCATATTGCTTCAAATTGTCTAAATAGGAGGATTGTAACTTTGGTTAAAGATCATAGTGATGGAGGAAAAGATGAAGCTGATGATGAACTAAAACATGATGAAGATGAGGAAGAGGTTACTTATACAGATCATGGTTTGTCTATTGTATTACAACATAGCTTACAAGTGTCTTATGTGGCCGAAGATGAAAGTTGGGTGAGAAAAAACGTGTTTCACACTAAATGCACTGCTCTTGGCAAGGTGTGCTTTGTGATCATCGATAGCGGTAGCTTTGAAAACGTGATATCTTTGGAGATGGTGCAGAAGCTAAAGTTGGACATAATCCCTCATCCACATCCGTAGTAATTGTGTTGGTTGCAAAAAGGAAATGACATCAAGGTAACTAAAAGATGTTTAGTTTCATTTTTTATTGGAAAGTATTATAAAGATGAAGTATGGTATGATATTGCTTCCATGGATGCTTGTCATTTACTATTGGGAAGGCCTTGGCATTATGATAGAAGGGTGATGTATGACGACTACAAACACACTTATTCTTTTAAGGTGAATGAAAAGAAAATTATCTTAGCTCTATTACAACCTTTTGAAATTGGGAGAGCATGAGTCTTTGTGCGGTTCTAGCCTTGTTGGTGCCTAAGAAAGATGGTTCTTGGAGAATGTGTGTGGACAGCTGCACCATCAACAAAATCACAATGGACTATCATTTTCCTATTCCAAGGTTAGATGATTTACTTGATCAATTGTATGGTGCTTATATTTTTTCTAAAATTAATTTAAGGAGTGGTATCACCAAATAAGAATAAGTCTCGGAGATGAGTGGAAAACAATATTTAAAACTAAAGAAGGCTTATATGAATAGTTGGTTATGCCATTTGGCCTATCTAATGCTCCTAGCACTTTCATGAGATTTATGAATCACATACTTAAGCCATGCATTGGAATATTTGTTGTAGTTTATTTTGACGATATATTGGTGTACAACAAGAGCAAAGAGGAGTATATGAATCATCTGAAAGAGATCTTTCTTATTTTGAGATAGCAAAAGCTTTATGCTAATCTAAAAAAGTATGATTTCTTTACTTCTAGTGTTGTATTTTTGGGGAATGTTATTTCAAAAGATGGAATCATGATGGATCAAAGTAAGGTAGAAGCTATTCTCAATTAGCCAAAACTTACTTCATTGCATGATGTTGGAGTTTCCATGGCTTAACTTCCTTTTACAGAAGATTCATCAAGGGTTTCAGCTCTATTGTGGCTCCAATCACCGAATGTCTGAAATATGATAAATTCAAATGGACTAGTGAGGCTAATGATGCTTTTAAGCTTTTAGAAAAAAAGGTAACCGAAGCTCCTATCTTAGTTCTATCAAATTTTGACAATATGCTTGAAGTTGAATGTGATGCATCTAATGTGGGAATTGGTGTTGTTTTGAGTCAAGACGGAAAGCTCATTGCATTTTTTAGTGAAAAATTGAATGATACGATGAAGAAATATTCTACTTATGACAAGGAGTTTTATGTGATTTATCGAGCTTTGTCTCATTAGATTCAATATCTTCTTGCCAAGCCATTTGTCCTATATTCTGATCATGAGGTATTAAAGTTCATTAATCACCAGCACAAGCTAAACAAGAGGCATGCAGCTTGAATGGAGTTTTTACAATCTTATAACTTTACAATCAAGCACAAAATCTAGTGTTCAAAATGTAGTTGCTGACACATAGAGTAGAAAGTATTTTTTATTATCAACAATGGAAGTCAAAATGGTTGGATTTGAAACATTCAAAGATCTCTATGAGAATGATGTGGATTTCAGCTCAATATGGTAGAATTGTAAATCAGGTTCTTTCAACAATTTTCTATCTTTCATGGTTTTCTTTTTCGATCTAATGCTTTATGTGTTCTATCTTGTTCTTTGAGAAAAGTAATTCTAGCTAAAGCTCATGGTGGTGTTTTGGGTGGACATTTCGGTAGAGACAAGACTCTAGTTTTTGTTCAATCAAACTTCTATTAGCCTAAGATGTTTAGAGATGTGGAGAGATATATAAAGCAATGCCGAGTATGTCATTTAGCAAAAATAAGAAGTCAAAATTCTATATTGTACACTCCATTGCCTATTCCAAATGCTCCATGAGAGGATGTGAGTCTTGATTTCATTTTGGGACTGCCAAGAACTCAAAGGAACAAGGATTCTATCATGGTTGTTGTTGATAAATTTTCAAAAATGTCTTAATTTGTTCCCTGTAATAAATCGAATGATGCATCTCATATTTCTGATCTGTATTTTAAAGAGATTGTTAAGTTATATGGTATTCTAAGAACTATAGTGTCTGATCAAGAATCAAAATTTCTTAGTCATTTTTAGAGAACTCTTTGGAGGAAGCTGGATACTTCTTTGAATTTCAGCAGTTCGTATTATCTACAAACTGATTGGCAAACTGAGGTAACGAATAAAAGCTTGGGAAATTTGCTTAGAAGCTATGTTAGCAAGAATATTAAGCAGTGGGATCTCATTCTTCATTGCCTATAATCATTCTATCCATCATAGTATCGATAAGAGTCCTTTTAAGGTTGTTTATAGTGCTAATCCTGCTGGTCTTTTAGACTTCATCCCACATTCGACAACTAAGCAATTTAGTGGAGATGCTGATAAGAGAGCAAAGCAGATAAAGAAGCTACATGAGTGTGTTAAAGCAAATATAGAAAAGCAAAATGAGAGGTACATGGAAGCTGCCAATAAACACAGAAAACATATAGAGTTTAATGTTGGTGATTTAGTCTAAATTCATATAAGGAAGGAGGGGTTTCCACCAGGCAAATTTGGAAAATTGAAACCAAAGGCTAATGGTCCATTCAAAATGCTTAAGAGAATTAGCAAAATCACTTATAAGATCAAGCTACCTGAAGATTACGGAGTGTCCCCAACATTTAATATTGCTGATTTAAGTCCTTTTCACAATCAAGTTGATGAAACAAACAAGGACTTGAGGACAAGTATTTTTCAACTAGGGGAGATTGACATGAGAGTATCTAATTTGCTACAATCCGTGCATATGAACCTTTCTGATGCTATGGTATTTTTTTCAATTAACAATGTTGCCTCTTAGTCTTCAACTTAGCTCACTCAAATATGACAGCTCAATAGCATATTCCCTACACAAAGTTAAAGTTGTTTTAAAGTGTTTTCTTCATGACTAAGGAATGTATTAAAGGAGTTAGTTAGCAGTTGTAAAACACTTATTTCAAAATTCTCTATGCATGAAGGGTTGTTTCATGCACTAGTATTTATTTTGGTATTTAGGGCTTAGAAAGGACTTTAGAAACTGATAATATCTTGGCAGAAGCTCTCTTGGAGAACTCCCTTAAACTCTATATCTCTTGGATGCATCATTGAGTGGTGAGTCTTTTAATTTCTATTCTGTATCCTGGTTTATAATCCTTAGGGTGGTGAATTTATGTATCCCTTTGTGATTTTAAATTTGATGGTGAGCTATTTTTCATTTTTACCAAAGTTGTTTCTGAGTTCGCTCCTTTTCTGTTTGGAAAACTCATTCTATCAAATACAACTATACTGCGACTTTTCTTCGAGATTCGTTCCTTATTTATTGTGATACATTTTATCTGAAAAACTGTTCCATCGGTGTTCTTTCGAAACCCATTCTGTATTTTACCCTCTTCGGTATCAATCATTGTCAAAAACAAGGGAAGAATATAATGTTATAATTCTTTTCCCTTTACATCAATTTTTAAATCATGATAAAGTTAAAAGTACCAATCTTTTTTTAATATGGTTGTGCATCATTATGGTTTCAAATTAAAATATGCATAATTTTAAAATCGAAAAATATATTTCATCATCAAAGTCATCATGATAAAAAAATGTAACATATTAAACATAAGGCTTCTTTAAACAAGCGATTTGATTTATCATTTTGATTCCAATGATAATACATTTTCCTTTTTATGTGTTTCATTTTAAGTGATTGATTTTATATAAATATGCTTAAGTTTTTCATATGAAAACCATACATCATAGTTTAAAATGAAAAGAGCAAATCTCATCATAAAAATCATTAAGATCAATAAACCATAAATTACCCAAAAATTATCATTAATTCAAATCATCATACATAATTAAATTATCATCAAGCATGATTTCATTAAACATAGAGCATTTTCAATCAAAATGATTAAGTGAATCTAACTCTTCATGCTTAGTTTTCTATACCAAAGCCATGCATCATTGAGTGGTGAGTCTTTTAATTTCTATTCTGTATCCTGGTTTATAATCCTTAGGGTGGTGAATTTATGTATCCCTTTGTGATTTTAAATTTGATGGAAGATATCAAGAAAAATATGGTGATGAGATATACTTCATGAATACAAAGAAAAATCATATCATGAAAGATAAAATATCAAAGATCATGAAGGATTAAGTCATGAATACTAAACAACATGATTTATTTGACAAATCCCCCGTTTAGTAAATAATAAAAAGAAACATGGGAGTTCAAAAACAAAATCTTAATTCATAGAAAAATTTCAAGTTATAAATATCAAAAAATCAAGATAAAAATCATGGTTAGATGAAACTAATCCAAATTCAAATCAACAAATCATCAAAATCATTTTCAAGAGATTCAAAATGGCATAAATAACTTTATCAATCTTTTAGTGAAAAATCGATAAGATAGAGAAAAAAAAATTTCAAGAAAAATGCTTTTCCTCGTTTTAATTGTTTCATCTTGTGATTGATTTCATACATGTATACCCTTTTCTTCAAATCCATGCATCATTGATTAAAACCGAAAAATATATTTCATCATCAAAGTCATCATGATAAAAAAATGTAACATATTAAACATAAGGCTTCTTTAAACAAGCGATTTGATTTATCATTTTGATTCCAATGATAATACATTTTCCTTTTTATGTGTTTCATTTTAAGTGATTGATTTTATATAAATATGCTTAAGTTTTTCATATGAAAACCATACATCATAGTTTAAAATGAAAAGAGCAAATCTCATCATAAAAATCATTAAGATCAATAAACCATAAATTACCCAAAAATTATCATTAATTCAAATCATCATACATAATTAAATTATCATCAAGCATGATACCAAATCTTTTAACATTTTCATTGCATTATTATATCATCAAGCATGATTTCATTAAACATAGAGCATTTTCAATCAAAATCAATTTGTTTGTTACAGTAATGCATTTTCAATCAAAATGATTAAGTGAATCTAACTCTTCATGCTTAGTTTTCTATACCAAAGCCATGCATCATTCTTTATAATCGAAAAACAATATGGAAAACATCAAGATATATATTATTGCTTCTTAAGACATACATGAAATTAATCTTATTAGGTGTACAAGCATTAGATTAACATTTTGTTGTATTTTCATAAAACTTGCAATTGTCATGATCATTTTTTTAAATAGCTAGAAAAAGAAGCATGATAAAATTTTTACAATTTTTTTAATTTTTTAAAGTTTTAAATAACTAATTTAAAAACAACTCATGAAAAATTATCAAGTAATTTCAAAATAAAGTAAAGGAGTTTCGTTTGAGTTGTTTACCTCATTGTCGAGAGTCATCAAAGCGAAGTTCATCATTTCATCTTCATCGGTTTACTCCTCATCATCGGAGGTACTCAATTTGTCCCAAGTCACCTTCATCTTTGAAAACTTCTTCTTTTTAAGTTTATTTTTATTCTTTAATTCTTGTTTCATGAACTTTCTAAATTTTATAGTGAGAAGTTCAAAGTCATCATCATCACTTTGAGTTATCACTCAACTGGTATTTTAGTGTTCAAAGTGTCAAATCCTTCTTATTCTTTGGAAAGTTATTCTCATGTTCATTTTATTCATCATATTCATCATGTGCATTATGCGTTATTTCATATGTCATCAATGAACTAAAAAGTTCTTCAATTGGAAAATTATTGAGATCTTTTGCCTCTTAGATTGTAGTTAATTTCGGATCCTAACTTTTTGGAAGGGATCTTAATATCTTGTTAACAAGTTCAAAATTTGAAAAATATTTGTCAAGAGTTTTTAAACTATTGATGACATCCGTAAAGTAGGTGTACATGTCAACAATAGTTTCGCTTGGTTTCATTCGAAATAACTCAAAATCATGCATCAAAAAATTAATCTTTAAATCTTTTACTCAACTAGTGCCTTCGTGTGTGGTTTCAAGAATTTACCAAATATCGAAAGTTGTTTCGCAAATAGAAACCCGATTAAACTCATTTTTGCTCAAAGCATAAAATAGAGCATTCATAGCTCTAGCATTCAAAGAAAAACTTTTCTTTTCCAAATCATTCCATTCGTTTATTGGAGTAGAAGACTTCTGAAAACTGCTATCGATAATATGTCATAAATTTAAATCCAAAGAAAGCAAGAAAATGCTCATTCGAGATTTTCAATATGTGCAGTCCATCCCATTGAACATAGGAGGATGAATGATAGAAAATCCCTCTCGAAAGCCGAAAAGAGTCATTTCTCTTGGGTATTAAACCAAATGAGAAATAACGTGGCTCTAATACCAATTGTTAGGATCAAGAGTGAAACTAAGAGGGGGGTGAATTAGTGCAATGGTAAAAACATTGATTTTGAAAAATATTTCATTTTGATTAAACCCATTTCATAAAGATGCTTAAATTGAAAGCATACAGAAGAGTATAGCAAGTAAGGTAGTTTGTAGTTAAAGTAAATTGCTCAAAAGAAATGTAAACCAGATTTTTATAGTAGTTCAGTCGTCGTGACTTACTTCCACTCCACCAATTCCTCTTCCGTCGAGGCCACCAGTATCCACTATCGGTCTTCCTTCAATAGGTGAAGACCAACCACCTCTTTACAACTTTATTCTCCTTTTGCAGGCTCAAGAGAGAATCTTTACACACCCATTTACTCCTCTCTTAAACTATACTAACACCTAGAGCTTTTAGAGGAGTTCACACAAGATTACAATAGTGTTTTCTTTTCTTTTTGCTCTCAGTTCTTATGTCTTATAACCAAAGATGAGAGAGGTATTTATAAGCATCAAATGGATTCAAACTTGGAGCCTAAAAGAGTCTCATCTCGGGTTTCCCAAGTCCTGGAGGTACCACCGCCTGTGTTGGGTGGTACCATTGCCTACAGCACTAACACTGGGCGGTACCACTGCTTGGAAGATTATGTTTATGTGACCACCACCTAGACTAGTAGTACCATCACCTAACACTGCCATTGGGTGGTACCACTGCCCAATCTGGTAATACCATCGCTTGACATAGTCTCGGAGATAATGTCACGATGGTGCCACCTGTTGGGTCACTATTTAGGCCTTGCACTTGGCCCAACATAATCCAAACATAGGTCTAATTGACCCCTAATTGAGTTGGCCCAATTCCAACCCAATTATGTGTTAACTATGAATTTTAAGGCATACACTAAGCTAAATAAGTCTAGGTTTCTTCCGGTGAGCTTCCGATGATCTTCCGATGAACTTCCGACGATCTCTCGACATTGTTCCAACGGACTCCTAGCAAGCTCCTGGACTTCACAATGATCTTCTTGGCAAGTTCCAACGAGCTTCTTTGGCAAGCTCCTCAACTTCTCGGTCAATTCTGGTATAACTTTTGATGAATGTCCGGACTTTCGATGAACTCTTGAACTCCCAATGAAATCTTGTTCTTGACTCCGGGACTTCATTTTGCCTTATGCCTTGATCACTATTATAGTTAATCCTATACACTCAAAACCTACTTCGATCTAGACAATTATTACAAAGCTTGATTCAACTATTGTCCAACATATCATTGGTTCATCGACGCTTCATCCAATTCTTCGGTGCATCGTCCTTTCTTGTGGCATATTGCCCAATTGGCCAATTGACCTTCATAACTCAGATTTCCTTGGCACAATTTTTGCTCTTCTTGACCCGATGCCCGAACCCATGGCCCAAAGCCTTTTGTCGATGCTATTGAATCTCAGATTTTGATGATGAAACCAATTGATAGAATTTATGATTTGATCTATGTTTTGAGTGATGTAGGAAGCTTCGATCAGGGAGAGACAATTAAAGCAGGAATAATCATGTTGGGCCAAAGTGAAACATGTCAAGAGATTAGACGTCGAGCCGGAGGATCGGTCGACGTATCGGTAGAAGGCTTTGGGCCATGAGTTCGGGCATCGGGCCAAGAAGAGCAGAAATTGTGCCAAGGAAATCGGAGTTACAGAGGTCAACTGGTTGATTGGGCATTAGGCCGCAAGAGAGGACGATGCGCCGAAGAATTAGATAAAGCATCAATGAACCAATGACATGCCGGACAACATGATTGAAGCTTTGTAATAATTATCTAGATCAAAGTAGGTTTTATTTATGTAGGATTAACTATGACAGTGATTTAGGCATAAAGCAAAATGAAGTCCTAGAGTCAAGAACGAGACATCGTTGGGAGTTTGAGAGTTCGTCGGAAGTCCGGACGTTCATCGGAAGTTCTGTTGGAATTGACTAAGAAGTCCAGGAGCTTGTCGAAGAAGCTCATTGGAACTTGCCAAGAAGATCGTTGTAAAGTCCAAGAGCTTGCTAGGAATCCGTTGGAACATTGACGTGAGATTATCGAAAGTTCACTAGAAGATCACTGGAAGCTTGCTGAAAGAAACCTAGACTTATGAACTTGTTTAGCTTAGTAAATGTCTTAAATTTCATAGTTAGCATATAATTAGGATTAGAATTGGGCCAAACCAATTAAAGGCTAGTTGGGCCCATGTATGGACTATGTTGGGTCAAGTGAAAGGCTCAAATAATGACCCAACAGGTGGCACCATCGTAGCATAGTCTCCAAGACTATGTCAGGCGATGGTACCGCCTAGTGTCAGTGTCAGGTGGTGGTATCGCCAGTCTGGGTGATGGTATTGCCCAGACATAATCTCCCAAGTGGTGGTACCGCCAAACTGGGCGATGGTACTACCCAATGTCAGTGCTGCAGACGGTGGTACCACCAGGACCCGGAAAACCCAGGATGAGACCTTTTTAGGCTCCATGTTTGAATCAACTTGAGGCCTATAAATACCCCTCCCATCCTTGGTTAATATACACAAGCACAGAGAGTTTAAAAGTGAGAAAATGCTATTGCAATCACTTGAGAAATCCCCTCCTCTAATTCTAAGTTTAGAATTCTGTTTAGAGAGGAGTAAGTGCTTGTAACTTGTGAAAAGGAGAAGAGGGGTGTAAAAAGATAGTTGGTCTTTTGCCCATTGAAGGAAGACTGATAGTGGATGCTGGTGGCCTCAACGACGGAGGAATTGGAGTGGATATAGGTCACGACGACCGAACCACTGTAAACTCGATTTGCATTTATGTTTTGCTCTTTACTTTAATTGCAAACTACCATATTTCCTTACGTGCTATACTCTTTCATATGCTTTCAACTTAAGCATCTTTATGAAACAGGTTTAATCGAAATGAAAATTTTGAATCGACGTGATTTTATCCGCTGTACTAATTCAACCCCCTCTTAGTGCCGACTCGGTCCTAATAGATACGTCGACCGATCCTTCGGCTCGACGTCCAATCTTCTGACATGTTTCTCTCCGACTCAATATGATTCTTCCTACTTCAATTGTCTCATCCTGATCGAAGTTTCCCGCGTAACTCAAAACGCAGATTAAATCATAAAAACTCTCAATTGGTTTTATCATCAAAATCCGAGATTCAACATGTAATCCATTCAATTGAACATGGAAGGACATGTGACAGAATGACCCTCATGATTACCGGCAAAAGCTATCTCTCTTGGGATTTAAACCAAATTACAAGTAACATTGCTCGGATACCAATTGTTAGGATCAATACGACAATAAGAGGGGGAGGGGAGAATTAGTGCTTATGATAAAAACATCGATTTTAAAAACTCATTCGATGAAATCCAATAATGAAAAGAGTACTTGACTTAGAGTAAGTAAACTAAGCAATTAACTCAGATAGTAATAGCAATGATAATGAAAAGTAGAATAAAAATTGTACACCGAGTTTATAGTGGTTCGGTTGTCGTGACCTATGTCCACTCCCGATTCCTTTTCCGTCAAAGCTACCGACATCCACTAACAATCTTCTTTCCTATGAGTGAAGATCAACTACCCTTACACTCTTTCTCCTTTTCACAAGTTCAGGAAAGAACCTTTACAACCACTCACAAGTTCAGGAGAGAACCTTTACACTTAGAGCTTGAGAGGAGTTCTCACAATATTACAATAGTATTTTCCTTTCTTTTTGCTCTTAGTTGATGTGTTCATTGAACAAGTGTTGGAAAATCTTGGGGGCGACATCACATGCACAATGGAAGATCAAGAAAAATAAAATCCCCAATTTCCCAAAAGGATGTTCATCATCGTGCGAAGATTGGTGCGCATAAATCCGCGAAACAAACTGCGTATAAGATAAATTGTGTTATCTAGGGAGATCGTATATCCCTGTTTCCTTGCAGATCTCTATGAGAGGATGAAGGAAGTCAAGCATCCTCCTCTCTAGTGGTGATCCACACAGCAGGGCTGCGACGACGCTCCTCAAAAACTCCAGGCCTACTCTGAGGTGAAGAGGGGGAGGAGAATAGGAGAGGCAAGCAAAGACTCTAGCCTATGAGGCTCTGAATCCCTCCTATTTATAGAGGCCCCCTGTCAAACCCTAATGGATCCTCCCCTAATGGGTATTGGATCTGCATCCAATTATCTAAGCCTTTTAGATTAGTGGATCAATATCCAATAATCTCTCATGGGCTTTTATTGGATCTCGTCCATGGGATCCAATAATTCAGGGGCTTATTGGATATCCAATAAGATAGGGGCTCCGGCGGATATCTCATATCCGAACCTCTACTCATCACAACGCCTAACATATATGTGTGACCCTCTAGGCCCAATATCGAGCTAGCCGTGAGTCATATCTGTCAGAACTCCTTCTGGCTCAATGAATTATTATCTCTATAATAATTCACTCGACTCATCGACTACGGATGTACTAGGCCACTACGCCTAGTCCCCAGACGATATAGGGGAATCCAATCCATTGGACCTGCCTGTCCTCAGTTACCGTGTACCTATAGTCTCTTATCCATCTAATATCCCAAAGACCGAATATCGGGCATGGTGTTGTCAGACCCATATGATTTCTACTCGAGTCTCGCTCTAATCGGATTTTCCGAGAGAACTCTTTCTCTCTCAACCCGAATGACCCTGGCTAGGGATTTGTCTAAGCAAGAACACATGGATATTCCTCTCATGACGTCGAGAGTGAATGATCCTCTATCGACACTCAATAGCCCTCGTAAGGTCGACTGCCACTCCCCAATGACCAGTTGTACTAGATCTGGGATAGCCAAACCTATAAGTCTGTATCAAAGAGTGGAACACTCATACAGGACATCCTTGTTGTCTCAAGTCTAAGGACCAGATATACCACTAGGACTATGGAATTGCTGTCTGACAATAAGGGCATCATCAACCGTCCAGTATTCCGTAAGCGGATCATAAGTGAACTCATTCTCCAATGAGCACCTGTACTGTATCCCTAGTGTCCCCACACGAGCAGTTTTGAGACCAACTGCATCCATCATATGGACGGGTAATACAGTACCCAGTCTATCCGGTTATCACGATGTCCCTCTGGCGATACCAGCGCCTAACACAGTTTGGGAGACAGTGTTTGGGCAGTACCACCACCTGACACACTGACATTAGGCGATACCAGCGCCTAACACAGTTTGGGAGACAGTGTTTGGGCAGTACCACCACCTGACACACTGACATTAGGCGATACCAGCGCCTAACACAGTTTGGGAGACAGTGTTTGGGCAGTACCACCACCTGACACACTGACATTAGGCGATACCAGCGCCTAACACAGTTTGGGAGACAGTGTTTGGGCAGTACCACCACCTGACACACTGACATTAGGCGATACCAGCGCCTAACACAGTTTGGGAGACAGTGTTTGGGCAGTACCACCACCTGACACACTGACATTAGGCGATACCAGCGCCTAACACAGTTTGGGAGACAGTGTTTGGGCAGTACCACCACCTGACACACTGACATTAGGCGATACCAGCGCCTAACACAGTTTGGGAGACAGTGTTTGGGCAGTACCACCACCTGACACACTGACATTAGGCGATACCAGCGCCTAACACAGTTTGGGAGACAGTGTTTGGGCAGTACCACCACCTGACACACTGACATTAGGCGATACCAGCGCCTAACACAGTTTGGGAGACAGTGTTTGGGCAGTACCACCACCTGACACACTGACATTAGGCGATACCAGCGCCTAACACAGTTTGGGAGACAGTGTTTGGGCAGTACCACCACCTGACACACTGACATTAGGCGATACCAGCGCCTAACACAGTTTGGGAGACAGTGTTTGGGCAGTACCACCACCTGACACACTGACATTAGGCGATACCAGCGCCTAACACAGTTTGGGAGACAGTGTTTGGGCAGTACCACCACCTGACACACTGACATTAGGCGATACCAGCGCCTAACACAGTTTGGGAGACAGTGTTTGGGCAGTACCACCACCTGACACACTGACATTAGGCGATACCAGCGCCTAACACAGTTTGGGAGACAGTGTTTGGGCAGTACCACCACCTGACACACTGACATTAGGCGATACCAGCGCCTAACACAGTTTGGGAGACAGTGTTTGGGCAGTACCACCACCTGACACACTGACATTAGGCGATACCAGCGCCTAACACAGTTTGGGAGACAGTGTTTGGGCAGTACCACCACCTGACACACTGACATTAGGCGATACCAGCGCCTAACACAGTTTGGGAGACAGTGTTTGGGCAGTACCACCACCTGACACACTGACATTAGGCGATACCAGCGCCTAACACAGTTTGGGAGACAGTGTTTGGGCAGTACCACCACCTGACACACTGACATTAGGCGATACCAGCGCCTAACACAGTTTGGGAGACAGTGTTTGGGCAGTACCACCACCTGACACACTGACATTAGGCGATACCAGCGCCTAACACAGTTTGGGAGACAGTGTTTGGGCAGTACCACCACCTGACACACTGACATTAGGCGATACCAGCGCCTAACACAGTTTGGGAGACAGTGTTTGGGCAGTACCACCACCTGACACACTGACATTAGGCGATACCAGCGCCTAACACAGTTTGGGAGACAGTGTTTGGGCAGTACCACCACCCAGTTTGGGTGGTACCACCGCCAAACTTGCTATAGGACACTGAATGGGCCAAATAACAAGCCCAATTCAGCCCTGATTTAGGTCAAATTGGCCTCTAATTGAGTTGACATTATTTCACTCCAATACCGATTTAAGTAAACCTAAACTAATTGCTAATCATAGTTGCCCTACAAGCCAATCACGTGAGTGATAGCACAAGTGACTTAACATAGTCTTTTTACTTATTATTATTATTATTTGATATTTAATCACTTTATATTGCCTATTGCTTGAATATATTGTAATGTCCATGGATCTGTTCAATGGGAACCGAATCGTGATGAGATCACGATAATGAGATCGATTCACCTTTAAACACAGATCCTAAATAATCCCGGTTATAGGTTACTCGAGAGGGACATCGAGATAACCGGATAGACTAGTGTGTTGTATACTTGTCTATATGATGGATGCAATTGGTCTCATAATTGCTCGTGTGGGGACACTAGGGGTATAGTACCGATGCTCATTGGAGAATAAGTTCATCGATTGATCCGCTTATGGAATGTTGGATGGTTGATGATGCCTTATTGTCAAGCAGCGATTCTGTAGTCCTAGTGGTGTATCTAGTTCTTAAACTTGAGATACCAAATATGTCCTATATGAGTACTCCACCCTTTAATACTGGACTTATAGGTTTGGAGATTCCAGATCTAGCACAATTGGTCATCGAGAGTGGTAGCCAACCTTACGAGGACTATTGAGTGTCGATAGAGGATCATCTACTCTCGGTGTCATAAGAGGAATACCCCATGTGTTCTTGCTCAAACAAATCTCTAGCCAGAGTCATTTGGATTGAGAGAGAAAGAGTTCTCTAGGAGAATCCGATTAGAGCAAGACTCGAGTAAAAACCGTATGGGTTTGACAACACTATACCCAGTATATGATCTTTGGGATATTAGATAGATAAGGGACTATATGTATACATTAACTAAGGATAGATAGGTTCACTGGATTGGATTCCCTTATATCATTTGGGGATTACGACGTAGTGACCTAGTACATCCGTAGTCGATGAGTCAAGTGAATTATTATGGAAAAATAATTTACTGAGCTAGAAGGTGTTCTGATAGATATGACTGACGACTAGCTTGATATTGGGCCTAGAGAGTTACACGTATATCGTAGGTGTTGTGATGAGTAGAGGTTTAGATATGAGATATCCGTCGGAGCCCCTATCTTATTGGATATCCAATAAGCCCTTGAATTATTGGATCCTATGGATAAGATCCAATAAGAGCTAATGAGAGATTATTGGATAGAGATCCACTAATCTAGGAAGCTTGGGTAGATGGATAGAGATCCAATACCTAAAAGGATAGGATCCATTAGGGCTAAGTTTGTTAAATCTCGGGTTTTGATGATGAAATCAATTGGTAAATTATTTGATCTAATCTATATGCTGAGATAAGTGTGTAGGATTAACTACGATAGCGATAAGGCATAAAGTAAGATATTGGGCCGGAGTCAAATATCGGACGATACGTCGAAGATTTGGACTATGTGCCGGTGGTTCGCTGGAAGTTTGTCAAGAGTTCGTTAGGAGCTCGCCGAGAGTTTGTCGGGAGTTTGCTGAGAGTTCGTCGGGTGTCCACTGAGAGTTCACCGGGAGTTCGCCGAGAAGTTCGCTGGAAGTTCGTCGGAAGAACAATTGACATATTAAACCAAGATTGCTCAGTTAATATCTTAAATTATCGTAGTTAGACCTTAAGTTGAGTTAAGATTGGGAGGTAATCTCACTAACTCAGTTAGGTGCCAACTAGGCCCTTAACAAGGTTGAATTAGGCTGGTTGAACAGCCTATTCAACACCTGAAGTCACGACCGGCGGTGGCACTGCTTAAGACTCAGTCTCACAGGTGGTTTGGGTAGTGGTACTATCGATAGTTATTACTTGCCAGGTGGTGGTACCACTAGAGCTCAGTCTCTGAGAACTCTATCAGGTGGTGGCACTGCCAAACTTGGTGGTGGTACCACCTAATGTTTGAGTGTCGAGTAGTGGTACTGCCAATACCCTAGAAATCCATGATGAGACACTTTTTAGCTCTAATTTTGAAGCCATTGGGGCCTATAAATACCCCACCATTTTCTATATAATAGGGTAATAGTCATTCAAAAGGCCAAGGACTTAAATAATTTTCCTTTCGAAGAACTTATCGGGTCATTAATGACCTATAAGATGACTTGCAATGCTTATGAAGGGTTTGAGAACAACCTCTCAAAGAATAGAAAGGATATAACACTAAGAACTCATGAAGACCACTTAAAAGAAAATTCAAGTGATGAGGACTATAATAATAACATGACACTCTTGACAAGAAAGTTTAAAAAATTCATAAAAAAATAAATCTAAAAATGACACTAAAAACAAAATTGAACCCAAGAAAGAACAAGTTATATGCTACGAATGCAAGAAGCTAGGACATTTCAAAAGCGAATGCCCCCAAGTAAAGAAGAAGCAACCAAAAAAGAAGGTACTCGACATGGGATGACTAGAGCGATTCCAAAGGTGAAGAATAAAGCAACAAGGAGATTGCTAACTACGCACTAATGGCTATCGGAGATAAGGTAAGTTGTTTATTAGATGCAAATTTATCTTTCGATGATCTTTTATGTACTTTTCATGAATTGTTTGATGAATATAAAACTTTGAATAAAAAAGTATAATTATTTAAAAAAGGAGCATGCCCTTTTAAATATTAATTTTAAAAAATTTAAGCATGATAATCCTTCTTTTCCTCCATGCACTAAGTGTGAACACTTAAAGACACTTGAGAAGGAAAACTTGCTACTCAAAGAAACTTTAAAAAAATTTAAAGTTGGTAGCAAGTCCTTGAACATGATCCTTGCCAATAAGAGTCATGTTCGGCACAAAATGAACATGAGAACAACCTTCCAAAGAATAGGAATGATTTGACACTTAGAACACATAAAGACCACTCGAGCGAAAGCTCAAATGATGATGAACTTGAACTTCTCACTATAAAACTTAAAAAGTTCATTAAACAAGAATTAAAGAATAAAAATGAACTTAAAAAGAAATTTCCAAAGAAGAAGAGAGTACTTAAAGTGACTTGGGATGAAACGAGTTCATCCGAAGATGAAGAACAAACTAACAAAAGCGAGGTGGCAAACTATGCCTTAACGACTTTCGACGACGAGGTAACTAGAACCTTTTTGCTTTATTTCAAAATTACATAATGTATTTCATGAGTTGTTTTTAAATTAGTTTAGAAAAATTATATATAAATATTTTTTGAAAATTGCATGATGTAATAAAAATAAAAAATTTAGGAATCATGCTTATCCTTCTAATAATTTTAAAAATGATATGAAAATTACATGCTTTATGATAAAGGAACAAAATATTATACTTAAATCTAATGCTTAAGATAAATCCTATGTATGTTTTTAAGAAGCATTAATGTGTATCTTAATGATTTTCGTATTGCTTTTTGTTTTCATTTAAAAATATTTTATGATTAATGAAATCATACTTGATGATTTAATAATGCATAATGATTTAAAATCTTATGTTTTGAAATTATGTGTCACACTTTTGATTGTATATCTTTCATGACATGATTTATTTATATTTATGATTTGTATATCTCATGATATGATTGAATCATTGATGCAAAGAAGGAAAATGCATTATTACAACAAACAAAATGATTTTGATTAAAAACACTTTATGAAATCATGCTTGATGAAATAATGTAATGATGATTTGAAATCATGTTTAATGGTTTTATATTTCGAAATTATGTATGATGATTCTTGTGATTTATGGATCTTTGTTGTAATGAAAGTTCTTTTTCAGTTCTAAACGTTGATGCATGTTTTTATTTGGCATAAAAAGACAAGGGCATGCATGTATGAAATCAATCACTTAAATTGAAACAACTAAAAAGAGGAAAACATGTTTCTTGAAAATTACTTTTTCTCTATCTTATCGATTTTACAAAAAAAGATTAATGAATCTATTCTTGAACTATTAAAGTGACTTTGTTAATTTGATGAATTGAATGAGTTGAAAATAAATCATGGTTTTTCTCTTGATTTCTCAGAATTTATAACATAAGATTACCTTTGAAGATCATTGACTATTTAATCTCCTAAGATTTCTTTTTGATATTTACTAAAAAAGAGATTTGTCAAGATGAATCATTTACGAATTGATCTTTCATCTTTCATGTCATGATTTTCATATGATTATCTTTGTATTTATGTGATGCTTAGAGCATTGATGGAAGAAGGAAATAAATTGCACCATTAAAAATTCTTCATTCTTGTTTACAATAAAAAGGGGAGAAAGAAAATCGCTAACATCTCAAGAGATTAATAAATCAACTTGTCATTTTGAATCTCTTGAAAATGATTTTGATAATTTAATGATTTGAATTTGAATGAGTTTTATTCAAATCATGATCTTGATTTCTTGGAATTACTTGAGATTTTTTCTTAATCAAGATCTCTTCTTTATACTCTTACGAGTTTTTCTTAGTATTTTATTTAAAGAGGAGATTTACTATATGAATCATGTCTTTTAGTATTCACATGATCATATCTTTCATGTCATGATTTATTTATGATAATCCCTTGAATTCATTTAGTGTATATCTCAATTAATTTTTATTGATATTCTTCATATGATGATATGAAATTATGAGAAGTTATGATCATGCATGGTAGGATATAATGTAATTTGACATTTTGATACCATCAGGATTTGAATTATTTATCATTTGGAATGATGCATGCAATACTATGATTTGTTGCCAAAATAATGTATCACTAATGCTTGAGTATCATGTATAATATGCCCATAGTGATGATTTATTTTTGGTATCATGCATGAAGTAAGGATGAAATGTAAGGTTTTGAAATTATGCATATTTTAATTTAAAATTATAATAATGCATATATATATATTGAAATAAGATTGATACTTTACATTTGTCATGATTTGAAAATTGTTGTAAAGGGAAAAAGAATTACAAAATTATTTTCTTCCCTTCTTTTTGACAATGACAAAGGGGGAGAAAGAACTAGCTTGCATGTTCTAAAATGATGTAAAATTTGCTAGCTTACATAGTGCAAAATTTGCTAGCTTGCTTGATGTAAAACTTGCTATCTTACTAGCTTACATATCTAAAACTTGCTAGCTTGCCCAACTCAAAAGAAAAGCAAGAATTACTAGCTTGCACATCCCAAGTAGAAGTAAAATTACTAGCTTGAACTTCTCAAAAGAGAAGAAAGAATTTGCTATCTTGAACATCATCAAAAACTTGCTAGCTTGCAATCTTAAGAGAAGCAAGAGTGCTATCTTGCACATTTCAAAAGATGTAAAAATTTTACCAACTTTCATATATGAAAAACTTGCTAGCTTGTATGTTCTAAACTTGCTATTTACTATCTCGCATTCAAAAACTTCCTAGTTTGAACATTGTAAACAAAAGCAAATATGTTAAGTTGCACATCTAGCAAAATTTATAAATTTGTAAAACTCAAAATTGTTGCTAGCTTGCATGTTGTAAAATGATATAAAATTTTGCCAGCTTGCATTTTGCAAAGGAAGCAAAAAATTACACTTCTCAAAAGAGAAGAAAGAAAATTACTAGCTTGCATAATGATATATGCAATGATGAAATTATGCAATGATTTCAAATTATATATCAAAAACTTGCTAGTTGCTATTCTCCTTTTAGTTGATGACAAAGGGGGAGAAGTTATGTTAATGATCATGCATGGAATGATGTATTGAAAAATTGATTATGCATGATTTTATGTTGCTTGGACTCATAATGATTTCATGATTAAATTTGCCTTAACTTGAATTTAATTTAAATTCAAGGTTCTATATGCATATTGATAGGGGGAGTTAAGGTTAACTCCGTCATCAATTAGTTGTCATCATCAAAGAAGTTATATTGATGATCATACATGGAATGATCTATTGAAAAATTGATTATGCATGATTTTAATTTAATTCAAGGTTCTATTAATATGGCATATTGATAGGGGGAGTTAAGGTTAACTCCGTCATCAATTAGTTGTCATCATCAAAGAAGTTATATTGATGATCATACATGGAATGATCTATTGAAAAATTGATTATGCATGATTTTATGTTTCTTGGACTCATAATGATTTCATGATTAAATTTGTCTTGACTTGAATTCAAGGTTTTATCAATATGGCATATTGATAGGGGGAGTTAAGGTTAACTCTGTCATCAATTGGTTGTCATCATAAAAAAGGGGGAGATTGTTGAATCTCGGATTCTAATGATGAAATCAATTGATGAGTTTGTGATCTAATGTGTGTTTGAGTAATGCAGGACTAGCTTCGATCATAAAAGACAAATCAATTAAAGTAGGAAGAATCGTACGTTGGGCCAGAGCAAACATGTCAGAAGATTGGACGTTGGGCCGAAGGAACGGTCGACATATCGGTAGGAGACTTCGGGTCGTGAATTTGGGCATCGGGCTTAGAAGAGCAGACATTATGCCAAAGCAATTGGAGTTACGGAGTCAACATGTCGATTGGGCAAAAGGCTACAAAAAAGGACGATATGTGAAGGATCGAATGAAGCACCAGATAAACCAATGACATATCGAACAATATTGGATTCGCTTGTAATCATTTATGCCTAGATCAAGTTAGTTTAGGTCTAATTGAGTCGGTATTGGGGTAAAACAATGTCAACTCAATTAGAGGCCAATTGGGCCTAAATTGAGAGTGATTTGGGCTCATTGGGAGGCCCATTCAATGGCCCAAATATTAGGTTAGGCGGTGGCATTGCCAAAACAGGTAGTTCTATCGCCTATGAGTTGAAAAACTCGAAAAACCTTATCTCTAAGGATGTTAGGTGGTGGTACCACTAGACTGGGTGGTGGTACCACCTAATAATAGTGTGTCAAGTGGTGGTACCGCCTAGTGTCAAGCTGCAGGCGGTGGTACCGCCCATACCCCGAAATCTTGGGGATTTGAATTTTGGCTCCAAGTTTTGAAGCCATTTGGGGTCTATAAATACCCCAGCTATTCCTGCATGGAAGTGTAAGAAAAGTGAACAAAAACTCTATGTTTTTACAATTGAAAACCCTTGTAAAGTATAGAGTCTCTCCTCCTAAAGTTTAGAGACCATTTTAAGGGAAAGTGGGAGGGAAGGTTTGTAAAAAGGGGTTATAAAGGTTCTCTCCTGAACCTGTCAAAAACATATTCGAGTTGTAAGGGTGTTTGATCTTCGCCTATTGAAGGAAGATCATTAGTGGATGTCGATAGCCTCAACGAAAGAGGAATCAACGGAGTGGATGTAGGTCATGACGATCGAACCACTATAAAACTGTTTGTATTTCTATTTTGTTGTTTATCTTTATTACAAACTGCTTTACTTCCTCATTACTTTTGCTACATACCCTTTCATACGATTTCAAGTTAATATCTTTCCGAAATGTATTTAATCGAAATGAAGATTTTATGAAACCAATGTTTTTATCTATTGCACTAATTCACCCCCCCACTTAGTGCCGACTTGTTCCTAACAAAATCTACCAAATTATTAAATCTCAATGCATAAACTCTTCTTATACATTTTTTGGATCATGATCTTGATTTCTCAATTTTTATAACTTGAGTTTTCATTTTGAATCAAGATTGTTTCCTATCATTTCTTCTATTTACAAAAAAGAGATTTGTTAAAAATGATACATTGTCTATTGGTATTCATGACTTGATCTTTTTTTTTTATGATTAAAATATTGATATAAATTTATCTTTGTTATTTATCTTTGTCATGATTTAAAAATTAATATTAAAAAAAAGAATTATAACATTATATTTTTCCCTTCTTTTTGACAATAACAAAGGGTATTGCTATCTTGCACATTTCAAAGAGAAGATATCTTGCTAGCTTGCACATTTCAAGAAAAAAAACTTGCTAGTTTGCACATCTCAAGAGAAACAAAGAATTGCTAGCTTGCACATCTGAAAAGAGAAGCAAGAATTACTAGCTTGCACATCTCAAGAGAAGCAAAATTGCTAAACTTGTATATCTCTAAAACTTGCTAACTTGTATGTTCTAAAATGATGTAAAACTTGCTAATTTACTAGCTTGCATTCTTTATCAAAAACTTGCTAGTTGCACTTCTCCTTTTTGTTGATGACAAAGGGGAAGAAGTTATGATTGATGATATGAAATTATGCATGCAACACTCATGATTTTATGATGCATGCAGTTGTGTGAAAGTCAATGATTATCATTTTTTGAAATTCAACCTTATTTCAATATGGTATATTGATAAGGGGAGTTTAATTTAAACTCCGTCATCAATTGGTTGTCATTATAAAAAAAGGAGAGATTGTTGAATCTCAGATTTTGATGATGAAATCAATTGATGAGTTTATGATCTAATCTGCATTTTAAGCGACATAGGACTAACATCAATCATAAAAAGCAAATCGATTAAAGTAAGAGGAATCAGATGTTGGGTCGAAGTGAAACATGTTAAGAGATTGGACTTTGAGCTGGAGGATCGGTCGACGTACCGGCAGAAGGATTTCGTGCCATAAGTTCGGGCATCGGTCCGAAGGATCAAACATTGCGCCAAGGAGATCAGAAGTTGTGGGAGTCAACATACCAATTGGGTAAGGGTCTGGTAGTGGTACTGCTAGACTAGGCGATGGTACAATCCAGTGTTAGACTTACAGGTGGTGGTACCACCAATACCCCGAAATCATAAGGATTTAAATTTTGGCTCTAATTTTTTAAGTCATTTGGGGTCTATAAATACCCCACAAATTCCTACTTGATAAAAACACAAAAGTAGAATAAAAACTCTGTGATTCCAAGATTGTAATCTCTTAAAGTGTAGAGTCTCTCCTCCTAAAGCTTAGTGATAGTCCTAAGAGAGGTGTGTGAAGGAACAATTGTAAAAGAGGGGTGTAAAGGTTCTCTCCTAAGCTTGTGAAAAGGAGAAAGAGTTGTAAGGGTAGTTGATCTTCGCCCGTTGAAAGAAGATCAGTAGTGAAAGCCAATGGTCTTGAGTGAAAAGGAATCAAGAGTGGACATAGGTCACGACGACCGAACCACTATAAAATCTGGTTTGTATTTACTTTATGTATTTCATTTACATTGCAAACTAATTTCTTACTCTCACTATGCTCAAAACACTAATTCACCCCCCCTCTTAGTGCTAATTTCGATTCTAACAAGTACAATGATCAATCTTATGATACGAAGCAATAGATCAGTGGTGAAAGTAGAAGTTTTGACATTCTCCATGCTTCACACCAATACATGCCACAATCATAATTGCTTTAGGAGTAGTGTTAGATACGTGTGGGTTAGATATGTGTGGTTCACGATAATCAGAATATGACCATCACCACATTGATGCATAAATGACATACGGTGTATCAATATACTATGTCATGGGATCAATTTCAGGATTGTATTTGAAAAATATATCAAATTGATATACATATATATAGGATTCAGGATCTCGATCTATTACCTATGGAGTCCTATTGTTCTTTTTTATGGTAGTGTTAGGCTCAATAGCGGCACTAAGAGGGGGGGGGGTGAATTAGTGCAGCGGAAAAATCGTTGATTTCAAAAAATGTTTGTTTTGATTCAATCTGTTTCGAAAAGATATAGAACTTAAAACTTTCATAAGAATATAAAGAGAAGGTTAAGGAGGTTTACAGTAATGTAAATTGCACAAATAGAAAAGCAAACCAGAATTTAGAGTGGTTCGGTCATTGTGACCTACATCCACTTTTAATTCCTCCTCCATCGAGGTCATCGACGTCCATAAATGGTCTTTCTTCAATAGGCAAAGACCAACCATCTCTTTATAGCGCTTTCTCCTTTCCACAGGTTTAGGAGATAACCCTTACAAGTCTCACACCTCTCTTGAACGATCTCAATACTTAGAAAGAGAGGATGAGAACTCTAGTACTTTTACACCACTTTAACAACTCAAAAAATTAAGATTATGATAACACTTTTATGCCCTTTCATGCAAAAAAGGGTGTGGTATTTATAGACCCCAATGGCTTCAAAATTGGAACCAAAAAGTGTCTCATCCTGGATTTCCAAGGTACTGGCGGTACCACCACCATTATTGGGCAATGCTACCGCTTGACAGAGTTCAGAGACCGAGCTCTGGCGGTACCACCGCTGGTAGGTAATAACTATCGACGATACCACTGCCCAGTCTGGGTAGGGAGATTGAGTCCCAAGCAGTGCCATTGCCAAACAGGGTCCAGCATCCTAGTTGGGCTTTGAATCCGACCCAAACTAGCCTAACTTTCGGCCCAGTTGGCCCCAATAGAGTTGATGGGATTACCTCCCAAATCACACTCTAATTATATGCTAACCACGATACTTAAGACATATTCTAGGCAAATCAAGTCTGGTTAGTTTTGGTTTCTTCCAGTGAGCTTCTAGCGATCTTCTGACGAACTTTCGACGATCTCTCGGCAATGTTCCAATGGACACCTAGCAAGCTTCTGAACTTTACGATGATCTTCCTGATGAGTTCTAACGAGCTTCTTTGGCAAGCACTTGGACATCTCGATCACTTTCAGCAGAACATCCAACTATTGAATCTCGTATTTTGATGATGAAACCAATTGATATGTGTTTATGTTTTAATCTGTATTTTGAGTGACGCAGGATGCTTCAATCAGGATAAGACAATTAAAGCAGGAAAAATTATGTTATGCCAAGGGAAAACATGTCAGAAGATTGGACGTCGGGCCGAAGGAAGGATCGATGTATCGATAGAAGGCTTCGGGCCGTAGATTCGGGCATTGGGATAAGAAGAGCGGATATTGCGCCAAGGATATTGGAGTTGCGGAGTCAACTGACCGATTGGGATAAGAAGAGCGGATATTGCACCAAGAAGATCATCATGAAGTCGAGTAGCTTACCAGGAGTCTGCCAGAACATTACCGAGAGATCATCGGAAGTTCGCTAGAAGATCACCGGAAGCTCACCGGAAGAATAGACATAGGGACTTGTTTAGCTTAGCAAATGTCTTAGGATTTCGTAGTTCGCACGTAATTGGGTTTGGATTTGGGCCAACCAAATTATGGGCTAGCTAGGCCCATGTAAGAACTATGTTGGGCCCAATAAGAGGCCCAAATAGTGCCCAAAGAAGTCTCATCGTCGTGGCATAGTCTTCGAGACTATGTCAGGCGGTGGTACCGCCAGTCTGGGTGATTGTACTGTCCCTAGCAGGGTGCCAGGTGGTGGTACCGTCCAGCACTACACCTCAGGCGGTGGTACCACCAAACTGGGCAGTAGTACCACCTAGGGCAATGTTAGTGTCAAACTGACACTAGGCGGTGGTACCGCCCGTGCCCGGGGAACCTGGGATGGGAAAGTTTTAGGCTCTAAGTTTGAATCAACTTGAAGCCTATAAATACCCCTCTCATCCCTAGTTAAAGCACACAAGCATAGAGAGTTTAAAAAGGGAAAAACACTATAGAAATCAGTGCTTGTAAAGGTTGACTCCTAAACCTGTGAAAAGGAGAAGAGGGGTGTAAGAAGGAGGTTGATCTTTGCCTATTAAAAGAAGATTGTTAGTGGATGTCGGTGGCCTCGATGGAAGAGGAATCGGAGGAGTGGATGTAGGTCACGACGACCGGCCTATTCTCCTCCCATTCTCCACCTTAGAGTAGGCCTGGAGTCTTGAGGAGCATCGTCGTAGCCCTATAGTGTGGATCACCGCTAACGAGGAGGACGCTTGACCTCTTTCACCCTCTCCCAGAGATCTGCAAGGAAACAATGATAAATGATCTCCCTAGGTAACACAATCTATTCTATACGCAATTTGTTTCATGGATTTTTGTGCACCAATCTTCGCACGACGATGAACATCTTTTTGAAAAATTGGAGATTTTATTTTCTTGTTCTTCCACTGCGCATGTGATGTCGCCCCCAAGATTTCCCAACATGTGGTACCACCAGTATCCCAAAATCCGAGGAAGTGACACTAGGCATGCTTATAAGAAGCAAATCACATGAATAGAAATTTATAAAAACGAAATGCAATCCTCTATCTTATCAACTTTTTAATAAATCTATGCTTGTCATGTATGAATTTATTGAATTTGACTTTGAGGATGATTTCAGATTTCACAAATGCTTGATTCATACTTATGACATGAGACAGATTTTAAATATGAATTATGTTCAATGCTTCAATCATGTTATATCTCCCTTAATTCATTTTGTTCTCCTAGATTTATTTACCAAAGAGGAGAATCTTCCAAATGAATGAAATGATACAAATGAATCACTAATCGATATGTCTTTTTGAAATATCTTTTTATTGTGATGTTGATAATTTGAGATGCCTGTTGGAATTCATGACATGAGATAATTGAATCCTTGACTTCCTCTGGCTTGAAAATAGATGTTATCGTTCATTAGAAGAGAAGACTTTTGAAAACCATTTTCGATAATGTTCCATAGATTAAAATCCATATAAATAAGAAAAATCCTCATTCTAGTCTTTCAATATATGTAATCCATTCCATTGAATATAGGCAGCCATGTAATTGAGTGACTCTCTTGGTTGCCAGCAAATGCCATCTCTCTTGGGTTTCAAACCAAATGAGAGTGATCTTGTTCTGATACCAATTGTTAGGATCAAGAGTGGCACTAAGAGGGGGGCGGGGGGGGGGGGGGGGTGAATTAGTGCAGCAGAAAAATCATTGATTTCAAAAAATTTTCGATTTGATTTTCAATCCGTTTCGAAAAGATATTAAACTTGAAAGCTTTCGTAAGAGTGTAAAGAGAAGGTTAAGGAGATTTATAGTAATGTAAATTACTCAAATAGAAAAGCAAACTAGATTTTAGAATGGTTTGATCGTTGTGGCCTACATCCACTTCCGATTCCTCCTCCATCGAGGTCACTCGCGTTCACTAATGGTCTTCTTTCAATAGGCGAAGACCAACCACCTCTTTATAGCATTTTTTCCTTTACACGGGTTTAGGAGATAACCCTTATAAGTCTCACACTTCTCTTGAATGATCTCAACACTTAGAAAGGGAGGAGGAGAACTCTCGCACTTTTATAACACTTTAACACCCCAAAAGTTCAAGATTATGCTAACACTTTTTGTGCTCTTTCATGCAGAAAAGGGTGGGGCATTTATAGGCCCTACTGACTTTAGAAATATTTATGGAGGTCCCTTGTTAAACCCTAATGGATCCTCTCCTATTGGGTATTGGATCTGCATCCAACTACCCAAGCCTCTTAGATTAGTGGATCTCTATCCAATAATCTCTTATGGACTCTTATTGGATCTCATCTATAGGATCCAATAATTCAAGGGCTTATTGGATATCCAATAAGACAATGGCTCTAGCGGATATCTCATATCTGAACCTCTACTCATCGCAATGCCTACCATATGTGTGTGACCCTCTAGGCCCAATATCGAGCTGTCCGTGAGTCATACCTATCAAAACTCCTTCTAACTCAATGAATTATTATCTCTATAATAATTCAATCGACTCATCGACTACGGACATACTAGGCCATTACGTCGTAGTCCCCAGATGATATAGGGGAATCCAATCCATTGGACCTATCTGTCCTTAGTTATCGTGGACCTATAATCTCTCATCTATTCAATATCCTAGAGACCGTATATTTGGCATGGTGCTGTCAAACCCATATAGTTTCTACTCGAGACTTGCTCTAATCGAATTCTCTTGGAGAACTCTTTCTCTCTCAATTCGAATGACCCTGGTTAGGGATTTGTCTGAGCAAGAACACATGGGATATTCCTCTCACGATGCTGAGAGTGGATGATCCTCTATCGACACTCAATAGCCCTCGTAAGGTCGACTGCCACTCCCAATGACTAGTTATACTGGATCTGGGACATCCAAATATATAAGTCTAATATCAAAAAGTGGAGCACTCATACAGGACATCCTTAGTGTCTCAAGTCTAAGGACCAGATACACCACTAGGACTACGGAATCGCTGTCCGACAATAAGGCATCATCAACCATCCAACATTCCGTAAGCGGATCAATTAGTGAACTCATTCTCCAAAGAGCACCTGTATTGTATCCCTAGTATCCCCACATGAGCAGCTATGAGACCAGATGCATCCATCATATGGACGGGTATACAACACACCAGTTTATCCGGTTATCTCGATGTCCCTCTCGAGTAACCTATGACTGGGATTATTTAGGATTTGTGTTTAAAGGTGAATCGGTCTCATTATCATGATCTCATCACAATCTGATTTCCATTGCATAGATCCAAGGACATCATAATATATATATATATATATATATATATATATATATATATATATATATATATATATATATATATATATATATATATATATATATGCATATATGCAATAGTTAATATAAAGTGATAAATGCTAAAATATAATAAGCAAAAAAGATTTTGTGTCAAGTCACACATGCCATCACTAATGTGATTGGCTTGTTGGGCACCTATGATTACACCACCGCCATTATTGGGCAGTACTACTACCTGTAGACTGACACTGGATGGCACTACCACTCAGTCTGGGCGGCATGACCACCTGACAAAGCTCGAAGACCAAGCTCTGGCAGCACCACACCTAATAGGGGTGGTACCACTGCCTAAAACACCTAGGAGACTGAGTCCCAAGCAGTGCCACCATTGGCCGTGACTTCAAGTGCTGAATGAGCTTGTTCAATCAGCCCAAATTAGCCTTGTTAAGAGCCCAATTGGCCCCCTAATTGAGTTAGTCGGATTACCTCCTGATCCTAGCTCAACTAATGTGTTAACTACAATTTAAGGCAAGAGAACATAGTCTGGTATGTCAACTTTTTTATCGGTGAACCTCCGGCGATCTTTTCGCTGAGTCTTCCGGTGAATTCTCGACGAACTCACAATGAACTCCCGATGAACTCTCGGTGATCTTCTGACAAATTCTCAGTGATCTTCCGATGAACTCTCGGTGATCTTCCGATGAACTCTCGGCGAGTTCCCGACATACTTCTTGTACATCATCCAAATCTATGACTCCGGGCCATCATCTGCTTTATGCTTTTCTACGATCGTAGTTAATCCTGCATACTTATCTCAACACATAGATTAGGTCATAACAATTTACCAATTCATTTCATCATCAAAATCCGAGATTCAATAGTTTAAAGGGAGAAGTGAAGTCTAAGAAAGAGAGGCTTGTAAGGGTTGTCTCCTAAACCCATGAAAAAGTGAAAGAGTGTAAAAGGGTAGTTGATCTTCACCCATTGAAGGAAGATCGTTAGTGGATGCCGATGGCCTCGACGGAAGAGGAATCGAGAGTGGACATAGGTCACGATGATCGAATCACTATAAAGCTCGGTTTGTATTTACTTATTGTTATTTACTTTCATTGCAAACTGATTTCTTACTTTCACTATGCTTCCGTATGCTTTCAAAGTTAAGCATTTCCGATATCGGTTTTTATCGAAATGAAGATTTTTCAAACCGACGTAAGTTTTATCACTACACTAATTCACCCCCCCTTAGTGCCGACTCGATCCTAATAGTTGGTATTAGGGCTACGTTCTTTCTCATTTGGTTTAACACCTAAAAGAAATTGCTCTTTTTGGCTTTCAAGAGGGTCACTCTATTATTCATCCTCATATACTCAATGGGACGGACTACACTTATTGGAAAACTTGGATGAGAGGTTTTTTGCTTTCGTTGAATCTCAATTTATGGAATATTGTTGAAAACAAATTTCAAAAGTCTTCTCTTCCAATTAACATTTGAAATGATTTGGAAAAAAAAACTTTCTCTTTGAACACCAAAGCTATGAATACTTTATTTTGTGCTTTGAATAAAAATGAATTCAATTGAGTTTCCAGTTGTGAAACCACATACGATATTTGGCATACTCTTGAAATCACACATGAAAGCACTATTAAAGTTAAAGATTCAAAAATTAATCTTTTGATGCATGATTTTGAATTATTTCGAATGAAGCCAAGTGAAACTATCATTGACATGTACATCCGTTTTATGGATGTCATCAATAGTTTAAAAGCTCTTGGTAAAAGTTTTTTGAATCTTGAACTTGTGAATAAGGTTTTACGTTCTCTTCCTAAAAATTGGGATCCTAAAGTAACGACTATTTAAGAATCAAAGAACTGGAACCATTTTTCGATTAAAGAACTTATTCGGTTTTTGATGACCTATGAAATGATATGCAAGGTATATGATGAACTTGATGAATATGAGAACAACCTTCTAAAAAACAGGAAGGATTTGACACTTAGAACAAATGAAGACCACTCGAGCTAAAACTAAGTGATGATGATTTTGAACTCTTAACAATAAAACTTAAGAAAATTTTAAAAGAAGAATCAAAGAATAAAATTAAACTAATGAAGAAGTTACCAAAGAAGAAGAAAGTATTCAAGGTGGCTTGGGACGAATCGAGCTTATCCGAAGACGAGAAGCAAACCAATAAAGACAAGGTGCCAAACTACACCTTAATGACTTTCAATGACGAGATAATCAAAACCTCTTTACTTTATTTTAAAATTACTTGATACATTTCATGAGTTGGTTTTAAATTAGGTTTAAAAAAATTATATATAAATTGTTAAAAAAAAGGGATCATGCTTATCTTTTTAATAATTTAAAAAAATAAAAAAATAAAGCATGACAATTACATATTAACTCCTAGTACTGAGTATGATAGAGTTACATTCAATTAAAATGATTATTTTGTAAATTTAAGTTATGATGATTTGAATTTGTAAATCATTTTACTTTATGTCGAAAATGATTTTGATTGAAAATGGTATGTTCAATAGTATCATGTTTGATGATTTAATGATGCATGATGATTTGAAGCAATAATGATTTTTTTTGTTATACTATTGATCTTTTGATCTTGATGATTTTTATGATAAAATTTACTTTTTTCGGTTCAAAATGATGATGCATGATTTTGACTTAGAAAACAATGGCATGAAATCAATTACATTGAGGAATACATTATTTCTCTTGAAAATGACTCTATCCCCAAAAGCTTATTAAATTTTTCAATAAGAGATTAATGAATCTATTTATGTTATGAATGTTGTGAACCATGAAAGTGATTTTGATGATTTGAATGTAATAGGTTTTATCGAAATCATGATATTGATTTCTCGATATGTATAACTTGAAATCATTTATGAATCAAGATATCTTATTATGTGTTCTCATATCATTCCTTCCCATTGAGATTTATCCAAATGAATCATGGCTTTTTTCTTGATTTTTTAGAATTTATAACTTAAGATTACCTTTGAAGATCATTGACTATTTAATCTCCTAAGATTTCTTTTTATTATTTACTAAAAAGGAGATTTGTCAAGATGAATCATTGATGAATAGATCTTTCTTGATCTTTTATCTTTCATATCATGATTTTCATATGATTACCTTTGTATTTATATGATGCTTAGAGCATTGATATAGGAAGAAAATTCCTGTATTTATTTAATTGCATAATTATAAAATTCCTCTCTTCTTCTTTCTTGTTTATAATGAAAAAGGAGAGAAAGAAAATCGCTAGCATCTCAAGAGATTGATAAATCTATTTATATTATTTTGAATCTCTTGAAAATGATTTTGATGATTAAATGATTTAAATCTAAATGAGATTTTTTCAATCAAATCATGAACCTTCTCTTGATTTCTTAACTTAAGATTTTCTTTTATCAAGATCTCTTACTCTTTATTCTTGTATGATTCTTGCATTTTGTTTAAGTGAAAATTTTCTATATAAATCATGTCTTTTGGTATTTAAATAATCTTTGATATTATATCTTTCATGTCATGATTTATTTATGATACTCCCTTATATTCATAAATTATATATCTCATCACATTTGATTTAAATTTATCTTTGTCATGATGTGAAAATTGATGTAAAGGGAAAAGAATTACAAAATTATATTTTGCCCTTCTTTTTAACAATGACAAAGGAAGAGAAAAATTGCTATCTTGTGCATCATAAAGAAAAGCAAATGTTACTAGCTTGCATATCATAAAGAGAAGCAAAATGCTTGCTCATTTCAAAAAATGCAAAAAATTTGCTAACGTTCATACCAGAAAACTTGCTAGCTTGCATAATGATATATGCAATGATGTTTCAAAAACTTGAAATTATGCGATGATATATGTGTTAGAAATGAGTCAATACTAAGAGGGGGGGTGAATTAGTGCAGCGGATAAAATCATATCGGTTTGAAAATCTTTCGTATGATAAAAATCAAACTCGGAAGATAACTTGAAATTCAATGCTTACTCATAAGCATAGTGAAAGCAAAGTAAGGAAGGCAGTTTGCAGTAAAGGTGAATTGCTCAAAAAGAAATGCAAACCGATTTATAGACGTTCGGTTGTTGTGACCTTCATCCATTTCCGATTCCTCCTTCGTTGAGGCCACTGGCATTCACTATCGGTCTTCCTTCAATAGGTGTAGACCAACTACCTCTTTACAACTCTATTTTCCTTTTGCAGGTATAGGAGAGAACCTTTACATCCTCAGTTACTCCTCTCTTAAACCACGCTAACACTTAGAGCTTTTGAGATAAGTTCTCATAAGATTACGACAGCATTTTTCTACTTTTTTGCTCTCAATTCTTGTGTTTGTTAACCAAGAATGTGAGGGGTATTTATAGGCCTCAAGTGGAGTCAAACTTAGAGCCTAAAAGAGCCTCATTCTGGGTTTCTTAGGTCCCAGCGGTATCATGACCTATGCTGGGTGGTACCACCGCCTGTAGCACTGACACTAGACAGTACCATTGCTAGTTTGGCAGTACCACTACATGGAAGACTATGTTTAGGTGGTACCACTGCCTGACATAGTCTTGGAGACTATGTCACAAAGGTGCCACCTATTGGGTAATTGTTTGGGCCTTGCACTTAACCCAATATAGCTCAAACTTAGGCCCAATTAATCCCTAATTGAGTTGGCCCAATTCCAACCTAATTATGTGGTAACTATGAATTTTAAGACATTCACTAAGCTAAATAAGTCCGTAATTCTAGGTTTCTTCTGGTGATCTTTCGGTAAACTTCTGACGATCTCTCGATAATATTCCAATGGACTCTCGGTAAGCTCCTGGACTTCATGATGATATTCTTGGCAAGTTTTGACTTTTTGGCATGCTCTTGGACTTCTTGGTCAATTCCGACAGAACTTCCGACAAACGTCTTCCAACGAACATCCGGACTTCCGACGAACTCTCGAACTCCCAACGAAATCTCGTTCTTGACTCCGGGACTTTATTTTATTTTATGCCTTGATCGCTATCGTAGTTAATCCTGCACACTTAAAACCTACTTCGATCTAGCCAATTATTACAAAGCTTGAATCAACTGTTGTCCGACATGTCATTGGTTCATCGACACTTCGTCCAATTCTTCGGTGCATCGTCCTCTCTTACGGCCTATTGCCCAATCGGCCAATTGACCTCTACAACTCCAATTTCCTTAGCACAATTTCTGCCCTTCTTGGACCGATGCCTGAACTCATGGCCCGAAACCTTCTACCGATACGTCGACCAATCCTTCAGGTCGACATTCAATCTTTTGAAATGTTTCTCTCTGGCCCAAAATGATTCTTCCTGCTTTAATTATCTCTCCCTGATTGAAGTTTCCTGTTATTAGGATCGAGTCAGCACTAACAGGGGGGGTGGGGTGAATTAGTGTAGCAGATTAAAACGTTGGTTTAAAATTCTTTGTACATAAAAAACAATCTCGGAAGATAACTTGAAAGTGTGTTTGATCATAAGGGTAGTGAAAGCCAAGTAAGAAGGAAGTGAAGCTATTGCAATGTAAGTAAATAGCAATAATGGAAATGTAAACCAGAATTTATAGTGGTTTGGTCGGTGTGACCTACATCCACTTCTGATTCCTCCTCCGTCGAGGTCACCGGCGTCCACTAATGGTCTTCCTTCAATAGGTGAAGACCAACCACCACTTTACAACACTTTCTCCCTTTCATGGGTTTAGGAGATAACTCTGACAAGCCTCACACCTCTCTTGAATGATTTCAACACTTAGAAAGGGAGGAGGACTCTTACATTTTTACAACACTTTAACACCACAAGAATTCATGATTATGTTAACACTTTCATACCCTTTCATGTAGAAAAGGGTGGAGTATTTATAGGCCCCAATGGCTTCTAAATTGGAGCAAAAAAGTGTCACATCCTTGGATTTCGGGGTACTAGCAGTACCACACTATTATTGGGTGGTACTACCACCTGTAGATTGACATTGGGCAATACAACTGCTTGATAGAGCTCAGAGACCGAGCTCTGGCAGTACCACCAATGACAACATTAATTGTCGATGGTACCACCGCCTAGAGCACATGGGAGATCGAGTCCCAAGCAGTGCCACCGCCGGCCCTAGCTGTGCCATCATCGGTCATGACTTCAAGTGCTGAATGGGCTGTTCAACCAGCTTAATTCAGCCCTGTTAAGGGCCCAATTGACCCCTACCTGAGTTATGGGATTACCTCCCAATCCTAACTCAACTAATATTCTAACTACGATTAAGGCAAACAATCTCTATCCGTTATGTCAAATTTTTTTCTTGACGAACTTCTCGACGAGTCTTCTGGCTAGCTTCTGATGAACTCTCGACGAATTCTCAGTGATCTTTCGATGAACTCTCGGCAATCTTCCGATGAACTCTCAGTGATCTTCTGATGAACTCTCAATGAGCTCTCAATACACTTCTGGTACATCATTCGAATCTTTGACCCCAGCCCATCATCTACTTTATGCCTTACCACTATCGTAGTTAATCCTACACACTTATCTTAGCTCATAGATTATGTTAAATAATTTATCAATTGATTTTATCATTAAAATTTGAGATTTAACAATCTCCCTCTTGTTGATGATGACAACCAATTGGTGACGGAATTAACCTTAACTTTCCCTATCTATATGCCATACTTGAGAGAATACAAACTTGAATTCAAAACCTTAAATTCAAGTTTTAACCAATTTTAATTAGAAATCATATGCATTGTGCATCATTATAGTTTCAAGTCATCAAGACATTAAATGCACAATTTCATCACTTTATGCATGATAAAATGCTTTGGACATAGCCTTACATTACTTACTTGCATGAAACATCATCATGACATAGCTTTTATTATTATTGCATGGTAGCATTCAAAGGTTTACAATATTAAGAATCTGGTATTGCATCATTGTATGGTAACATTAAAATTTTCAGCGTTAGAGAGATCACAATATCAAAGTGAACACAACATCAAAGGTTCTTAATATAAAAGAGATCACAATATCAAAGTAAACACAAGATTACAACATCAAAGTAAATAGAACATCAAAAGTTCACAACCTTAAAGTGAGAGATTTCGTCAACTTCTCCTCTTTTGTCATCAGCAAAAAGACATGCATAGTTATTTAGGTGGTGGCAAGTCAAAATGACGAAACAAAGTATTAAGTTGTCGATGAATCTACTATAACTTAGTTAAAATTTGATCATGACATTATTCAAATCGATCTATTTGAGTCCCTATATCTTCAGTAGATGAGGAGGGTGCATGTTCTGTTGGAGGTGTTGTCTCGAAGGGACCAGTAGGAGGAGATTGATTTCCCCTAAATATTGGTGTTTCAGGTTCTAGATTAGGTGTGAGGGGATCAGTCCTTCTAGGTAATCTAGTCCATATCCCATTTCTGAATATACATCTTAATCTTCTTAGTAGGTTTCTATTTAAGACATTAAATCTATCTAGTTTCATGACTTCTTTATCAGGTAGGATGACTATGTCATATGCATGGATTAGTCTTATGATCAAGCCACCATATGGAAGTATCATATCCTTTTTCAATAGTTCAATCATATTTTGTTGTATTAGGTAGCCAGAACAATTGTCATGTCCTTTCATAATCCAATATATCATTCCTATTTTCATTTGGTTAACTTCATCATAATGATATTGTTTTGGAAGTATAATGCTTATCAAGATGTGATGAAGCAATTTGGTGTTGAAATGTAGTAAATGGTCACAGCATTTTAGAAGGATAGACAAATTTGGATTACCAAAGATGGTTCCTAAGGCTTCAAAGTAAGTGGTCCCAACTGATTCTTCATCTCATTGTCCTCTAAAATAACAATCTCTACTTTTCTCAGCAATTTCTATGAGGTTGCAAATTACGCTATCCATAATGAGTATATGATGCTCTAAGAGATAAGTTGAGACTCTATCGTGTTCATTCACTTGTAAGTTGTTGTAAAACAACCTAACAAGTTTAGGATAGATAGGTTCACTTATTTAAAGGATTGGGAGGATATCTAGTTTAGCAAACCATTGAATTGGTTCCAAATTACTTAATTCCTCTAAGTCTACGTATTTTCCTTTATGAACATTTCTAAACTCTATGGTTGGAAATTTAAGGGCTTGTTAAGGAGAATAAAAAAGTAGGGAGTCATAGGTTTCATATAATCTCCTCTTCCCTTTGTCCCTTGAGGATCTTCTAGAAGTCGTGAAGACTACATTTATTAAGAACAAATGAGAGGCAAGAACAAGTAATGCAAGGAAGGAAACAATTTGGTTTAGGGATTACCTTAGTAGTTTGACCTTTTTGATCACCAAAGGGGAGTGTTTGAGGTTGATCCTTAATTTAATAGAGGATAGGGATCCTTTTGAGTTTCTAGAGGGAGAACAAGAGGAATAAGGGATTTGGAGCTCTTTGGAGAGGTGTAGAGTGAGTTGGGGTCGGTTCTACCATCAACCCTAACTTTTTCTTTATATAAGGTAGGTTGTGGGTGGTGGCACCGCAAATTGGGCGGTGCTACTGCCTACAACCCGTAACCATTGGGTAGTGCTATCGATAGCTGGGCGATGCCACCACCTACAAGCAGTGAGCACTGCCTGCATTGTCGTGTGGTGCAAATCTGTGTAGTGTCGACATTGTGTGGTTTCATCATGCAAGATCTTTTTCATTATGTGGTGCACACACTCATTTACACAAACATAAAAAAGGTTTTTGAAGTTCTACTTTCGTAAGAGGAGAAATTTGTATGGCAAAATTTGTATGGAAAAAATTCATATCGCATATCATAAATCCATAATTCAAGTCTTATCTTAAGTGAAGAAATAATAGTGAATGATCTTAGAAAATAGAACTCAATTAAGAAAATCTGGAGAAAAATTTAAGAAAAGAACTCATGTATCAAAGAAATTTAGCATACCTAATTCTCTTCTTATAAAATCAAATTGTTCCTCAATCAAGGGTTTTGTAAAAATATCAACCAATTGATGTTTTGTATCAATAAATTCTAGAGATATGTCATGGTTATTAATATAATCTCATATAAAGTGATGCCTAATATCAATATGTTTAGTTCTAGAGTGTTGAATAGGATTTTTTGTTAAGCATATTGCACTAGTATTATCACACTTTATAGGTATATTTTTCAGGTGAATTCCATAATCCTCTAAAGTGTTTTTCATCCATATAACTTGAGACAGCATGCACCTGCTACTATATACTCAGCTTCAGTTATAGATAATATAACTGAGTTTTGTTTCTTGGAAGACCAAGTGACAAATGCGTGTCCTAAAAATTGATATGTTCTAGATGTGCTTTTTCTATCTATTTGGTAGCCAGCAAAATCAGCATCGGTATAACCAAGTAATTCAAAGTTTTTTTTATTTTGGATACCATAATCCTAGTTTAGGAGTTCCTTTTAGGTATCTAAAAATCCTTTTAATAACTTTTAAATGTGATTGCTTAGGGTTAGATTGAAACTTAGCATAAAGTCCTACGCTAAACATGATATCCAGTCTAGTTGCGGTGAGGTATAGTAAACTACCTATCATACCCTTATAAGTTTTTTGATCAAAGCTTTCTTCACCTTCGTCAATGTCTAAATTAGTAGAGATACTCATTGGAGTATTGATAGTCTTTGAAATATCCAGATTAAACTGTTTTAGTAAGTCTAATACATATTTTGTTTGACTAAGAAAACTATCATCACTAAGTTGTTTAATTTGTAAGTCTAGAAAGAAAGTTAGTTCCTCCATTAAACTTATTTCAAACTCTAGACTCATACTCTTGGTAAACAATTCACATAAAGATTTATTTATAGAGCCAAAAATAATATCATCAACATAAATTTGAATAACAAGAAAATTATTCTCAAAATTTTTAATACATATTATAGTATCGACCTTGCCTTTAGAGAAATTATTTTAGATAAAAAGAATCTAAGTCTCTCATACCAACCCCTTGGGGCTTATTTTAATCCATAGTGAGCTTTAGTCAATTTAAACACATGATTCGAAAAAATATCATTCTCAAATCTAGGAGGTTATTCAACATAAACTTCTTCAGAAATAAAGCCATTAAGAAAATACTTTTAATGTCCATTTGAAATAACTTAAAGTTATTACTACTAGCATAGGTAAGAAGCATCCTTATGGCTTCTAATCGGGCCACAAGAGTGAAGGTTTCTTCATAATTGATACATTTTTCTTGGTTGAAACCCTTAGCTACTAATCTAGCCTTGTTTCTAACTACTATTCCAAATTCATATTGCTTGTTTCTAAAGACCCATTTAGTACCAATAACTAAATGGTCATTTGGCCTCGGAATAAGCTTTCACACCTCATTTTTCTCAAATTAGTTCAACTCTTCTTGCATTGTGATAACCCATGAATCATCTTTCAAGGCCTCATCAATACTTTTAGGTTCAATTTGAGAAAGAAAAGTGGCATTGGAATAAAAATTCTTAAGAGAAGAACGAGTTTGAACCCCTTTTGATGTATCTCCTATGATTAGCTCCTTAGGATGAGCATCTATGTACTTCCATTCTTTGGGTAAGGATATTTCGGAAGAAGATTCATCTAAGTTGCTAGTTAAAGGAGAAGGTTCATTTAAATTCAAAGCATCAAATTTAAGATCATCATCAAACTCATTTTTCTTAAATTCGGAAACTTCATTAAAGACAACATGAATAGACTCTTTTATAACCAAAGTTTTTTATTAAAAATACAAAAAATTTTAGAAATAGATGAATAGCCAAGAAAAATTCCTTTATCGGATTTTGCATCAAACTTTCCTAAGGTATCTTTTTCATTCAAGATAAAACATTTACAACTGAAAACTTTGAAATATGAAATGTTAGGTTTTTTGTTCTACAATTTATAAGGAGTTTTGGAAAGTAGTGGTCTTACTAGAACCCTATTCATGATATAGTATATCGTATTCACGGCTTCAACCCAAAAATATTTGGGTAGGCTATATTTGTTCAATATGGTTCTTGCCATTTCTTGTAAGTTTCTATTTTTTCTTTCTACTACTCCATTTTGTTGAAGATTTCTCAAAGTAGAAAAATTATGGTTGTATCCATTAGATTCACAAAAATTTTAGAAATCATGGTTTTGAAATTCATCACCGTGGTCACTCCAAATTGATAAAATCATAAAGCCTTTTTCATTTTGAACAAGTTTACAAAACTTTAAAAAACACCTAAAGTAATCACTTTTGTGTGCCAAGAAATATGTCAAAATATATCTACTATATTTGTCCATAACTACAAAGGCATATTTACTATCTCTTAGGCTTGATGTATCAATTGGTCCAAACAAATCTATATGAATCAATTGCAATGGTCTAGAGGTGCTTATTTGATTCTTTGTTTTGAAACTATCTTTTATTTGTTTTCCTAGTTAATATGCATCACACATATTATCTTTAACAAACTTAATATTAGGAATACCTCTTACAAGTTCGAGATTTGAGAGATTAGTTTCATGCTAGTATGACCTAATCTCCCATGCCAAAGCCAAGCATCATCATTCAAAATCGAAAAACACATTTCATTACAAAGATCATCAATGTCAATAGTGTACATATTATTTTATTTTAGGGCATTCATAGAGGAGTTTTTATGTGGTTGTTTAATATTACAAGCATTGGATGTAAATTTAATGATATATCCTTTATCACATAATTGACTAATGCTTAAAAGATTGTGCTTTAAGCCATCAACCAACAACATATCTTTAATTAACAAGTTGGATTTGTTATCTATAGTTCCTTTGCTAATGATTTTACTCTTGTTGTTGTCTCCGAAGGTAACATACCTTTCATCTAGGCTAGTGAGCTTATAGAATCTACTATCAAAGGTACCATCTCTTACTCCTAGCTTGCGATGGTGAACGTTTCTACAAAAATGATAATTTTTATGTACCCATTTGACCTTGGGTGTCTAAAAAATCGATTGACTTAACTTATTATTTTGCATGGAGTTCTTGACGGTTCATTTAGGAGCCTAAGTTAATTTGTGTGGACTACATCTCTTAGACAGACATTGATTAGTAACATGCCCAAATTTGTAACAAAAGTTGCATTTGTTTCAGGGTGAAACATACAAAGTTGGGCCTTTAACAAAGATGATTGGATTTTTGAGTGTTACTCATAAAGCCGATTTCATCTCTTCTATAAACATGATTCTTACATGCAAGAATCATGTTTAAGGGTTTGCTACTTATTTTAAAATTTTCTAAGGTTTTATATAGTTACAAATTTTTCTTTTTAAGCGTTTCTAATTCATCACATTTTGTGCAAGGAGCTAAACTATCATCATACTATATTTTTAGTCTATCAAAATCACTAACAAGAGAAGCATGCTCCTTTTTCAATAATTTATATGTTTTACTAACTAATTTACATTCTTCAAATAAATCATGAAAAGCACTTAGTAGTTTATCAAAAGATAAATTTACATCCAATGAACTGCTTACCTTATCTCTAATAGCCATTAGTGCATATTGAGTAACTTGCTCAATGTTGGTTAGCTCCTCTTCTTCGGATGAACTTGATATTGAATCTCAGATTTTGATGATGAAGTCAATTATCATTTGTTATCTAATCTATATATTGAGATAAGTGTGTAGGATTAATTACGATGAAAGTAAGACATACAGTAGGAGTTGCGCCGGAGTCAAGACTATAATCACGTTGGAGGTTCGAGAGTTCGACGGAAGTCCAGACGGTTGTTGGAGGTTTTGCGGGAATAAATCTGAGAAGTCTAGGAGCTTGCCAAAGAAGCTCATTGGAACTCGCCAAGTGGATCGTCGCAAGTCCAGGAGTTTGCTGGAAGTCCGCCGGAGCATCGCCGAGAGTTCGTCGGACGTTCGCCGGAAGCTCACTGGAAGGGAACTCGACGTTGCCGATTAAAAACCTGCTTAGGACTATGTCTTAGTTTCATAGTTTGCATGTAATTAAGGTTAGGATTGAGGGTTAATCCTATAACCCGATTAGGGGCCAATTGGGCCTAAGTTCAGACTGGTTTGGGCCGAGTTTGGAGCCCAACCAGTAAGCTGAAATGGTATAGGCGGTGGCACTGCCCAGAACCCGAGAGTTCTGGCGGTGGTACCTCTAGTACACTGTTAGTATCTGACATTGATAGGCGGTGGCACCGCCAGCGTTGGAAAACCCAAAAAAATTCAAATTGGTGCCCAGCGTTGGAAAACCCAAAAAATTCAAATTTGGAGCCCAAATTTGAATCCTCTTGGGGCCTATATAAATCCCATCCTTTCATGCATGAAAGGGCACCAAAACTTAGCATTTATTCTGAGATTTTGAGAGCTTAAAAGTGTTGTAAAAGGTCAAAAGTTCTTCTCCCTCTTTTCTTCAAGTTTTGATCATTCAAGAGAGGAGTGAAAAATTTGTAAGGGTTGTGTCCTAAGCCTATCAAAAGGAGTGAAATTGTAAAAGGGTGGTTGGCCTTTACCTATTGAAGGAAAGCCTCTAGTGGATGTCAGTGACCTTTTCGAAGGAGGAAACCAAAAGTGGATATAGGTCAAGATTGACTGAACCACTCTAAATCTCGGTTTGCATTTACATTTTATCTCTATCTTAACTGCAACTGCCTCCATAGCTTTACTTTAACTGCACTTTGCTTGATCTTAAGTTAAAGTAATTTCCGAATCGACTTTCATACAGAAATAGTTTTTATCATACGAATACAGTTTTAAATCGTCGAAAGTTTTCCGCTACACTAATTCACCTCCCCCCTTTTAGTGCTCTTGATCCTAACAATTGGTATCATAGCTCAGTTAACTCTCAATCGGATTAAAACCCAAGAGAGATGCATATGCCAGAATCCAAGAGGGCCACTCTATCACACGTCCACCCATGTTCAATGGGACGGACTACACCTATTGGAAAACCCGAATGAGGATCTTCCTTATTTCAATGGATTTTGAACTTTGGAATCTTGTCGAAAATGGATATTAGAACTCTTCTCTTCTAATGATCGATTGGAATGAATTAGAGAAGAAGACTTTCGCTCTTAATGCAAAGGCTATGAATGCCTTATTTTGTGCACTTGATAAAAATGAGTTCAATCGTGTTTTGGTTTGTGAAACCACATTTGATATTTGGCATACACTTGAAGTGACTCATGAAGGCACAAGTAGAGTGAAAGAGTCAAAAATCAATCTTTTGATACATTCTTTTGAACTTTTCCGAATGAAACTGAGCAAGACTATTGGCGACATGTACACCCGTTTCACGGATGTCGTCAATGGTCTAAAAGGACTCGGCAAAAGTTTTTTAGATTTTAAGCTCATGAATAAGATTCTAAGATCCCTTCCTAAGAGTTGGGACCTTAAAGTCACTGCTATTCAAGAGGCTAAAGATTTAAACAACTTTCCTCTTGAAGAATTAATCAGGTCATTAATGACCTACGAAATGACTTGCTAAGCTCATAAAGAGCAAGAAGACATCATTCCAAAGAACAGGAAGGATATGACACTAAGAACTTTCGAAGACCACTTGAGAGAAAACTCCAGTGATGAAGACTGTGATGATGAGGTGGCACTTCTAACAAGGAAATTCAAAAAAATCATTAAAAGAAACAAGTTTAAAAATGACACAAAAAATAAATTTGAACCCAAAAAGGACCAAGTTATTTGCTATGAATGCAAGAAGCCGGAACATTACCAAAGTGATTGTCCCCAAGCCAAGAAGAGAACACCAAAGAAGAAGGTGCTCAAAGCAACATGGAATGACTCAAGTGCGTCCGAAGAAGAGGAGTCCAACACCGAGCAAGTTGCTCATTACGCCCTAATGGCCATCGGAGATGAGGTAACGAATTTAATTGATGCAGATTTCTCATTTGACGAATTACTAAATGCATTCCATGACTTATTTGATGAATGCAAAACTATTAGTAGAAAATACAAATTGCTAAAAAAGGAGCATGATAGTTTTACTTGTAATTTTGATAAATTAAAAACTGAATATTATGATAGTTTAGCTCCATGTAAAAAATGTCATGATCTAGAAACTCTCCAAACGGAGAACTTGCTACTTAAGGACACCTTGAAGAAATTCGAGGTTGGTAGCAAGTCTTTGAATATGATCCTTACAAATAAGGGTCATGTTCCTAAAAGAAGTGGAATAGGATTTGTGAGAAGTCCTCACCAAAATCCAACCACCTTCATTAAAGGTCTTATCTTACATGTTTGGCACCAAAGCAAATGCAACTTTTGTTGCAAACATGGACATAGAACTTATTATTGTCCATTCAAGAAAGTTAGTCCGAACAAACTGATTTGGGTTCCTAAAGGAACCACGATAAATTCTATGCAACATGATAAACAATTTAGATCAATGTTTGAGGCATCCAAAAGTAAATAGGTACCTAAAAATCATCTTTTCTTATAGAAACATACCATCACAAGCTAGGAGCAAGAGATGGTACCTTGATAGTGGATGCTCAAGGCATATGACCGGAGATCCATCTCAATTCTCTAAGCTCACTAGCATAGACGAAGGCTATGTCACCTTCGGAGACAACAACAAGGGTAAAATCATTGGCAAAGGAACCATCGGTAACAAATTCAACTTCTTTATTGAAGATGTTTTGTTAGTTGATTGTTTAAAACATAACCTCTTGAGCATTAGTCAATTATGTAATAAAGGATATATTGTCAAATTCGAATCTAATGCTTGCATCATTGAAAAATCACACAAAAACACATCTATGATTGCATTAAAACAAAATAACGTATGCACCATTGACATCAATGATCTTTGCAATGAAATGTGTTTCTCGGTTTTGAATGAGGATGCTTGGCTTTGGCATAGGAGATTAGGTCATGCTAGCATGAAACTAATCACTCAAATATCATCCAAAGAACTTGTAAGAGGAATTCCTCATATCAAGTTCATCAAAGATAATGTATGTGATGCTTGTCAATTAGAAAAACAAATTAAGGGTAATTTCAAATCTAAGAATCAAATAAGCACCTCTAGGCCCTTACAATTGATCCATATGGACTTGTTTGGACCTATCTCTACATCAAGCCTAGGAGGTAGCAAATACGCCTTCGTCATTGTAGATGACTATAGTAGATACACATGGACTTATTCCTTAAAACACAAAAATGAATGCTTTAGATATTTTACCAAGTTTTACAAACTTGTCCAAAATGAAAAGGGTTCTATGATTTCGTCAATTAGAACTGATCATAGTGGTGAATTTCAAAACCATGATTTCCATGAATTTTGTGAATTTAATGGATATAATCACAACTTCTCTACTCTAAGAAATCCTCAACAAAATGGAGTAGTAGAAAGAAAAAATAGAAATTTACAAGAAATGGTGAGAACCATATTGAATAAACATGGCCTACCTAAATATTTTTGAGCCGAAGCCGTAAACACTACATCCTATATTTTGAATAGAGTTCTAGTAAGGCCCTTACTCACCAAACTCCCTATGAGTCGTGGAACAACAAAAAACCTAATATTTCATGTTTTAAAGTTTTTGGGTATAAGTGTTTTATCTTGAGTGAAAAAGATGCCTAGGAAAATTTGATGCTAAATCCGATGAAGGAATTTTCCTTGGTTATTCTTCAGTTTCTAAAGCTTTTCATATCTTCAATAAAAGAACTTTTATTATAGAATAATCCATTCATGTTGTTTTCAATGAGATTTCCAAAATCAAGAAAAATGATTTTGATGATGATGGTAATTTTGATTTTTTGAATTTAAATGAAACCCCTTCTCCAACTAGCAACTTAGATGCATCCACTTCCGAAACATCCTTACCCAAGGATTGGAAGTATGTAGATGCTCATCCTAAGGAGCTAATCTTAGGAGACACATCTAAGGGGGTTCAAACACGTTCTTCTCTTAAAAATTTTTATGCCAACGCTGCTTTTCTCTCCCAAATTGAACTTAAATGTATTGACGAAGCCATGAAAGATGATTCATGGATTATCGCAATGCAAGATGAGTTAAGTCAATTTGAGAGAAATGAGGTGTGAAAGCTTGTTCCTAGGCCAAATGACTATTTAGTTATTAATACTAAATGGGTCTTTAGAAACAAGCAAGATGAATATGATATCATGGTTAGAAACAAGGCTAGATTAGTAGCCAAAGGTTTCAACCAAGAAGAAGGTATCGATTACGAAGAAACCTTCGCTCCTATGGCTAGATTAGAAGCCATAAGGATGCTCCTTGCCTATGCTAGTAATAATAATTTTAAGTTATTTCAAATGGATGTTCAAAGCGCTTTTCTTAATGGCTTTATTTTCGAAGAAGTTTATGTTGAACAACCTCCCGGATTTGAAAATAATAGCCTCCCTAATCATGTGTTTAAATTAACTAAAGCTCTCTATGGTTTAAAAGAAGCCCCAAGGGCTTGGTATGAGAGACTTAGTTCTTTTCTTATTGAAAATAATTTCACAAAAGGCAAGGTCGATACTACATTGTTTATCAAAAAATTTAAAAATAATTTTCTTATTATTCAGATTTATGTTGATGATACTATTTTTGGTTCTACAAACGAATCTCTTTGTGAATCTTTTGCTAAAACCATGAGTCTTGAATTTGAAATGAGTTTGATGGGAGAATTAACCTTTTTCTTAGGCTTAAAAATTAAGCAACTAAGAAATGACATCTTTATTAGTCAAACTAAATATGCTTTAGATTTGCTAAAAAGATTTAATATGGAAAGCTCAAAAGCTATTAACACTCCTATGAGCACCTCCACTAAGTTAGAAGTTGATAAAAGTGGAGAAAGCTTCGATCAAAAAACTTATAGGTGTATGATAGGAAGTTTACTTTACCTCACTACAACTAGACCAGATATCATGTTCAGTGTAGGACTTTATGCTAGGTTTCAATCAAACCCTAAGATATCTCATCTCAAAGCGGTTAAAAGAATACTTAGATATTTTAAAGGTACCACAAATCTAGGATTATGGTATCTAAAAATCGAGAAGTTTGAGTTAATTGCTTATTCTGATGCGGATTTTGCTGGGTGTAGACTAGATAGAAAAAGCACATCAGGAACATGCCAATTTTTGGGACATGCTCTTGTTTCCTAGTCATCTAAGAAACAAAATTTGGTTGCACTATCAACAACCAAAGCTGAGTATATTGCAGCTAGTGCATGCTGTGCACAAATTGTGTGGATGAAAAACACCTTAGAAGATTATAAAGTTCATCTTAAAAATATTTCCATTAAATGTGATAACACAAGTGCTATATGTTTAATAAAGAATCTCATTCAACACTCAAGAAAAAAACATATTGATATTAGACATCACTTTATATGAGATCATGTCACTAATCATGATGTAGTAATAGAGTTCATTGATACTAAACATCAACTAGCTGATATTTTTACAAAGCCTTTAAATGAAAAACAATTTGATTTCATTAGAAGAGAATTAGGTTTGTTAATGTGTCCGAATGCATGAACTTTTTAAAATTATTTTTCGGATGTTCTTGAATCAATGATCAAATCACTTAATTGTTATGATAATTTTACACGATTACATGCCTTAATAACATGTTGGAAATTATGTGTTTTGAATACAAAATTTCCATAATAATAAGCATGTTTTATCTTCATGATTGTGTTTGAAAATCTATAGCAAAACCTTGTCTGAATGCTTGTAAGTGTTAAATTATATTTTCAGATTTTCTTGATCCTAATGATACATTATTCTCTGTCGGACTTAATGCAGCTTTCATAAGCATGTCATATAAAATTTAATTCATATCATTGATTTTTGACATATAGAATCAATTAGCAAATGTATCTCTCATAGACTTATCGTGTGAAAAATATTTTTTTCGAGAAATGGATTTGATGAAATGATTCTTTCTTATAAATTTCTTCTTGGAAAGGGAAGATTTTTTTAAGCAAGGATTTGATTTGGTGGACATACATATCTTGATCCTTGTAAAAATAAAACGTGATTTAAATCTCTTATTAATTTTAGCTTCATTCGAGCAATCTCACAAATGACTTTCCTCCTTCATGCAAAAAGATAATACCAAATAAAAAGGAAGAAGTAATCTCCATGTCATTTTTTCCTTGAAGATGTTTGTATAATTGGTATCCTATCACTCATTGTTGAAAAATGACATGAACCTAATTATGGCATGAATTATTACTGCACTTATGTTTAAAATTTTCTTATATCGTTCTCCTTTTTGTTGATGACAAAGGGAGAGAAATATATGAATTGATGCTATGAGTGCCATATTTGAATTTGAATTATGTTAATATATCAAAAGAAGCTTGCATCGAAATATATGATAAATTGATGATAGAAATACTATGATTGCCATATTTGCATTATGTTATATATGCATCATGTTAAGATATCAAGAACTTGCATCGCAATTTTACATTTTGATATCTTACCATATGATAAAGTGCTACCATTACTATCATTCACACTTGAAATGTAAGACTTGAAAATGGATGTCAAGCCTTGACATCATTTTCAAAGAGATACATCATGATAGGAATCAAGATGGGAGTATTGATAAGGTTAAACAATCTTAACTTATCAATGTCTCTTGAATTCAAAGGCTTTGAAATTCAAGAATGACTTATCTCGAGTATAACATATAGATAGGGGGAGTTAAGGTTAACTTCGTTATCAATTGATTGTTATCATCAAAAAGGGAGAGATTGTTGAATCTCATATTTTGATGATGAAGTCAATTGTCATTTGTTATCTAATCCATATGTTGAGATAAGTGTGTAGGATTAATTACGATGAAAGTAAGACATGCAGTAGGAGTTGTGCCGGAGTCAAGACTATGATCACGTTGGTGGTTCGAGAGTTTGATGGAAGTCCGGATGGTTATCGGAGGTTCTATGGGAACAAATCTGAGAAGTCTAGGAGCTTGCCAAAGAAGCTCGTTGGAACTCGCCAAGTGGATCGTCGCAAGTCCAGGAGTTTGCGGGAAGTCCGCCAGAGCATCGTCGAGAGTTCGTCGGACGTTCACCGGAAGCTCGTTGGAAGGGAACTCGACGTTGTCGGTTAAAAACCTGCTTAGGACTATGTCTTAATTTCATAGTTTGTATGTAATTAGGGTTAGGATTAAGGGTTAATCCTATAACCCGATTAGGGGCCCATTGGGCCCAAGTTCATACTAGTTTGGGCCAAGTTTGGAGCCCAACCAATAAGTTGAAATGGTCTAGGCGGTGGCACCGCCTAGAACCTGAGTGTTCTGGTGGTGGCACCACCTAGAACCCAAGAGTTCTGGCGGTGGTACCACTAGTACACTGTCAGTATCTAACATCTAGTACACTGTCAGTATCTAACAGCAACAGGCGGTGGCACCGCCTAGAACCTGAGTGTTCTGGTGGTGGCACCACCTAGAACCCAAGAGTTCTGGCGGTGGTACCACTAGTACACTGTCAGTATCTAACAGCAACAGGCGGTGGCACCGCCTAGAACCTGAGTGTTCTGGTGGTGGCACCACCTAGAACCCAAGAGTTCTGGCGGTGGTACCACTAGTACACTGTCAGTATCTAACAGCAACAGGCGGTGGCACCGCCTAGAACCTGAGTGTTCTGGTGGTGGCACCACCTAGAACCCAAGAGTTCTGGCGGTGGTACCACTAGTACACTGTCAGTATCTAACAGCAACAGGCGGTGGCACCGCCTAGAACCTGAGTGTTCTGGTGGTGGCACCACCTAGAACCCAAGAGTTCTGGCGGTGGTACCACTAGTACACTGTCAGTATCTAACAGCAACAGGCGGTGGCACCGCCTAGAACCTGAGTGTTCTGGTGGTGGCAGGTGGCACCGCCTAGAACCTGAGTGTTCTGGTGGTGGCACCACCTAGAACCCAGAGTTCTGGCGGTGGTACCACTAGTACACTGTCAGTATCTAACAGCAACAGGCGGTGGCACCGCCATTGACAAGCAGTGGCACCGCACCGGCACCGCCATTGGGAAACCTAAAAGAATTCAAATTTGGAGCCCAAATTTGAATCCTCTTGGGGCCTATATAAACCCCACCCTTTCATGCATGAAAGGGCATTGAAACTTAGCATTTATTCTGAGATTTTGAGAACTTAAAAGTGTTGTAAAAAGTCAAAAGTTCTTCTCCCTCCTTTCTTCAAGTTTTGATCATTCAAGAGAGGAGTGAAAAATCTGTAAGGGTTGTCTCCTAAGCCCATCAAAAGGAGTGAAATTGTAAAAGGGTGGTTGGCCTTTGCCTATTGAAGGAAGGCCTCTAGTAGACGTTGGTGACCTCATCGAAGGAGGAAGCCAAAAGTGGATGTAGGTCAAGATTGATCGAATCACTCTAAATCTCGGTTTGCATTTACATTTTGTTCTCTATCTTAACTGCAACTGCCTCCATAGCTTTACTTTAACTGTGCTTTGCTTGATCTTAAGTTAAAGTAATTTTCAAATCGACTTTCATACCAAAATCGTTTTTATCATACGAACGTAGTTTTAAATCGTCGAAAGTTTTCGCTGCACTAATTCACCCCCCCCCCCCCCCTCCTTAGTGCTCTTGATCCTAACACTTGAATCATCCCAAGTTACTTTAAGAGCCTTCTTTTTCTTTGGTTGCTTCTTCTTTGCTTGGGGACATTCACTTTTGAAATGTCCCAACTTCTTACATTCGTAGCATATGACTTGTTCTTTCTTGAGTTTAATTTTATTTTTAATGTACTTTTGAATTTATTCCTTTTATGAATTTTTTAAACTTTCTTGTCAAGAGTACCAAGTTATCATCATAGTTCTCATCACTTGAATTTTCTCTCAAATGGTCTTCATGATTTCTAAGTGTTATATCCTGTTCTTTGGAAGGTTGTTCTCAAGCTCTTCATGAGCGTTGCAAGTCATCTTATAGGTCATTAGTGACCCGATTAGTTCGTTGAGAGGAAAGTTATTTAAATCTTTGGCCTCTTGAATGATTGTTACTTTAGGGTCTCATCTCTTTGGAAGAGATCTCAAAGTTCGAAAAACATTTGCCAAGAGCTTTTAAACTGTTGACGACATCCATAAAATGGGTGTATATGTCGATAATAGTTTCACTTGGCTTCATCCGAAATAATTAATAAGTGTGAACCAAAAGATTTATCTTTGACTCCTTTACTCTACTAGTGCCTTCTTGAGTGACTTCGAGTATGTGCCAAATATCAAAAGTTGTTTCACAAATAGACACTCGATTGAACTCGTTTTATCTAATGCACAGAACAAGGCATTTATAGCTTTGGCATTTAAAACAAAAGTCTTCTCCAACTAATTCCAATCATTCATTAGAAGAGAAGACTTTTGAAATCCATTTTTCACAAGGTTCTATAATTCAAAATCTATGTAAATTAAAAAGATCCTCATTCTAGTCTTCCAATATATGTAATCCATCCCATTAAACATGGGAGGACGTATAATTGAATGACCATCTTGATTGCCGGCAAAAGCCATCTCTCTTGGGTTTTAAACCAAATCAAGAGTAATCGTGCTTTGATACCAATGGTTAGGATCGAGTCGACAATAAGAGGGGGGGTGAATTAATGCAGCGGATTAAAACATCGGTTTAAAATTCTTTATACATTAAAAATGATCTCGGAAGATAATTTGAAAGTGTGTTTGATCGTAAGGGTAGTGAAAGCTAAGTAAGAAGGAAGTGAAGCTATTGCAAAGTAAGTAAATAGTAATAATGGAAATGCAAACCAGAATTTATAGTGGTTCGGTCAATGTGACCTACATCCACTTCTAATTCCTCCTCCGTCGAGGTCATCAGCGTCCACTAGTGGTCTTCCTTCAATAGGCGAAGACCAACTATCTCTTTACAGCGCTTTCTCCTTTTCATGGGTATAGGAGATAACCCTTACAAGCCTCACACATCTCTTGAATGATCTCAACACTTAGAAAGGGAGGAGGACTCTTGCACTTTTCAATACTTTAACACCCCAAGAATTTAAAATTATGTTAACACTTTCATACCCTTTAATGCAGAAAAGGGTGTGGTATTTATAGACCCCAATAGCTTCTGAATTTGAACCAAAAAGTATCACATCCTCGGATTTCGGGGTATTAGTGGTACCATCACCATTATTGGGTGGTACTATCACTTACAATTTGACATTAGGCAATACCATCGCTCAATTTGGGTGGTACAATTGCTTGACAAAGCTCAAAGACCGAGCTCTGGTGGTACCACCACTTGACAGCATTAACTATCAACGATACCACCACCCAGAGCACCTAGGAGAACGAGTCCCAAGTGGTGCCACCACTGGCCGTGACTTCAGGTGCTGAATGGGCTGTTCAACCAACCCAAATCAGCCCTGTTAAAGGCCCAGTTGACCCCTACCTGAGTTAGTGGGATTACCTCCCAATCCTAACTCAACTAATATTCTAACTATGATTAAGGCAAGCAATCTTTGTCCGGTATGTTGAATTTTTTTCTCGGTGAACCTCCGGTGAACTTCTCGGCGAGTCTTTTGGCTAGCTTCCGGTGAACTCCTGACAAATTCTCAACGAACTCCTGATGAACTCTTGGCGATCTTCCGATGAACTCTCGGTGATCTTCCAATGAACTCTCAGCAAGCTCCCGACACACTTCCGGTAAATCGTTCGAATCTTTGACTCTGACCCATTATCTGCTTTATGCCTTATCGCTATGATAGGTAATCCTGCACACTTATCTCAACACATAGATTAGGTCAAACAATTTATCAATTGATTTCATCATCAAAATATGAGATTCAATACCTACGTCACTCAAGACATAGATCAAATCATAAATACTATCAATTGGTTTTATCATCAAAATCTGAGATTCAACAATCTCCTGCTTTTTTTATAATGACAACGAATTGATGACGGAGTTTAAATAAACTCTCAGAATTTAAAGTTAATAAAATTTTACATCTTTTGAGATGTGCAAGATAGACTATTTATGCATATTCTTGAAATGTGTAACTTAGCAAATATTGCTTCTCTAGAGATTTGCACGATAGCACTTCTTGCTTTCCTTTTGAGATGAGCAAGCTAGCAAGTTTGCTTCTTTTGCAATGTGCAAGTTTTCAAATTTTGCATCTTGAGCTAACAATTTTTCTCCCCCTTTGTCATTGTAAAAAAAAAGGGAAGAATACAATGTTGTAGTTCTTTTCCCTTTACATCAATTTGCAAATCATGACAAAGTTAAAATATCAATCTTTTTTTCAATATGGTTGTGCATCATTATGGTTTCAAATTAAAACATGCACAAATTTAAAACCTTTCATTTCATTCTTACTTCATGCATGATACCAAAATTAAATCAATCATCACTATGGGCATATGATACATGATACAAAGATATTAAAATCTTAAAGTATTTATCACTTCATGCATTAAATCAACATTTTGATCATGATACCAAACATTCATCATTTTTCTCATGCATGATACTAAATCATTCATGATACCAATTATTTCTCTCAAGTATGATACTAAAACATTCATGATTGTTGTAGGCAAAAATAGGGAATAGTACAAAGGGTAAATATTCAAGTCATCACATAGAAGATATCAAGAAAATATAGTGATGAGATATAATTTAAGAATATAAGAAATATACAAAGAAAATCTATCATGAAATATGAAATATCAAAGATCATGAGGATTAAGTCATGAATACTAAATGAAATGATTTATCTTGACAAATCCCCCTTTTAGTAACTAACAAAAAGAAACAAGGGAGTTCAAAAACAAGATCTTGATTCATAGAAAATTTTCAAGTATAAATATCGAGAAATCAAGAAAAAATCAGAAACTCATCCAAATTCAAATCAACAAATCATCAAAATCTGAGATTCAACAATCTCCTGCTTTTTTTATAATGACAACGAATTGATGACGGAGTTTAAATAAACTCTCAGAATTTAAAGTTAATAAATTTTACATCTTTTGAGATGTGCAAGATAGACTATTTATGCATATTCTTGAAATGTGTAACTTAGCAAATATTGCTTCTCTAGAGATTTGCACGATAGCACTTCTTGCTTTCCTTTTGAGATGAGCAAGCTAGCAAGTTTGCTTCTTTTGCAATGTGCAAGTTTTCAAATTTTGCATCTTGAGCTAACAATTTTTCTCCCCCTTTGTCATTGTAAAAAAAAAGGGAAGAATACAATGTTGTAGTTCTTTTCCCTTTACATCAATTTGCAAATCATGACAAAGTTAAAATATCAATCTTTTTTTCAATATGGTTGTGCATCATTATGGTTTCAAATTAAAACATGCACAAATTTAAAACCTTTCATTTCATTCTTAGAAAAATCATATCTGAAATATGAAATATCAAAGATCATGAAGGATTAAGTCATGAATACTAAATGAAATGATTTATCTTGACAAATCCCCCTTTTAGTAAATAACAAAAAGAAACAAGGGAGTTCAAAAACAAGATCTTGATTCATAGAAAATTTTCAAGTTATAAATATCGAGAAATCAAGATAAAAATCATGGTTCAATGAAACTCATCCAAATTCAAATCAACAAATCATCAAAATCACTTTCAAAAGATTCAAAATGGCATAAATAACTTTATCAATCTCTTATTGAAAAATCAATAAGATAGAGAATTTTTTTTTTTAAGAAAAATGCTTTCCTCTTTATAGTTGTTTCAATTCATGTGATTTATTTTATAGAAGCATGCCTTTTTCATTTGTGCCAAATAAAAACATGCATCAATGTTTAAAACAAAAAAAAAACTTTCATTACGACAAAGATCGATAATCCATAAATCACAAAGATTATCATGCATAATTTTGAAATATAAACTCATTAAGCATGATTTCAAATTATTACTTCAAATCAAACATGATTTCATTAAACATAAAGCATCTTCAATCAAAATTATCATGACAAAAAATATAACAAATTAGGGCTTCTTTAAACAAGAGATTTGATTTATCATTTTAATTTCAATGATAATACATTTTCTTTTTTATGTGTTTCAGTTTATGTGATTGATTTCATATAAGTGTGCTCAAGTTTTCATATGAAAACCATCTATCATGTTTAAAATCGAAAAGTAACACACATAATTGTTATAACAAGCAATTGTCATTATATATATATATATATATATATATATATATATATATATATATATATATATATATATATATATATATATATATATATATATATATATATATATATATATATATATATATATAACTAATCATGAAAAGCACTAAGCAATTTCATGGTAAGGAAAAAGAGATTAGATTGAGTCTCTTACCTTATTGACGAAAGCCATCAAAGTGTAGTTTGCCACCTTGCCCTTGTTGGTTTACTCCTTATCTTCGGATGAGCTCGATTCATCCCAAGCCGCTTTGAATGTTTTCTTCTTCTTTTGTAGCTTCTTCTTTTTAGGTTCATTTTTGTTCTTTGATTCTTGTTTTAAGAATTTTTTAAGCTTTATAGTTAAGAGTTCAAAGTCATCATCACTTGAGCTTTCGCTTGAGTGGTTCTTATTTGTTCTAAGTGCCAAATCCTTCCTGTTCTTTGGAAGGTTGTTCTCAAGCTTTTTATGAGTGTTGCAAGTCATCTCATAGGTTATTAATGACTTGATAAGTTCTTCAAGTGGAAATTTATTTAAATCCGTTGTCTCTTGTATTATAATTACTTTTGAATCCCAATTTTTAGAAAAAGATCGTAAAACTTTATTAATAAGTTCAAGATTCAAAAAACTTTTACTAAGGGCTTTTAAACAATTGACGACATCCATAAAATGAGTGTATATGTCTCTAATGGTTTCGTTTGGTTTCATATGAAATAATTCAAAATCACACATCAAAAGATTAACTTTAGAATCTTTAACCCTACTTGTGCCTTCGTGTGTGATTTCAAGAGTGTGCCAAATATCAAAAGTTGTTTCGCAAGTAGAAACTCGATTGAATTCATTTTTGTCTAAGGTGCAAAATAGAGCATTCATAGCTCTAGCATTTATAGAAAAAGTTTTATTCTCCAAATCATTCCATTCGTTTATTAGAGTAAAAGACTTTTGCATGCCGTTTTCAATAATATTCTATAAATTTAAATCTAAGGAAAGCAAGAATACTCTCGTCCGAGTTTTCTAATAAGTGTAGTCCGTCCCATTGAATATGGGAGGACGAATGATAGAAAAGCCCTCTTGAAAGTAGAAAAGAGTCATTTCTCTTGGGTGTTAAACCAAACGAGAAATAACATGGCTCTGATACCAACTATTAGGAATGAGTCGGCACTAAGAGGGGGGGGGGGTGAATTAGTGCAACGGATAAAATAATGTCAGTTTGAAAATTTTTCGTATGATAAAAATCAAACTTGAAAGATAACTTGAAACTCAATGCTTATTCGTAAGCGTAGTGAAAGTAAAGTAAGGAAGACAATTTGCAGTAAAGGTAAATTGCTCAAAAAGAAATGCAAACCGATTTATAGTGGTTCGATCGCTATGACCTACATCCACTTCCGATTCCTCCTCCATTGAGGCCACCGACATCCACTATCGGTCTTCCTTCAATAGGCGAAGACTAACCACCTCTTTATAACTCTATTCCCCTTATGCAGGCTTAGGAGAGAACCTTTAAACCCCCACTTACTCCTCTCTTAAACTACACTAACACTTACAGCTTTTAAGAGGAGTTCTCACAAGATTACAATAGTGTTTTTCTACTTTTTTGATCTTAATTCTTGTGTTTGTTAACCAGGGATGAGAGGAGTATTTATAGGCCTTAAGTAGATTCAAACTTAGAGCCTAAAAGAGTTTTATCTCGGGTTTCCCGGGTCCTGGCAGTACCACCACCTGTGTTGGGTGGTACCATCGCTTGCAGCACTAACATTGGGTGGTACCACCGCCTAAACTAGTGGTACCATTGCTAGTCATATATGCCCTGCAAGCCAATCACATGAGTGATGGCATGTATTACTTGACATGCAATCTTTTTACTTATTATATTTTTGTATTATCACTTTATATTGACTATTGCATATATACATGTATATATTATGATGTTCTTGGATCTATGCAATGGGAATCAGATCACAATGAGATTATGATAATGAAACTGATTCGCCTTTAAACATAGATCCTAAATAACCCATCCATATGATGGATGCAGCTGGTCTCATAGCTGCTCGTGTGGGGACACTAGGGATATAGTACAAGTGCTTATTGGAGAATAAGTTCATTGATTGATCCACTTACGGAATATTGAATGGTTGATGATGCCTTATTGTAAAATAGTGATTCCGTAGTCTTAGTGGTGTATCTGGTCCTTAGACTTAAGACACCAAGAATGTCCTTATGAGTGTTCTACTCTTTGATACCAGAGTTATAAGTTTGGATGTCCTAGATCTAGCATAGCCAATTATCGGGAGTGGTAATCAACCTTACGAGAGTTATTAAGTGTCGATAGAGGATCATCCACTCTCGATGTCATGAGAGAAATGTCTTATGTGTTCTTGCTCAGACAAATCTCTAGCCAGGGTCATTCAGATTAAGAGAGAAAGAGTTCTCCGGGAGAATCCAAATAGAGCGAGACTCAAAAAGAAACCGTATGGGTTTAACAACATTAAACCCGATATACAGTCTTTGGGATATTAGATAGATGAGGGACTATAGATACATGGTAACTGAGGGCAGACAGGTCCAATGGATTAGATTCCCTTATATCGTCTAGGGACTATGACATAGTGGCCTAGTATGTTCACAATCGATGAGTCGAGTGTATTATTATGGAGATAATAATTCACTTAGCTATAAGAAGTTCTAATAGGTATGACTCATGGCCAGCTCAATATTGAGCCCAGAGGGTCACACATATATGGTAGGCGTTACGATGAGTAGAGGTTCGAATATGAGATATCTGTCGGAGCCCCTATCTTATTGGATATCCAATAAGCCCATAAATTATTGGATCCTATAGATGAGATCCAATAAGAGTCAATAAGAGATTATTAGTAGAGATCCACTAATCTAAGAGGCTTGGGTGGTTGGATGGAGATCTAATACCCAATAGGGGAGGATCCATTAGGGTTAAGTTAACAGGGGACCTCTATAAATAGGAGGGATTCAGTGGTTCATAGGCTAGAGTCTTTTGCTTGCCTCTCATATTCTTCTCCCCCTCTCGACCTTATAGTAGGCCTGGAGTTTTGATGAGCATCATCACAACCCTATTGTGTAGATCACCATTAGAGAGGAGGGTGCTTGACCTCCATCACCCTCTCCTAGAGATCTATAGAGATTCAGGGATATACGATCTCCCTAGGTAACACAATCTTTACTATACGTAGTTTTCTATTTTACAGATTTTTGTGCACCAATTTTCACACGACGACGAACAAATCTTTGAGAAATTAGGGATTTTATTTTGCTGCTCTTCTATTGCGTATATGATGTCGCCCCCCTAGATTTCCCAATAGTGGTATCAGAGCTAGGTTGTTCATGTGAAAGATTAGTTTTGAACTACGTGTGTTATGTTTTGGAAAAACTTTTAGCGTCAAAATTGTTGACACAAAAGCGAGAAAGGGCAACAACTGTTGTTGCCCTTGCAAATGGCAGCATAGCCATTTGTGTGCAGTAGGCTTGTTGCTAGCGATCGGCAGCTCACTAGCGCTGCCATGGCAGCCCATGTGCAGATGGGCCGCGGGGTAGTAGTGCTTGCGACCGCTACTCTCATGGGGTGAGTGATGGCACATGTGACTTGACACGTAATCTTTTTACTTATTATATTTTGACATTTATCACTTTATATTGACTATTACATATATGCCTGTATATATTGTGATGTCCTTGGATCTCTACAATGGGAATCAGATCGTGATGAGATCATGATCATGAGATCGATTCGCCTTTGAACATAGATCCTAAATAATCTCGGTCATAGGTTACTCGAGAGGGATATCTAGATATCCAAATAGACTAGTGTGCTGTATGCCCGTCCATATGATGGATGCAACTAGTATTATAGTTGCTCATGTGGGGACACTAGGGATATAGTACAGGTGCTCATTTAAGAATGAGTTCACTAATTGATTTGTTTACGGAATGTTAAATGGTTGATGATACCTTATTATCACACAATGATTTTGTAGTCCCAATGGTGAATCTGGTGCTAGTTAGAGGTGCCCAACAAGCCAATCATGTGAGTGATAGCACATGTGACTTGACATGGAATCTTTTTGCTGATTATATTTTGGCATTTATCACTTTAATTATCTATTGCATATATATATATATATATATATATATATATATATATATATATATATATATATATATCTATATATATTGTGATGTCCTTGGATCTATGTAATGGGAATCGGATCGTGATGAGATCATGATAACGAGACCGATTCATCTTTAAACACAGATCCTAAATAATCCCAGTCATAGGATACTCGAGAGGGACATTATGATAACCGGACAGACTGGTGTGCTGTATACCCGTCCATATGATGGATGCAGCTGGTCTCATAGCTGCTCGTGTGGGGACACTAGAGATATAGTACAGGTGCTCATTGGAGAATGAGTTCACTGATTGATCTGCTTACAGAATACTAAATGGTTAATGATGCCTTATTATCAGACAACGATTCCGTAGTCCTAGTGGTGTATTTGGTCCTTAGACTTGAGACACTAAGAATGTCTTGTATGAGTGCTCCACTCTTTGATACCAGACTTATAGGTTTGGATGTCCCAAATCTAGTACAACTGGTCATTATGAGTGGCAGTCGACCTTACGAGGGCTATTGAGTGTCGATAGAGAATCATCCACTCTCGGCGTCATGAGAGGAATATCCCATGTGTTCTTGCTCAAACAAATCCCTAGCTAGGGTCATTCGGGTTGAGAGAGAAAGAGTTCTCCGGGAGAATCCGATTAGAGCGAGACTTGAGTAGAAACCATATGGGTCTGATAGCACTATACCCGATATACGATCTTTGGGATATTAGATGGATGAGAGACTATAGGTACACGGTAATTGAGGACAGACAGGTCCAATAGATTGGATTCCCCTGTATCGTCTGGGGACTATGGCATAGTGGCCTAGTACGTCCGTAGTCGATGAGTCGAGTGAATTATTACAGAGATAATAATTCATTGAGCCAGAAGGAGTTCTGACAGCTATGACTCACGGCCAGCTCGATATTAGGCCTAGAGGGTCACACACATATGGTAGGCATTGCTATGAGTAGAGGTTCGGATATGAGATATCCGTCGGAGCCCCTATCTTATTGGATATCCAATAAGCCCCTGAATTATTGGATCCCATGGACGAGATCCAATAAGAGCCGATGAGAAATTATTGGATAGAGATCCACTAATCTAAAAGGCTTGGGTAATTGGATGCAGATCCAATACCCACTAGGGGAGGATCTATTAGGGTTTGACAAGGGGCCTCCATAAAGAGGAGGGATTCAGAGCCTCATAGGCTTGAGCCTTTGCTTGCCTCTCCTATTCTCCCTCCCCCCTCTCCACCTCAGAGCAGGCCTAGAGTTTTGAGGAGCGTCGTCACAGCTCTACTATGTGGATCACCGCTAGAGAGGAGGACGCTTGACCTTCTTCACCCTCTCCTTGAAGATCTACAAGGAAATAGGGATATACGATCTCCATATGTAACACAATCTATTCAATATATAGTTTGTTTCACGGATTTTTACACACCAATCTTCGCACGATGACGAACATCTCTTTAGGATTAGGGGATTTTGTTTTCTTGTTCTTCCGCTACGCATGTGATGCCGCCCCTAAGATTTCCCAATAGTGGTATCAGAGCCAAGTTGTTCGTGTAATAGATTGGTTTTGAACTACGTGTGTTGTGTTTTGGAAAAACTTTTGACATTAAAATCGTTGACACAAAAGCGAGAAAAGGCAGCAACTGTTGTTGCCCTCGATCTGTGTGCATGCAATCGCAGGCAGCGCAGTGCCAGCACATGCGCAGCCGGCCGGTGGCCTGCATGCAGCAAGCTTGCGACCGACGGGGCTAGCATCCCGCAGGCGCTACTTGTGGCCACAGCGCCCACAAGGGTAGGTGGCACCAGCAAGCATGTACAGCGCCAACAGCAACGCTCAACCGCGGGCAAGCGGCCAACAGGGGCGGTGGCTGCAGGTGCAGCCCTCGCGGGCAGAACCGCCTGTGGTGGCTCCCAACCACAAGGGAGGCATCGTCCATAGGCAAGGGCAGTGCCCCTGCCCCCTACCTCAAAGGCCGCCGCCGGCAAGGTGGCGACGGCGGTAGAAGCAAGGGAGAGGGAGAAGGGCATTAGGGTTTTTTGGGCAAAAGATAGTTTTGCCCTTAGGAATTTGAGAAATTTCAGTTTCTATCCTTTGACCAAATTATAAAAATGCCCCTTAGATTCAAAAAATTCCCTACATGTCCTTGATTTCAGAAAAATATTAATTAATTAAAAGGTTTAGTTGATTATTATTATTTATTATTATCTAGTAGTCCTTAATGATAATGACTTATACATGTGATGTATGATATGTGGACGGATGATCATGGAGCGTGTGATATGTGTACTTGTGATTATTATTATTAGGGCCTACGAGCCTCCATTATATTTCTTGTTTATTGTCGGGCCTGCGTACTTATGATTAAGTTGTAATCACATGAGGAGGCACAGCGGGAGCATGGATACGATAGCGGGACCCACGAGACGGACGATTGCGATGCATGGAGATGCATCGAGATGTTGACGGACTGACAAGGACGAGATGGACAATCACAGGGCATAGAGATGTACCGTTGCACACATAGATCTTGATGTGAGTGATTAGGCCTACTGGCTCGGGCCTGATCACATTAAGTTGTGGTCCATGATCATCTAGTGTGATTGCTTATACACATACTAGATATGTATATATATTTGCATGCGATGTAGATATATATTAAATATTTATATGTGTGATATGTCATATTAGGAGACCAAATCATAGAAACATCTTTCTTGATAATATTAAATCGGTAAACATGAGGCAATTAGATTGACCCACGTGGCCTTCCATCGTTATGGGTAGGAACCGATTCCTGGTGTAGGTTGAGTTGGTCGAGTCCCTCGAGGCTCACCTATATCGCGATTCGCTATCTTGCTTACGACATAGAAATATCACCGGTGACCTGAGGATATGGTATACTTGGTCGAGTCCCTCGAGGGTATATCATCAAATCGGACTCATCTTGTAACGAAAGTGTTGACTTAACCAAACATCATGGTTGGTCGAGTCTCTCGAGACCATGGTGATTCGGAGGCTAAACAGGATGGGAATCATAAAGAGTTGTGATCGGCAAGCGTTGTCTACCTTTTTGGGCTTAGTGTGATTGGTCGAGTCCCTCGAGGTTACACTAAGACGTCGATTGGGAAGTCTATTGGAGACTTCCATTTCACGTACTGAGGGTGTCACGTGACTCGCTAGTAAAATAGTGGGAGCATATTAAGATAGGAGTCCATATCTTGATTGTTTATTTCTTGCAAAATCTACATGTTATTGATTCTTGCTACATCTTTATTTTTAGAAAATATCACTTTCAAATCCCTTACGTGGCATACTTGATGTCAACCGCCTCACTGGTCCAAATTATACGGATTGGTTCCGCAACTTGAGAATTCTTCTCACAGTGGAGAAAATCGTATATGTCCTTGATACAGTAATGCCTATGCCCGAGGAAGGGGCAAGCGAGGATGAGATCGCTCGCCACGTGAAGTACATTGATGACTCCACTCTTGCTCAATGCTATATGTTGGACTCTATGACTCTTGAGTTACAGAGACAACATGAAAAGATGGATGTTAGATCCATTCTCCTACATGTCTATAAATTATTTGGGGAACAGGGAAGGACTCAATGATATAAGATATCCAAGAGCCTCTTCCGCACTAGGATGACTGAGGGGACACTGGTTCAGAACCATATCCTAAAGATGATTGAGTGGATGGAGAAACTCACAGGTCTAGGAATAGTCCTAGAGGATAACTTGTGTGTCGACATTGTGCTTCAATCCCTACCAAATTCCTTTTCACAATTTATAATGAATTCTAATATGAACAAGTTTAAGGTGACTCTCCTAGAGCTCCTCAATATGTTGAGGGAGGCAAAGAGTACTATTAGGAAAGAGAAGCCAATTCTCTACACTAGTGAGATCAGAAAGAAAAGGAAAGTAGAAAAATCTCTTAAGAAGAGAAAGGGCAAGGGCAGAGCAGGAAAAGCAAAGGTTGCTAAGAAAGACCCAACAAAGGATAAAAGCCAATGCTTCTACTATGGCAAAGATGGGCACTAGAAGAGGAACTGCAAAGAGTACCTTGCAGAAAAGGTGAAATAGAAGCTTGGTGAAGCTTCAAGTATATTCATGATCAGTCTCCATTTGTCAAACTCTTACGATAATACATGGGTATTGGATACCAGTAGTGCTTATCATATATGTAATTCGTTGCAGGTTCTGGTAAGGCCTACGAGAATAGAGAGAGGCAAGATGGACCTCAAGATGGGCAATGGAACAAAAGTTGCTATAGTAGCCGTTGGCGAGGTCGCCCTACATCTGCTTGGTGGAGCTTTTATTGCATTAGATGCATGTTATTTTATTCCTTCTATTATCAAAAATATTATCTCCATTTCATGTTTGACAATTAGTGGATATAAATTAGTTTTTGAGAACAATGGTTGTTCGATATTATTAAATGATGAGATCATCACGAAAGGAACATTGCATAATGGTTTATTTATGCTAGACACTACTCCACATATCATGAATGTAAGTATGTCCAAGAGGAAACTAGATGAGATGAACAGTGCATACCTGTGGCATTGTAGGCTAGGTCACATCCATAAAGAAATGATTCAAAAGTTGCTAAATAATGGATATCTAGATCCATTCGACTATGAGTCATATGCAACTTGCGAACCTTGCCTTCGTGGAAAACTAACCAACTCTCCATTTAGTGGAACTGGAGAGAGAGCCACTGAGTTGTTGGAACTCATACATAGTGATGTATGTGGACCTATGTCAACTCATGCCATTGGTGGTTACTCCTACTTCATTACCTTTACTGATGATTTCTTAAGGTATGGATATGTGTACTTAATGAAGTACAAATCCGAGGCCTTTGAGAAATTCAGAGAGTATAAGAATAAGGTGGAGAACTAGACTGGAAAGAGTATCAAAACTCTTCGATCAAATCGAGAAGGTGAGTACTTAAGTACAAAGTTTACTCAGTTCCTCAAGAACCATAGGATATTATCCCAATAGACACCTCCTTATACACCTCAGCTTAATGGTGTGTTTGAAAGGAGAAATCATATGCTGTTAGACATGGTACGGTCCATGATGATTTTTGTTAACCTACCCATATCATTCTGGGGATATGCCCTAGAGACTGTAGCTTACCTTCTGAATAGAGTTTCAACTAAGTCGGTAGTGTCTACACCATATGAGATATGGAAAAGGAAGAAGCCCAATCTTAAAGTTGTTAAGATTTGGGGCTGCCCTACCCACGTTAAAAGACATAACCCCAATAAGTTAGAATCGAGGATAGAGCGATGTAAATTTGTGGGATACCCCAAGGGAACTTGTGGGTATTATTTCTATCATCTCGATGACCAAAAGGTCTTTGCACCCAAAAGAGTAGTGTTCCTTGGGAAGGAATACATTCTTGGCAGAGATAGTGGGAGCATGATAGAGTTGAGCGAGATTGGAGAACCAAGCTCAAGCACCACTCTACAACCCGAGTCTATTCAGGTACCTAATACACAAGTTTCAACTTTACGTAGGTCTGATAGAGTATCTCATCCTCTTGAGAGATATGTGGGACATATTAGAGGAGAGGATGTTGAGGATATTGATCCTTAAACTTACAAAGAGGCTATTATTAGTATAGACTCTGGGAAGTGGCAAGAAGCCATGAATTCTGAGATGAATTCTATGTACTCCAACAAGGTTTGGTACCTAGTTGATGCACCCGAAGGTATTGTACCCATCGGTTGCAAGTGGATTTTTAAGAAAAAGATCGGAGTAGATGGAAAGGTAGAGATCTATAAAGCAAGGCTAGTAGCTAAGGGGTATCGTCAAAGGCAAGGTGTTGACTATGGCGAAACCTTCTCACCCGTAGCAATGCTAAAATCCATCCGAATTCTATTGGCTATTGCAGCACACTATGATTATGAGATCTGGCAGATGGATGTGAAATCTGCATTCCTCAATGGGAACCTCGATGAGGAGGTGTATATGATACAACCTGAGGGATTCGTATCCATGGACTGCCTAGATAAGGTGTGCAGGTTTCTTAGATCCATTTATGGACTAAAGCAAGCTTCCCGAAGTTGGAACATAAGATTTGATGAGGCAATCAGATCTTATGACTTCGTTAAGAACAAAGATGAGCCTTGTGTGTACAGGAAGGTAAGTGGGAGTGCTATCATCGTTTTGGTGTTATATGTGGATGACATCCTGATCATTGGGAATGACGTAGGAATGCTATCCACAATAAAGGCTTGGTTATCTAGACACTTCTCCATGAAGGACTTAGGGGAAGTATCCTATATCTTGGGGATTTGGATCTATAGAGATAGATCTAAGAGGATGCTTGGCATATCCTAGTCCAGGTACATAGAAACCATTGTCAAAAGGTTTAGCATGGAAAATTCTATGAGAGGTCTCATACCGATGAGACATGGGATATCACTTTCTAGGAGTATGTCCCCAAAGACTCCAGAAGAAAGGGTGAACATGGATATGATACCTTATGTCTCGGCGATAGGGTCTATCATGTATGCCATGCTATGTACTAGGCATGATATAGCGCATGCTTTGAGTGTCACGAGTAAGTATCAAGCAGATCCAGGCTTGGAGCACTGAAAAGCAGTAAAGTGTATCCTTAAGTACTTGAGAAGGACTAAGGATCTTTTACTAGTATATGGAGGTAGTAGCCTCAAGGTTGAAGGCAACAAAGACTCAAGTTTTCAATCTGATGTCGGTGATAGCAAGTCGAATTTGGGGTAAGTGTACACCTTGAATGGAGGAGCAGTGTGCTAGAATATTTCCAAACAAGATACTATTACTGACTCGACCACAGAGGCGGAATACATTGTTGCAGTAGATGCAGCAAAGGAGGGAGTCTGGATGAAGAAGTTCATCACAGATCTAAGAGTCGGGCTAAGTAGCGAGGAGATGATTTCTTATATTGCGACAACAATAGGGCGATTACTCAAATAAGGGAACCCGGGTCTCATCAAAAGTGTTCTAAGGAGGTTCCAACTTATTAGAGAGATCATGACCCGAGGAGATGTAGTAGTGGAAAGATAACATTGCAGATCCACTAACAAAGCCATTATCTCAGATTATTTTTTAGCATCACAGGGGTCTAATGGGGATCAAACACATAGGTGATTGACTTTAGGTCAAGTGGGAGATTGCTAGTCATAGGTGCCCAACAAACCAATCACGTGAGTGATGGCACGTGTGACTTGACACGGAATCTTTTTGCTTATTATATTTTGGCATATATCACTTTATATTGTCTATTGCATATATGCATATATATATTGTGATATCCTTGGATCTGTGCAATGGGAATCGGATCGTGATGAGATCATGATAATGAGATCGATTCACCTTTAAATATAGATCCTAAATAATCCCGGTCATAGGTTACTCGAGAGGGACATTGTGATAACCGGACAGACTGATGTGCTGTATACCCGTCCATATGATGGATGCAGTTGGTCTCATAGCTGCTCGTGTGGAGACACTAAGGATACAATATAGGTGCACATTGGAGAATGAGTTCACTGATTGATCCGCTTACGGAATACTGGATGGTTAATGATGCCTAGCGATTCCGTAGTCCTGATGGATGTCCCAGATCTAGTACAATTGGTCATTGGGAGTGGCAGTCGACTTTATGAGGGCTATTGAGTGTCGATAGAGGATCATCCACTCTCGGCGTCATGAAAGAAATATTCTATGTGTTCTTGCTCAAACAAATCCCTAGCCAGGGTCATTCGGGTTGAGAGAGAAAGACTTCTTTGGGAGAATCCGATTAGAGCGAGACTCGAGTAGAAACCGTATGGGTCTGATAGCACCATGCCTGATATACGGTCTCTGGGATATTAGACTGAGGATAAACAAGTCTAATGGATTGGATTCCCTTCTATCATCTTGGGACTATGGCGTAGTGGTCTAGTACGTCCATAGTCGATGAGTCGAGTGAATTATTACAGAGATAATAATTCACTGAGCCAACAGGAGTTCTGACAGCTATGACTCACGGCTAGCTCAATATTGGTCCTAGAGGATCACATACATATGGTAGGCATTGCGATGAGTAGAGGTTTGGATATGAGATATCCGCCAAAGCCCCTATCTTATTGGATATCCAATAAGCCCCTGAATTATTGGATCCCATGGACGAGATCCAATAAGAGCTCATAAGAGATTATTGGATAGAGATCTACTAATCTAAAAGGCTTGGGTAATTGGATGCAGATCCAATACCCACTAAGGGAGGATCCATTAGGGTTTGACAAGGGGCCTCTATAAATAGGAGGGATTCATAGCTTCAAAGGCTAGAGCCTTTGCTTGCCTCTCCTATTCTCCCCCCCTCTCGACCTCAGAGCAGGCCTAGAGTTTTGAGGAGCGTCGTCGTAGCCCTACTGTGTGGATCACCGTTCGAGAGGAGGAATCTTGACCTTCTTCACCCTCTCCTAGAATATCTGCAAGGAAACAGGGATATACGATCTCTCTAGGTAACACAATCTATTCAATATGCAGTTTGTTTCATGGATTTTTGCATACGAATCTTCGCACAACGACGAACATCTCTTTGGGAATAGGGGATTTTGTTTTCTTGTTCTTCCACTACGCATGTGATGTCGCCCCTAAGATTTCCCAACATCTGGTCCATAAACTTAAGACACTAAGGATGTCTTGTATGAGTGCTCCGCTCTTTGATACCAGACTTATAGGTTTAGATGTCTTTGATCTAGCACAACCGATCATCGAGAGTGGCAATCAATCTTACAAGGGCTATTGAGTGTCGATAGAGGATCATCCACTCTCAGTGCCATGAGAGGAATGTCTTATATATTCTTGCTCAAACAAATCCCTGGCTAGGGTCATTCAGATTGAGAGAGAAAGAGTTCTTCGGGAGAATCCGATTAGAGCGAGACTCTAGTAGAAACCATATGGGTCTGATAGCACCATGCCCGGTATACGGTCTCTAGGATATTTGATAGATGAGAGACTATAAGTATATGGTAACTAAAGATAAATAGGTCCAATGGATTGGATTCCCCTATATCATCTAGGAACTACGGCGTAGTGGCCTAGTACGTCCGTAGTCGATGAGTCGAGTGTATTATTATGAAAATAATAATTCATTGAGCTAAAAGGAGTTTTGAGAGGTATGACTCACGGCCAGCTTAATATTGGGCCTAGAGGGTCACACATATAGGTAGACGTTGCGATGAGTAGAGGTTCGAATATGAGATATCTACCGTAGCCCTTATCTTATTGGATATCCAATAAGCCCCTGAATTATTGGATGAGATCCAGTAAGAGCTCATGAGAGATTATTGGATAGAGATCCACTAATATAAGAGGCTTGGGTAGTTGGATGGAGATCCAATATCCAATAGGGGAGGATCCATTAGGGTTAAGTTGACAAGGGACCTCTATAAATATGAGGGATTCAGTGGTTCATAGGCTAGAGCCTTTGCTTACCTCTCCTATTCTCCTTCCCCTCTCCACCTCAGAGCAAGCCTAGAGTTTTGAGGAGCATTATCGTAGCTCTGCTATGTGGATCATCGCTAGAGAGGAGGGCGCTTGACCTCCTTCACACTCTCTTAGAGATATGTAGGGATTCAGGGATATACGATCTCTCTAGGTAACACAATCTATTCAATATGCAGTTTGTTTCATGGATTTTTGCATACGAATCTTCGCACAACGACGAACATCTCTTTGGGAATAGGGGATTTTGTTTTCTTGTTCTTCCACTACGCATGTGATGTCGCCCCTAAGATTTCCCAACATCTGGTCCATAAACTTAAGACACTAAGGATGTCTTGTATGAGTGCTCCGCTCTTTGATACCAGACTTATAGGTTTAGATGTCTTTGATCTAGCACAACCGATCATCGAGAGTGGCAATCAATCTTACAAGGGCTATTGAGTGTCGATAGAGGATCATCCACTCTCAGTGCCATGAGAGGAATGTCTTATATATTCTTGCTCAAACAAATCCCTGGCTAGGGTCATTCAGATTGAGAGAGAAAGAGTTCTTCGGGAGAATCCGATTAGAGCGAGACTCTAGTAGAAACCATATGGGTCTGATAGCACCATGCCCGGTATACGGTCTCTAGGATATTTGATAGATGAGAGACTATAAGTATATGGTAACTAAAGATAAATAGGTCCAATGGATTGGATTCCCCTATATCATCTAGGAACTACGGCGTAGTGGCCTAGTACGTCCGTAGTCGATGAGTCGAGTGTATTATTATGAAAATAATAATTCATTGAGCTAAAAGGAGTTTTGAGAGGTATGACTCACGGCCAGCTTAATATTGGGCCTAGAGGGTCACACATATAGGTAGACGTTGCGATGAGTAGAGGTTCGAATATGAGATATCTACCGTAGCCCTTATCTTATTGGATATCCAATAAGCCCCTGAATTATTGGATGAGATCCAGTAAGAGCTCATGAGAGATTATTGGATAGAGATCCACTAATATAAGAGGCTTGGGTAGTTGGATGGAGATCCAATATCCAATAGGGGAGGATCCATTAGGGTTAAGTTGACAAGGGACCTCTATAAATATGAGGGATTCAGTGGTTCATAGGCTAGAGCCTTTTGCTTACCTCTCCTATTCTCCTTCCCCTCTCCACCTCAGAGCAAGCCTAGAGTTTTGAGGAGCATTATCGTAGCTCTGCTATGTGGATCATCGCTAGAGAGGAGGGCGCTTGACCTCCTTCACACTCTCTTAGAGATATGTAGGGATTCAGGGATATACGATCTCCCTATGTAATACAATCTTTATTATACGTAGTTTTCTGTTTTATGGATTTTTACGCACTAATTTTCACACGACGACGAACAAATCTTTGGGAAATTAAGGATTTCATTTTCTGTTCTTCCGTTGCATATGTGATGTCGCTGCCCTAGATTTTCCAACAACCACCGCCTGACACTACCATTGGGCGGTACCACCACTTGACATAATCTAGGAGACTGTGCCACATGTTGGGTCATTGTTTGGGCCTTGCAATTGGCCCAACAGAGCCTAAACTTGGGCCCAATTGACCCCTAATTGAGTTGGCTCAATTCTAACCCAATTATATGCTAACTATGAATTTTAAGATATTCACTAAGTTAAATAAGTCTGTAAGTCTAGGTTTCTTCCAGTGAACTTCCGATAATCTCTCGGTAATATTCTAATGGACTCCCGGCAAGCTCTTGGACATCATGATGATCTTCTTAGCGAGTTCTGACAAGTATCTTTGGTAAGCTCTTGGACTTCTTGGTTAATTCCAATAGAACTTCCGACGAATGTCCGGACTTCCGACAAACTCTTGAACTCCCAACGAAATCTCGTTCTTGATTCCAGGATTTCATTTTGTTTTATGCCTTGATCGCTATCGTAGTTAATCCTGCATACTTAATACCTATTTCGATCTAGACAATTATTATAAAGCTTGAATCAACTGTTGTCCGATATGTCATTGGTTCATTGACGCTTCATCCAATTCTTCGGTGCATCATCTTCTCTTGTGACCTATTGCCCAATCGGCTAATTGACCTCCATAACTCTAATTTTCTTGGCACAATTTTCGCTCTTCTTGGCTCGATGCCCAAACTCATGGCCCAAAGCCTTCTACCGATACATCAACTGATCCTTCAACTCGACATCCAATCTTCTGATATGTTTCTCTCCGGCCCAACATGATTCTTCCTACTTTAATCGTCTCTCCCTGATCGAAGCTTCTTGTGTCACTCAAGTCGCAAATCAAATCATAAACATTATCAATTGATTTCATCATTAAAATATGAGATTCAACAATATGATGTTTCAAAATTTTAAAATTATGCAATGATTTAAAATTATGTCTAAAAACTTGCTAGTTGTACTCCTCTTTTTTGTTGATGATAAAGGGGGAGAAGTTATGATTGTTAGGATCGATTCGGTCATTGTGACCTACATCCACTCTCGATTCCTCTTCCATTGAGGCCACCAACATTTACTAACGATCTTCTTTTAATAGGCAAAGATCAACTACCCTTTTACACCCAATTCTTCTTTTGACAGGTTCAAAAGAGAACCTTTACACCCTCACTTACTCCTCTCTTAAACTACACTAACACTTAGAGCTTTTAGAGGAGTTCTCACAAGATTACAATAGCATTTTTCTTTTTTTTGCTCTCAATTCTTATGTATGTTTAACCAAGGATGAGAGGGGTATTTATAGGCCTTAAGTGGATTCAAACTTGGAGCCTAAAAGTATCTCATCTCTGATTTTCCGGGTACTAGTGGTACCATCGCTTGTAGCACTAACTATAGGTAATACCACCACCCAATTTAGCGGTACCACCACCTAGAAGACTGTGTCTAGGCAATACCACCGTCTAACACTATGCGATACCACCACCTAGCATAATCTCGAAGACTATGCCTTGTAGATTGAGCCACCAACGATGCCATTTGTTGGTCACTGTTTGGGCCTTTCACTTGGCCCAACACAGCCCAAATTTGGGTGCAATTGGCCCTTAATTGAGTTAGCCCAATTCTAACACAATTATGTGCTAACTATGAACTTAAGGCATATACTAAGCAAATCAAGTCTGATTAGTCTAGGTTTCTTCTGGTGAACTTCCGATGATCTCTCGGCAATGTTCTAACAAACCCCCGGCAAGCTCTTGGATTTCATAATGATCTTCTCAACGAGTTCTGATGAGCTTCTTTGGCAAGCTCCTGGACTTCTCGATCAATTTTGGTAGAACTTCTGATGAATTGTCATGGACAAAATTGTAAATAGGGGGTTCAATATAATGCTAATGTATGTCCGTGTCTTTTGGTTTGTTCATGCTTTACACAGTATATAGCGGGACGGTAGAAGGCTTAACAACCCTATTTTAGTTGGGTTTAGTGGCCATTTTAGACTTGTAAATAAATGTTATGTCATGTGGATACTTGTGAGAGATTTCGGTCTGTAATGGACCATTTTGGATCTTTTATTGTGCAACCATTTAGAGCTTGTAAAGTCTATTTGTAATTTACATTGGTTATGAAGTGTTTACTAAATGATTGCTTGTGGATCCCGAGGGAGGCACTTTCTCTAACCTGTTTTCTCTTTTGTAGGTCCTAAGGGACCATAGGAGGTTTCTGGGAGGCTGACCTTTGCAGACGGACTAGTAGGGGTGCCGCTCGACTTAGGCAAAACCATCTAAGTCTGTGATAGAATGTTTGGACTTTCGACGAACTCTCGAACTCCCAACGAAATCTCATCCTTAACTCGGAGACTTCATTTTACTTTTGCCTTAATCGCTATCATAGTTAATCAAATGTTGAATCTAGATAATTATTACAAAACTTGAATCAAATATTGTCCGGCATGTCATTAGTTCATCGACACTTTGTCTGATTCTTCGGTTCATTGTCCTCTCTTGTGGCCTATTGCCCAATCGGCCAATTGACCTTCGTAACTCCGATTTTCTTCGTGCAATTTTCGCTCTTCTTGGCCCAATGCCCGAACCCATGGCCTGAAGCTTTCTATCGATACGTTGACCGATCCTTCGGCTCGACGTCTAATCTTTTGATATGTTTCTCTCTAGCCCAACATGATTCTTCCTGCTTCAATTGTCTCTCCCTGATTGAAGCTTCCTACATCACTTAAAATGTAGATTAAATAAATACTATCAATTGGTTCATAATCAAAATTCGAGATTCAATAGTCTTGCCCTTTTTGATGATGATAACTAATTGATAATGGAGTTAACCTTAACTCCCCCTATCAATATGACATATGTGAGATGAACCTTGAATTCAAAATGAATTCAAGTCAAGGTAATTTTAATCATTAATCTAAGCAACATGTCATCATAAAATCATGCATAATCAAAATTTCAAAACATCATTCCATACATGATCATTATCATAACTACTCCCCCTTTGTCATAGAAGTCTTTATCTTAATTGTTTATTTTTAAAAAATCTGTACATTATTTATTTCTACTACATCTTTATTTTTATAAATATTTGCTTTCAAATCCTTTATGTGGCATTCTTGATGTTAATTGCCTCACTGGTCCAAATTATATAGATTGGCTCTGCAACTTAAGAATTGTTCTTGCAATGGAGAAAATCACATAAGTCCTTGATACAATGATGCCTACACCGAAGGAAGGGGTAAGCGAGGATGAGATCGCTCGCTACGTAAAGTATATAGATGACTCCACTCTTGCTTAGTGTTATATGTTAGGCTTCATGACTCCTAAGTTACAAAGACAACATAAAAAGATGGATGCCAGATCCATTCTCCTATATCTCCGTAAATTATTTAAGGAATAAGGAAGGACATAGATATATAAGATATCTAAGAGTCTCTTCTATGCTAGGATTACTAAGGGGTTACCGATTCAGAACTATGTCCTAAAATGATTAAGTGGATAGAGAAACTCATAGGTCTAGGAATGGTCCTAGAGGATGACCTATGTGTGGACCTTGTGCTTCAGTCCCAACAAGATTTCTTTTCTTAGTTTAAAATAAATTTTAATATGAATAAACTTGAAGTGACTCTCTTTGAGCTCCTCAATATGTTGAGAGAGATAGAGAGCACTATCAAAAAGGAGAAGCCAATTCTCTATGCTGGTGAGACCAGAAAGAAAAGGAAAGCAGAAAAGTCCCTTAAGAAGTGCAAGGGTAAGGGCAGACCAGGTAAAGCAAAGGTTGCTAAGAAAGACCCGACAAAGGACAAAGGCCGGTGCTTTCAATATGCTAAAGATGGGTGCTAGAAGAGGAACTACAAAAAGTACCTTGTAGTGAGGGCCAAACAGAAGCTTCGAGAAGCTTCAAGTACTATCATAGATGTGAGTAGATCTAAGAGGAAATGAGATGAGGTGAATAATGTATACTTATGGTATTGTAGACTAGGTCATATCTATGAAGACAGGATTTAAAAGTTGTTAAAGGATGGATACCTAGATCCATTCAACTATGTGTCATATGCAACTTGTGAGTCTTGCCTTAGCAATAGGGTCTATCATGTATGCCATGCTATATGTCAAGCCTAATATAGCACATACTTTAAGTATCACGAGCAGGTATCAAGCGGATCTAGGCTTGGAGCACTGGAATATAGTAAAGTGTATCCTAAAGTACTTGAGAAGGACTAAGAATCTTTTACTAGTATATGGAGGTAGTAGCCTCAGGGTTAAAGGCAACATAGACTCGAGTTTCTAGTCCGATGTCGATGATAGCAAGTTGAATTCGACGTATATGTATACCTTGAATGGAGGAGCAGTATGCTAGAAGAGTTCTAAGCAAGATAATACTGTTGACTCAACCATAGAGGTAGAGTACATTGCTATAGTAGAGGTAGTAAAGGAGGGAGTTTAGATGAAGAAGTTCATCACAGATCTGAGAGTCATGCTATGCAACGAGGAGCCGATTCCCTTATATTGCGACAATGGGGTGATTGTTCAAGCAAAGGAACCAGGTCTTATTAGAAGTCTAATTACATTTTGAGGAGGTTCCACTTGATCAGAGAGATTGGACCCGAGGAGATGTAGTAGTGAAAGGCCATTCGAAGAAAATATTACAAATCCACTTACAAAGCCGTTGTCTTAAATTGTCTTTGAGCATCACAAGGATATGATAGAGATCAGACACAAAGGTGATTGGCTTTAGATCAAGTGGGAGATTGCTAGTCATAGGTGCCCTGCACGCCAATCACGTGAGTGATGGCACATGTGACTTGAAACGTAGTCTTTTTGCTTATTATTATTATTTGATTTTTTATCACTTTATATTGCTTGTTGCATGAATATATTATGATGTCCATGGATCGATGCAATGGGAATCAGATTGTGATGAGATCACGATAATGAGGTTGATTCGCCTTTAAACACATCCTAAATAATCCTGGTCATAGGGTATTTAAGAGAGACATCGAGATAATCAGATAGACTAGTGTGCTGCATACCCATCCATATGATGGATACAATTAGTCTCATAGCTGCTTATGTGGGGACACTAGGAATACCATGCAGGTGCTCATTGGAGAATGAGTTCACTGATTGATCCTCTTATAGAATATTGGATGGTTGATGATGCCTCATTGTCAGGCAGTAATTCTGTTATCCCAATGGTGTATCTGGTCCTTAGACTTGAGATACTAAGGATATCCTATATAAGTACTCCACTCTTTAATATTAGACTTATGGGTCTAGAGGTTCTAGATCTAGTACAACCGGTCATCGGTAGCGGTAGCCTACTTTATAAGGGCTATTTAGTGTCAATAGAAGATCATCCGCTGTTAGAGTCATGAGAGAAATATCCCATGCATTCTTGCTCAGACAAATCCTTGGCTAGGGTTATTTAGATTGAGAAAGAAAGAGTTCTCCAAGAGAATCTGATTAGAGTGTGACTCATGTAGAAACTATATGGACCTGATATTACCATGCTTAGTATACGATCTTTGGGATATTAGATGGCTGAGAGATTATAGGTATATAGTAATTGAGGATAGATAGGTCCAAAGGATTGGATTCCCTAATATCATTTAGGGACTATGGCGTAGTGGCCTAGTACATCCACAGTCGATGAGTCAAGTGAATTATTATGGAGATAATATTCACTGACCCAAAAGGAGTTCTGACATGTATGACTCATGGCCAACTCGATATTAAGCCTAGAGGGTCATACACTTATGGCAAGTATTGTGACGAGTAGAGGTTAGAATATGAGATATCTATTGGAGCCCCCATCTTATTGGATATCCAATAAACCCCTAAACTATTGGATCCTATAAATGAGATCCAATAAGAGCCACTAAGAGATTATTGGGTGGAGACATACTAATCGAAGAGGCTTGGATAGTTGGAAGGAGATCTAGTACCTAATATGGCAGGATCCATTAGGGTTAAGTTGACAGAGGGCCTCTATAAATAGGAGGGAACTAAAGACCCATAAACTAGAGGTTCTTTTTGGTTGCCTCCTTCTATTCTCCTCTCTCCCTCTCCTCCTTATACTGCAGCCCCTATTTGGGGCGAGTGGACAACAAGAAGGGGCAGCCCCTTTTTGATTACGTGGTGCACGTGACAAAGAGTTTTGGGTAGCGATTTGAGGGGCATCTTCATAGCCTTTGCCATGTGGATTACCACTAGAGAGGAGGACAATTGACCTATTTCATTCTCTCCCATAGATCCAAAGGTTTTCAAGGATATACAATCTCACTAGGTAATTCTCTTATGCATATTTTTTTGATTTCATGGGTTTTTGCACACCAACTTTTGCACAACGATGAAACCTTATTTTCTGTGGGAATTATGCGATTTTGTTTTTGTTAGAACCAAGTCGGCACTAGGGGGGTGAATTAGTGCTTTCGATAAAATCAACATCGATTCGAAGATTTATTCAATAAAGCTTGTATTCGAAAGAGCGTTTAAACTTGAAAATGTTCCTAAGTGATTAAGGGTAGTGAGCAAGTAAATCAGTGAGTAATGAGAATGAAACAAATGAAAGAAATGCAAACCAAGTACATTGGATCTATAGTGGTTCAGTCATTGTGACCTATGTCCACTCCCGATTCATCTTCACTTGAGGCCACTGGCTTCCACTACCGATATTCTTTCTAATGATCGAAGATCAACAATCCTTACACTCTTTCTCCTTTTCACAGATATAGGAAAGAACCTTTACACCCCTCTTTTATAAGTGTTCTCTCACATACCTCCCTTAGGACTATTACTAAGCTCTTGGAGGAGGGACTCTATACTTGTGATTCATAAAGTTTTTGCTCTATTTTCTTGTGTCTTCCAAGCAAGAATTTGTAGGGTATTTATAGACCCCAAATGACTTCAAAACTTAGAGCCAAAATTTAAATCCTTGGATTTTTAGGGTACTGGCGGTACCACTGCCAATACTAGGCAATACCACCGTTTACTAATCTGACACTAGGTAGTACCACCACATAGTCTAGTGATACCACCACTTGATTGATAAGACCCTACAGTCTTATTGTAAAAAAGAAGAAGAGAAAGGGATGATCACTTCGAGGGGATCGACCTCCTTGATCGCTTCGAGGGGATCGGCCCTCCTTGATCGCTTCGAGGGGATCGGCCTCCTATGGTTTGTCAAAAGACAGAATAGTATTTTTCATTGCTGCGAAAAGAAACAGTTACATCCCTATTTATAGAGTTCCGACTTTAGTTAAAATAAACAGACTTAATAAATACGTAAAAATAAAAAGAAAATTAAAAGGATCCTAACAATCCTGCCTCCTACAATTCAGCGTTGCCCTCAAGGCTGATAAATTACAAGTAAGACTATCATGCTCCTTTTTTAACAATTTGTATTTTCTACTAATTGTTTTGCATTCATCAAATAACTCATGGAAGGCATTTAATAATTCATGATAAGATAAATCTGCATCAATTAAATTCGTTACCTCCTCTCCGATGGCCATTAGGGCATAATGAGCAACTTGCTCGGTGTTGGACTCCTCTTCTTCGGATGCGCTTGAATCATCCCACGTTGCTTTGAGCGCTTTCTTCTTTGATGTTCTCTTTTTGGCTTGGGGACATTCATTTTTGAAATGCGCTGACTTCTTGCATTCATAGCATAGCATATCACTTGGTCCTTTTTATGTTCAAATTTGTTTTTGGTGTTATTTTTAAATTTGTTCTTTCTTATAAATTTTTTAAATTTTTGAGTCAAAAGTGCAATGTCATTGTCACTGTCCTCATCACTTGATGTTCCTTTCAAGTTGTCTTCTTGTGATTTGAGTGCCATATCCTTCATGTTCTTTGGAAGGGGGTTCTCGACCTCGTCATGAGCTTGACATGACATTTCGTAGGTCATTAGAGACCCAATAAGTTCTTCAAGAGGGAATGTTTTAAGGTCCTTGGCCTCTTGAATGGCAGTAACTTTTGGATCCCAACTTTTAGGAAGGGATCTTAAGATTTTAGTTACTAGTTCAAAGTTAGAAAAATCTTTACCAAGAGCTTTGAGTCCATTGATGACATCCGTGAAACGGGTATACATGTCTCCGATAGACTCACTTGGTTTCATTCGGAAAAGTTCGTAAGAGTGCACAAGAATGTTGATTTTAGACTCTTTCACTCAGCTAGTGCCTTCATGAGTGACCTCAAGAGTTCTCTAAATATCAAAAGCAGAATCACAAATTGAAACGCGATTAAATTTATTTTTGTCTAGAGCACAAAACAAGGCATTTATAGCCTTTGCGTTTAAAGCAAAAACCTTCTTCTCTGATTCATTCCATTCGCTCATCGGAAGAGAAGATTTTTGAAATCCATTTTCAACAATACTCCAAAGCTTGAAATGCATGGAAATGAGAAAGATTCTCATACGTGTCTTCCAATACGTGTAATCCGACCCATTAAACATAGGTGGACGTGTAATAGAATGTCCCTCATGCATGTCGGAGTAAGCCATCTCTCTTGGGTATTAAACCAAATATGAGAGTGAGCCTTGCTCTGATACCAACTATTAGGATCGGAGCGGCACTAAGAGGGGGGGTGAATTAGTGCAGCAGATTAAAACGTCGGTTTTTGAAAGTTTTTCATACGATAAAAACTGAACTCGGAAGTGCTTAACTTGAAAGCGTGTTCGTAAATGTGTGCAGCAAAAGTAATGAGGAAGTAAAGCACTTATAAAGATTTGCAGTAAGGTAAAGTGCAATAAATAAATGCAAACCAGTGAACGCGCCAATTTTAAAGTGGTTCGGTCAAAATGACCTACATCCACTTGCGAAGCCTTCTTCGATGAGGCTCTCAACTTCCACTAGCAAATCACTTTGAAGGGGAAGGACAAATACTCCTCTTACAACCTTTACAAGTGGTTTACACTCTTACAAAATTTCAGCAAGAAAGAAAGGGAGGTGAACACTCAAGCAATTTGAAAGTAAGACTTGCTAAGGCTTTGCTAAGACTTTTTTTCTTTGCACTCTATTGCTTCTCAAAAGTTGTAATCTCTACTGAGAATTGAGGGGTATTTATAGACCTCAAGAGGATTCAAATTTGGGCTCCAAATTTTGAATTCTCTTCGGTTCTCGAAGCTAGCGGTGCCGCCGTCTGTCAGTGGCGGTGCCACCGCCTGTCAGTTCTGACATTGACAGTGTACTGGGCGGTGCCACCACCTAGCTCTTCGGGTGTTGGGCAGTGCCACCGCCCAGATCGGCGGTGCCACCGCTTGGCTCTCGGGTGCTGGGCAGTGCCACCGCCCAGTATGGTGGTTCCATCGCCTGTCTCTCGAGTGCTGGATGGTGCCACCGCCCAGTATGGCGGTTCCACCGCCCGACCTTATTGGTTACTGGTTGGGCTTTAAGTCCGGCCCAAACCAGGTTTCATTTTGGGCCCAGTTGGCCCCTAATCAAGATATAGGATTATTTCTTAATCCTAACCTTAATTACATGCAAACTACATAACTAAAAAACATAATCCTAAGTAAGTTTTTAACTAGCGAACTTCAAGTCTTGTTCCGGCGAGCTTTCCGGCGATCTTCTGGCGAACTTCCGATACGCCCTTGGATTTCCTCCGATGGACTCCCAACTGGCTCCCAATCTTGTGGCAAAATCAATGAGTAGCCGAGCCTTCTCGGTGATCATTACGAACCTCCGATGATCTCTTCGGCGGACTTCCAAAAACTCCGACAAGTCCTCGATTTCTTCTCGATTAGTTCCGGCAACATCTCCGACGAATCTTCGGACTCTCAAACACCCATCGAACTTGATTCCGGTAGACTCGATTTATGTCTTCAAGTTTTTGTAGTTAATCCTACATACTTATCTCAACATATGGATTAGACAAAACATGACAATTGACTTCATCATCAAAATCCGAGATTCAACAAGGGGGAGGTATGCTTACTCCATAATCAATTGATGGTCATCATCAAAAAAGGGGAGATTGTTGAATCTCGGATTGGATTTTGATGATAAAATCAATTGATTGGTTAATTGATCTAAACCATATTATTGAGTTAAGTGTGCATGATTAATTACGATAGCTTGAAGATATAAAGTAAGTCTACCAGAGTCAAGTTCGATATGTGTTCGAGAGTCCACTGAGTGTCCGAAGATTCATCGAAAGTGTTGCCGAAACCAACCGAGAAGAAATCGGGGACTTGCCGAAGTTTTCGGAAGTCTACCGGAGAGATCATTGGAGGTTCGCGGAGATCACTGAGAAGGCTCGGCTACTCGCTGAACTCGCCACAAGATCGGGAGTCTTCTAGGAGTCCGCCAAAAGAAATCCGAGGGTGTATCGGAAGTCCACCGAAAGATAGCCGGAACGAGACTCGACTTTTGTCGTTTAAAAACTTGCTTAGGATTATGTTTTTAGTTGCATAGTTTGCATGTAATTAGGGTTAGGATTATGGAATAATCCTATATCCTAGTTAGGGGCCAATTGGGCCCGAATGTGACTTGGTTTGGGCCGAACTTAAAGCCTAACCAGTGACCCGTAAGGTCGGGCGGTGGCATCGCCCAGAGCCCGAAGGGTCGGGCGATGATACCGCTAGACTAAGCGATGGCACCGCCCAGCACCCGAGAGGTCGGGTGGTGGCACCGCCACCAAGAGGCGGTGGCACCGCCAGTAAACAGTCAATGTGACATTGATAGACGGTGGCACCGCTAGCTCCGGGAACCCAAGAGAATTCAAATTTTGGAGCCCAAATTTAAATCCTCTTGAGGTCTATAAATACCCCTCAATTCTAAGCAGAGAATATAACTTTTTTTGAGAAGCAATAGATTGAGATAAAAGCCTTAGGAAAGTCTTTAGCAAGTCTTGTTTTCAATTGCTTGAGTGTTCACCTCATTCTTTCTCGTTGAAAATTTGTAAGAGTGTTAACTACTTGTAAAAGGTTGTAAGAGAGGTATTTGTCCTTCCCCTTCAAAGTGATTTGCTCGTGGAAGTTGGGAGCCTTGTCAAAAAAGGCTTCGCAAGTGGATGTAGGTCATTTTGACCGAACCACTTTAAATTGGTGTGTTCCTTGAATGTGTGAGTTCTTACTTTCCTGAAATTGTTATTTACACTACTACTAACTTTCAGTTTTCATCTACCTAAGTTACTATCAAAACGAAATTTCCTCGTATTTACAAATTTGTTTTTAAAACTTACAAGTTTTAATCCGCTGCACTAATTCACCCCCGCACCCCTCTTAGTGCCACTCCGATTCTAACACAAGGTATAACATACATGATATCAAAATATTTATATTTTAAACCATTATTACTTTTGTTGGTGAACTGATATGCCATGGCTGATGAGTCAGCATGGCCCGGTCCATGGGCCGATATCAGGAGTCTTCAGTCAGCTGAGCTGTCCACCGAGGTCGGTCATGCCTTTTAGACGGTAAGTTGGCACCGAAATATTGATTGACATCTCTTCGTCGGGACACTGGTTGGCGCGCTGGGGGGAAGGACGGTTCTATCGATCGGGATAATCTTGTCTCAAGCATCGTCACTTTCTTGCACAAAAGGCCTCCGTCGGGTGTTTACCAATTGTGGCCTCTCAAACGAGCATGTTAGTGGTGGATTGATTGTTATTTTTTTTCTTCTCCCCTTGGGCCAGATGTTGGCTAGAGGCTTTTATACAATTGTACGAGAGTCAATCGTATGTGGTTTTAGCATGGCGGTCGATCCTTAAGGGGTGAGATGGTACCTTTGTGTGGCCACCGTCCCGGGACATGCGGGATGACGCCATGTGGCACCATCCTGAACTTTCCGGGATAGGACGTGCCAAGCAATACCTTGGTACGAATTCTGACTAAGCACATGGGGGTGTTCCTCTTATTCAGTTGGCTGTAGTGTGGCATGGCATTGATTGTGACATGGCTTAGACCCAAAATATACCTTATCACTCTCCCCCCCCCCCCAATTGAGGCATGTCGTGGGGTCCTTACGAGAGGGCGAGGGGCACGCCTGTGTCGGAGTGTCATGGATGCATCGCTTGCTTATGAGGGAAAGTGTTAGGATTGGAGCGGCACTAAGAGGGGGGGGTGAATTAGTGCAGCAGATTAAAATGTCAGTTTTGATAAATCTTTCGTACGATAAAAACCGAACTCGGAAGTGCTTAACTTGAAACCGTATTCGTAAAGGTGTGCAGCAAAAGTAATGAGGAAGTAAAGCACGTATGAAGGTTTGCAGTAAGGTAAATAGCAATAAGTAAATGCAAACCAAAGAACACGCCAATTTTAAAGTGGTTCGGTCAAAATGACTAACATCCACTTGCGAAGCCTTCTTCGATGAGGCTCCCAACTTCCACTAGCAAATCACTTTGAAGGGGAAGGACAAATACCCCTCTTACAACCTTTTACAAGTGGTTCACACTCTTACAAATTTTCAACGAAAAAGAAGGAGGTGCACACTCAAGCAATTGAAAACAAGACTTGCTAAAGACTTTGCTAAGGCTTTTATCTCAATCTATTGCTTCTCAAAAGTTATATTCTCTACTGAGAATTGAGGGGTATTTATAGGCCCCAAGAGGATTCAAATTTGAGCTATAAATTTTGAATTCTCTTGGGTTTCCGAGGTTGGCGGTGCCACCGCCTGTCAATGTCATACTAACCAGTGAATAGCGGTGCCATCGCCTGTTGGTGGCGATGCTACCGCCTATCAATTTTCACATTGACAGTGTTCTGGCGGTGCCACCACCGGAACTCTCAGGTTCTGGGTAGTGCCACCGCTAGAAATCTCGGGTGCTGGGCGGTGCCACCGCCCAATCTGACGATACCATCAGATTGGGCTCCAAACTTAGCCCAAACTTCAGGCTCTGGGCAGTGCCACCGCCTATACTATTTCAACTCACTGGTTGGGCTCCAAACTTAGCCCAAACTAGTCTGAACTCGGGCCCAATTGGCCCTTAACTGGGATATAAGATTAACCTTTAATCCTAACCCTAATTACATGCAAACTACACAATTAAAAACATAGTCTTAAGCAAGTTTTTAACTAACAACGTCGAGTTTCCTTCCGGTGATCTTCCGACGGACTTTCGATACATCCTCGGATTTCTTCAGGTGGACTCCCAACAGGCTCTCGATTTTGTGACGAGTTCAGCGAATAGCCGAGCCTTCTCGGTGATCTCCACGAACCTCTGACGATCTCTTCGGCGAACTTCCGAAAACTCTGGCAAGTCCCCGATTTCTTCTCGGTTGGCTCCGGCAGCATCTCCGACGAATCTTCGGACTCTTAAACACCCATCAAACTTGACTTTAGTATCCTTGCTTTATGTTTTCAGGCTATCGTAGTTAATTCTACACACTTAACTCAATAATATGGATTAGATCAATTAACCCATCAATTGATTTCATCATCAAAATTCGAGATTCAACAGAAAGTTGGATTAGCTCGTCGCGAGACAGTTTGGGGGGCGGCACCCTGTGCCTTAGGAAGGGTTGGCTCCATTGGTCGGGCAGTTGGGCCCAGGTGAGATGAGACAGACGAGTCGCTCGCCAAGGGATTGAGCTACGGGATTCAAGCGAATACTGGACCTTTCGGCCAAGCGATTGATCTCGGGCTTAGATTTATGGCCGGCGAGTTGGGAGTTGGAGATCGAGCTGGCACGACTTGGGAAAAGACTAGCGAGCTACATGTTGGGGATCGAGCCGGCATAACTCGGGGATCGAGTCGCAAGTCAGAGATCGAGCTGGCGCGACTCGGGCACAGACTAGCGGGTCGCAAGTTGGAGGACCGATCTGAAGCGACCCGGATAAAACTGACGAGTCACAAGTCGAGTGATCGATTTGGCACGACTCGATAAAAGATTTGGTGAGTCATAAGTCAGAAGACCGATCTGGAGTGACATGCTATAAAGATTGGTGGGTTGCAAGTCGGATAAAACTAACGAGTCGCAAGTCGAGAAGAAATCTGGAGTGACTTACGAAAAGACTAGCAAGTCGCAAGTCAGGTCATCGATCTGGCATGACTCGGTAAAAGACTGGGTGAGTCGTAAGTCGGAAGACCGATCTGGAGCAACTCGGTATAAAGACTGGCGGGTCGCAAGTCGGAGGACCGATCTAGAGCAACCCGGATAAAATTGATGAGTCGCAAGTCGAGAACTGATCTGGAGCAACTCGGGAAAAGATTGGCATGTGTCATTGGGTGGCATGTTGGGGCTTGCACGAGTGCCACCGCACCACGTGTCGTGCCGAATGGAGCGACGTAGGGCCTAGCGGGAAACTTCCTGTCACGGGTGGCTTCTGGCGAGAAATCTTTGGTGACGAAGCACCTCTAGCGGGAGCTCCGAGGCCAGTGAATCTGGTGGAATCTGAGGAGTTATGATAGGTTTTAAATGCTACAACCATCTCTCTCTTTGGGAAGCCCAATCGTTGCCTCGTGGTGGATTAGCCTACTCTTTATAAGCTTCTTGCAAAACAGTTGGCATCACTTTTGCTCAATGCTGCGTCCTGCGCCCCGGCTCCTTCCTTCCAACCTCAAGGTCAGAATGTCTCCATCTTCCTCGTTTTCATCTTCTTCTTATGGAGGCCTACGGGCTGAAGTTGTCAGTTTGTCCTCGGGTGGCACACCTTCAGAGGACACAGGGAGTTCTACTGCACTTGAAACATTTAAGTCATGGCATGATGTAGACTCGATGGTGATCAAGGAGCTTTTAAGGGTACTTCGAGATTGCTATCGCATCTCAAAGTGTTATGGTGATCACACCCCTCGGCCTAGTCAGAGACCATACGATGAGTTTCCCGATAGGTTCGGGTTGACCGTGGGGGCCCTCGAGGCGAGACTGCGGTTCCTGCTGCATCCTGTTATTGAGGAGTGCCTTCGTAAGTGGGGCATATCGCCATCCTAGATGGCGCCAAATTCTTGGCGCTATCTGGTGGCTTTCCTCGGAGAGTGTTATGGAGCCGAGATTGAGCTGACCAGGACCCTCTTCCTGGCTTGCTTCTGTCTTTGCAAGGGCAAGGCGGGTATTACCTGACTGCCCGAAGCAGTTTTAAGATCAACAGTGCTCCTTCCAACAACAAGGGTTTGAAGAGTCGCTTCTTTTTCATCAGTTACAATCGGGGGTTGGGTTTTAGTACTAGATGGACTTCCCGAACCATTGACAATGTCCTTCCATTGCTTTCTGTCGGAGAAACAACGGACGTGAATTGGCTGAGGGGCATCTTATCCTCCTCTCGGGCAATTAGGGAGATGACCGAGGAGTGGCTGGTTGAGGCGGGACTAAGCCTAGCCATCGGGGGTATAGTTATTCGCATGTTATGGATCATTCGCTCGTCCTGAGCTAGCTGACCGACCGGGCTTTTGCTTGCAGAGATGGTGGACCTCCAGTCAGTGAAGAAGACACCTCATGCCAAGGCCACTGTGCCTCCATCTCGGGGTGGCGAGGGTTCTGGAGTTGGGGGTGCCTCATAGAAGGGCACACCTAAAAGGACGTCGAGGTCTCCGGAGGTGGGTCACCTTCGAAAGAAGGCGAAAACTATGGTGCATAAGACATGTGCGAGCTCGGCTGCTCGCGAGAGTGCCACCCTAGAGTTGTCCGGGGCTCCTCCCTAAGGCGAGGGCCTAGGGGGTGCGAGAGGAAATGGGGTGGCCAGATCATCTGGCAGCGACCTCTCAAGGAGGCCTTCGGTGCGCCCGAAGTCAGTGCAGGACTTGTGCCTCATCCACTCTCAAGCTGAAGGCAAACAGTACCAAGTCCTGAGCATGGCTAACCTTCCTGCTGGGGAGCCAGGAACCCCCTACGCCTCTCGGTGGGTGAGCCTCAAGGTCGATAGTCGTATCTGGGCTGACGGGCGGATCGCCCAGGAGTTCATACGAGGGTCGCTTCACCTATCGATGGCCAAGGAGCTCTATTGCTCCTCCTCAGAGCTGCTGATGGACTAGGCAGCCAAGTCATTCGTTTGGGTAAGCAGTGCTGCTTTTCTCTTGTTCAGTCCCTTTTTCCTTTTTTTTTGACTTCGACCTTTGTGCAAGGCCAACATTATTCTATGGCGCTGATTGATCATGTCCGAGATGCCAGAAGGGTGATCGAGCGCCTCTCGGACTCTAACTTCGCTCTACGCATGGAGATCATGGAGCTCAAGGCCGGGACGGACTCGGAGGCTGTCACCGTGGCCGAATGAAGAGGTGAACTGTCTGAAGGCCGAGCTAGAGGAAAGCTTGGCCCGTGCGCGGATGCTTGACGACAAGCTGCAAACCCTCTCTCGGGATGTCGAGTCAGCCAGATCCTCCACCTGGGCTGTCGAGGAGACCTTGAAGGTGGAGTGCCTGGCGCTGTCCGAGACGATCAAGATAGTGATTGCTGAGTACAAGTCATCCGCCGGGTTCAAGCACGGCCTGGTGAGGTTGGGGCGGGTGACATACGAGTTCAGGTATCGGGTGGCTTATGCTCATTTTCGAGCGAGGTACACGGACCTGGAACTGGAGTCGAACCCGTTCGTTGACTAGTTGGCGGATAAGAACGTCGACATGCTGGCGAGCATCCCCTTTGATAATGGGCCTGAGACTCCTCCAAACTAAGGACTGTATTTCTTTTTTATTTCGCTTGGGTCAGGTTGAATTTTGAAACTGTATCGCCCGACAACAATGTGTATTTCTTTTTCATCAATGAAAAACTATTATTTCTGAATCTTGGTTTCTTGTCTGGCCCGATCATGAATGTGCATGCTTTTTTTGATCCATGAAACATTTTTTTCTTGGTACCTTGACCCGTGTCCCTTACGAGTAGACCTTCTTTAAATTTGCCGCATTCCATGTCCTCGACATAGGGTTTCCTTCCATGGTCTTGAGTCAATAGGTCCCTTCTCGAACCACATCATAGACCCGAAAGGGGCCTTCCCAATTCGATGCGAGTTTTCCCCTCGCTCGGGTCGGGTCACTCACCTCTGCCTTTTGAAGTACGAGGTCCCTGACTTTGATCTGTCGTGGATGAACTTTATGGTTGTACATCCGAACCATAGCCTTTTTGTATGCCAAGGTATGCAGGTGCACCTTGGCTCTTCTTTCTTCGAGGAGATCCAAGTTTGCACGTAGGCCTTCCTCGGAGTTGCCTTACTCATAGATAGTGGTGCGCAAGGTTGGGAACACCATCTCAGCTGGGAGGACTGCTTCGGTTCTGAATGCCAGGCTGAACGGAGATTCCCCTGAGGTGGTCTTGGGAGTGGTTCGCATCGCCCATAAGATGGTAGGGAGCTCATCCACCCAGGCTCCGCGCACGCTCGAGACCCTCTTCTTGAGGCCTTCCAGGATCGCCCGATTCATCACTTTAGTCTGGTCGTTAGTTTGGGGGTGCACGACCGAGATGAACTTCAATTATATCTCGTATGACTGGCAATAGGCCTTGAACTTAGCATTGTTGAATTGAACCCCGTTGTCGGTGACGATAGCACTTGGGATCCCAAACCGGGTAATAATATTCTTCCACATGAAGTTTTGAACTTATTTCTCGGTGATGAAGGCTAGGGGTTCGACTTCAACCCATTTTGTGAAGTAGTCGATCCCGACTATAAGAAAGCGTCGTTGTCCCGAAGATGGAGGAAAAGGTCCAAGGAGATCAAGTCCCCATTGGGCGAAGGGCTAGGCCATCTCCATCGGGGTAAGAGGGACCGCTGGCTGGTGTTGTAGTCGGGCGTGCCTTTGACACTATTGGCACCGCTGCACATATGATATGGTGTCTTGGCGCATGGTCGGTCAATAATATCCCTGTCTGAGGGTTTTGAAGGCCAAGGTCCGTCCCCCGATGTGCTCCCCACAAATCCCCTCGTGGAGTTTGGCGAGGACCATTTCAGCTTCTGATGGTGCGAGGAAGCGTAAGAGAGGTTGAGAGAAGGCCCTCCAATATAGCTTTCCACCGACCACTCAGTACCAAGCTTGCATTCGCCTCAGTCATCTCTCGACCGTTGGATCATCAAGCCGTGTTCCATCCTTCTTGAAGTGAAGGATCTCTTCCATCTAGTTTGGCGAGACCTCTATTTCGGTGACCTCGTGAGTTGGTATTGTCAGCGCCATTACGAATTCAGTTGCTGGGGTTGTTGCCAGGCTACGAGCAAAGGCCAATCTAGCCAACGCATCAACCTGCGTGTTTTGCACCCGAGGTACTCTAGTGACTGAGAGGCAGTTGAAGCAATGGGCGAGCCATTTCGCTTCTGTCAGGTATAATGCCATTGTTGGGTCCCGAGCTTCATAGCTCCTGTTGACGTATTCCATCACCAGTTGGGAGTCACTGACGACTTCCAGGTTGCTCACATGCATCTCCAGAGCGAGGCGTAGGCCGTGAAGTAGCGCCTTGTACTCGGCCTCATTGTTGGTGGCCCAAAATTATAGTCGGAGCGATCTCTCATAGGTTTCGCCGGATGGGCTTTTGAGGATAAGTCTGACCCCGCCCACTTCGGCCGTGGCCAAGCCATCCATATGCAGGGTCCATGTGCTCTCATTGTACTTCTATCCAATAGCGTGATCTTCAGGAGTTAGCTCGGAAATGAAGTCAGCCAGTACCTAGGCTTTGATGGCCGTTCTAGGGGAGTATTGAATGTCGAATTCACCAAGCTCGACCGACCACCATAGCATTCAACCAGACGCATCGAATTTGGAGAGGATTTGCCGCAATGGTTGGTCAGTGATCAATTTGATCGTGTGAGCTTGGAAGTACGATCGGAGCTTTCGAGCCATCTTCATTAGTGTGAGGGTCAGCTTCTCGATCAGGGAATACCGCACCTCGGGTCCGACGAGAACATGGCTGACATAGTAGACAAGTTATTGCGTCAGTGGCGTTTCCCGAATTAACACCGAGCTGACTGCCTGCGTCGAGATCGCCAAGTAGAGACCGAGGGTTTCACCTGGCTCGAGTGAGGCAAGTCGAGGCAAGCGAGCGAGGCATGCCTTTAACTTTTTGAATTCTTCCTCGCATTCCGGGGTCCATGTGAAGTTGTCGGCCTACACAAAGCCTGAAAAAAGGGGAGGCACTTGTTGTCAGATCATGACATGAACCTGCTAAGCGCTGCCAACTTCCCAGCGAGGCATTGTACCTCCTTGATCGAGCAGGGAGAATGCATCTCAGTTATGGCCCAAACCTTTTCTGGGTTGGCATCTATCCCTCTCTAGTGGATGTTGAAACCGATGAATTTCCTCGAGCTAACCCCAAAGATTCAGGCACATGTTGAACCATCTGAGCATTTGGAATGTATCTGCCAAGTCAGCCAGGTATGTGCTTGCGGTCTTGCTTTTCACGATCATGTCGTCCACATATACTTCCATGTTCCTCCCGAGTTGGTGCTTGAACAGCTTGTCGACCATTCTTTGGTAAGTTACCCCGGTGTTTTTCAGGCCAATAGGCATTACTTTGTAGCAATATACTCCTTTGTTGGTGATGAAGGCCGTGTTCTTTTGATCTTGAGGTGCCATCCAAATTTGGTTGTAGCTTGAGAATGTGCCCATAAACATAAGGAGTTCATAGCTTATGGTTGCGTTGACTAGTTGGTCTATCCTGGGAAGTGGATAGTAGTCTTTGGGGCATGCCCAGTTAAGATCAGTATAATCAACGCACATCCTCCAACTTCCATTGGGTTTCTTTATAAGGACTACATTTAATAGCCACCAGGAGTATTTCACCTCGACTATAAATCTTGCCTCTTTAAGGCGGTCAACCACGTCGCTAATTGCCTTCTACCGGTCGGGAGCGAACTTCCTTGGCTTTTGCTTCACCGGCCTAGCCTCAGGGTCGATGTTGAGCTAGTGTTGTGTCACGTCTAGGTCGATCCCGGGCATCTCCTTGGGGGACCATGCAAACACATCGGCATTTTCTCTCAAGAAGTTGATGAGCTGGAGTTGATTTGCTTGGGGAGTGTCATCCCGATTTTTATGGTTAAGTCTGGCCGGTTCCTTTTCAAGGGCACCTTAGTGAGTTGCTCCGGAGGCTCTAGACGCATCAGCACTACAACTCCTTCACGGGGATTGGGGACTTGATGGGGGCGTGACTTCTTCGGGAGAGTAACTGCTGTAAGATAGCACCACATCGATTCTCCCGGGTCACTTCGGGACTCCTCGACCCCTGTCGATGTTGGAAACTTGATGGCCCGGTGGTAGGTAGAAACCACCGCTTTTTAACTTGTTGAGCGTCAGTAGGCCGAGGATGATGTTGTAGGTTGAGGGTAGATCGACTACTATGAAGGTAGTCATTATTGTCTTTGCTTTCGGCTCTTCCCCGATGCTGACAGGGAGGATGATGATCCTGAGTGGGGAGATAGAATCCCTGGTGAACCTAGTGAATGCTGATACCATGGGGGTAAGGTCCTCGTTAGTTAAGCCGAGCTTCTTGAAGGCGTCGAGGTATAACACGTCGACAGAGCTCCTAGTATCAACCATTATCCTTTTGACCCGAGCATTGGCGATCCGAATGGAGATCACCAAAGCATCGTTGTGATGGGAGCGCTTGACCTCTTCGACTCCGAAGGTGATTTCAAGCTCGGACTCAGGTCAAGGACGCTTTTCCACCGTGCTTCGAGTGTAGGCCTTCCTCGCCATTGAGCTACTGTCGTCGGCTACCGGTCCCCTGGATATGATGTCGATCTGCCTTTCGACGGGCCCCCTGGGGCATGGAGTTGCTTCCCGGGGCTACTTGAGGTATCGCTTGAGGTGACCTCTTCAGATTAGATCCTCAATTTAATTTTGGAGGTCGCAACAGTCTTCAGTGTCATGGCTGTAATCTCGGTGGAACCTGCAATATTTGGACTGGTCTTTATGAGTAGCTTTCATGGGATTGGGCTATCGCAATAAGCCTTTCTCCCTAATTTGGAGGAAGATCTTGGTACGAGATATGTTCAAAGTGAGAGGCGAGGGCCTCGAGAGTGGTAGCTAGTATCGGTCGGGCCTCCGATGGGGTTGCCCCAGGGTTGCTGGGATCGTTTCTCAGGGCTATTCCGCCCTTATCCTCTTTCCATCCAAGCACTTTCTCGCCACCAGAGCTTCAGCAGCGTTGTACTAGTTAGCGCGCTGGAGCATCTTGGGGATGGTTGGTGGTGACTTCTCTATCAGCGAACAGAAGAACCTTGAAGGCTTTAAACCCATCAAAAATGCCTGCATGATTAAAGAAGGATGAGCGTCCGGGAATCCCCGGATTTCAGTGGCGAAACGTGCCACGAACTGAAAGAGCGATTCATCTTCGCACTGGGTTAACACGAGCAAGGTGGCCATGGAAGGCCTGGGTCACACGCTGGCGAGTAAGTTCTGCTTGAACTCCCTTGCGAGCTAGTCGAATGATGAGGCCAAGGATGAGCATAGTTGGCTAAACCACGCCCATGCCGGCCCCTTGAAGGTGGTCGGGAATGCTCGACACATTAGGGCATTTGAGGTGCCATAGAGGGCCATTTGATCTCGAAACATAGCGATGTGCTTTGTGGGGTCGGAGCCACTGTCATACGTCTCCAACGTCGGTAGCCTGAAGTTGAGGGGGTACAGGCTTGTCCTATATTTCTTGGGTAAAGGGGGATCTACCTGAGCTACCTTCACCCATCTCGCCCCGCGAATTTTGGAACTCGTGCAGGAACTTGTCCAGGTGTTGGTTGACTTGGGATAGTTGGATCCTAAACAAGTCATCCGTTGAGTCGGACGATATGGTATCAGGCTCGGAGTGAGGTGGTGTGATCCGACAGGGTGTGGGTATGCTCTGCTCGAGCAAGCCTCTCAGGTTCACCGTCTGCTCTCGGGCTTCTCCCATCCCAACTTGCCCCTTATGGTTGGTTGGGGGAGTTACTAGCTGCACGATCTGGGGAATGAGTGAGACGATCATCTGCATCATCCTCGCCATTGCCTGTACTTCCTTGGCCAAGCCGAGAAATGCCTCGGGTGAGATGACTGAGGGTCCTGTGGTAAGTCCGAGGGGTGACATCCCTGGGTCATTAAACAGGCGCTAGTAGCGATCTAGTGTCAAGGTCGGGATTCCTCTGTCTCTAAGGACAGGGAGGGGCTGGTTTCCAGGCCCGATAGAGGGGTGGCCGGCTGATGGTTCTCCCACTGGGAGAGATCCTGCATGATTCTCCTGCAACATGACCCTCCTTCTAGTCAAAGTCTTCAGGCCTGGTCCACGGGCCGATGTCGGGAGTCTTTAGTCAGTTGAGCTATCTATTGAGGTCGGTCACGCCCTCCAGATGGCAAGTTGGCGTCGGAATATTGATTGACGTCTCTTCGTCGGGACGATCTCATCTCAGGCGTCACTACTTTCCTACACAGAAAGCCTCCGTCGGGTGTTTACCGACTGTGGCCCCTCCGATAAGCAAGTCAGTAGTGGATTGATTGTTGTTTTTTTTCTTCTCCTCTTAGGCCGGATGTCGGTCAAAGGTTTTTATACAATTGTACGAGGGTCAATCGTATGCAGGTTTGGCGTGGCGGCCGATCCTCGAGGGGCGAGATGGTACCTTTGTGATGCCGTCGTCCCAGGATGCGCGAGATGGCGTCATGCGGCACCATCCCGAGCTTTCCGGGATGGGATGTGTCGAGCAATGCCTTGGTACGGATTCCGGCTCAGCGCATGGGGGTGTTCCTCTTGCTGAGTTGGCTGCAACGTGGCGTGGCATTGATTGTGACGTGACTTGGACCCAAAATATATCTTATCAACTTTCACTTCATATGCATAACATTGCATACATCATATGCATCATCATAATATCAAAAGTAATCATTACTTATATTATATGCATGATATCAAAACATTAACATTTTAAAACCATCATCATGTATAATATAAAATCATCAAAAATGATACCAAAACTTTTAACATTTTGAAAACATCCATCATTACTTCTCCCCCTTTGTCATCAACAAAAAGGAAAAAAGTACAATTATCAGGTTTTTGAAACATATAAGTTTAGCAAGTTTTACTTTTCTAACAAGTGTTTTGAGATGTGCAAGTTAGCAATTTTGCTTGAGATGTGTAAGCTAGCACTTGTACTTTTCTTCAAATGTGCAAGGTAGCAAGTCTCTTTCTCTCCTTTATCATAAAAAAAATAAGAAAGGAGAAGGGAAGGATTCAATGGTGCAAAAAATATTTCAATCATCGCATTAATAAAAATAAAAGATCAAGTCATGAATACCGAAAGGTCATAAATCATTCTTGAAAAATATTTTCTTTTGTAAATAGTAAGGAAAAGGAATGATAGAGAACAATCTTAATTCAAAAAGAAAGCTCAAGTCATAAAAACCAACCAAAAATCAAGAAAATGATCTGAAAAGTATATAAGAAGAATTCATACATTTGGAAGATTTAATATGCCTAATTCTCTTCTAATAAAATCAAATTGTTCCTCATTTAATGATTTTATAAAAATATCTGCTAATTAATGTTTTGTATCAATAAACTCTAAAGATATATCATGGTTATTAACATGATCTTTAATAAAATGATGTCCAATATCAATATGTTTAGTTCTAAAATATTGAATGAGATTTTTTGTTTAACATATTGCGCTAGTGTTATCACATTTTATAGAAATATTTTTCAAGTAAAGTACATAATCTTTTAAAGTATTTTTCATCCAAATAACTTGTGCATAACGTGTACCTACTGCTACATATTCAGCCTCGACTATAGATAATGCAATATAATTTTGTTTCTTAGAAGATCAAGAAACAAATGAATGACCTAAGAGTTGACATGTTTCAGATATGCTTTTCCTATCTATTCTACATCCAACAAAATCAACATCGACATAAGTAATTAATTCAAAATTTTTAAATTTTGGATACCATAATCCTATATTATAAGTTCCTTTTAAGTATCTAAAAATCTTTTAAACTGCTTTGTAATGAGATTGTTTAGGATTAGATTGAAATTTAGCATAAAGTCTAAAACTAAATATAATATCACGTCTAGTTGCTATGAGGTACAGTAAACTACCTATCTACCCTTATAAGTTTTGCATCAAAACATTATCCATCATAATCCATATCTAATTTTATAGAAGTGCTCATTAGTGTGTTAATATCCTTAGTATTATCCATCATAAATCATTTTAATAAATCTAAAGCATCCTTAGTTTGACTAATAAAAGTTTCATCATTTAATTATTTAATTTATAATCCTAAGAAAAATATTAGTTAACTCATTAAACTCATTTTGAATTTTTGACTCATACTTTTGGCAAAATATTCACATAAAAACTCATTTGAAGAACTAAAAATAATATCATCCACATAAATTTAAATAATAAAAAAATATTTTAAAAATATTTAATAAATAATATGATTTCGATCTTACCTTTTAAGAAATTATTCTTAATAAGAAATGAACTAAGTCTCTCATACTCTTAGAGCTTGTTTCAATACATAGAGAGCTTTAGATAACTTAAAAGCATGATTTAAAAAAGAGCATTCTCAAATTCGAGTGGTGGTTCAACAGAAGCTTTTCGGAAATAAAGTCATCAAGAAAAACACTTTTAACATCCATTTAAAATAACTTAAAATTATTATAATAAGATAAGGAATATCATTATGACTTCAAGTCTTGCCCCACAAGTAAAGGTTTCTTCATAATCGATACCTTCTTCTTATTGAAATCTTTGGTCACTAATCTAGTTTTATTTCGAACCACAATATCAAATATATATATATATATATATATAAGAGAGAGAGAGAAACACTAAAAATGGAGATAGAGCACACACAAGATTCTTCTAGCCAACTGTACCTCCTGGACATCATCTATTTGCTAGGATTGTTAAGAACCCCTTGATTCCTTAATAATCACCAAATTATTTGAATAATCATATTATTTATGAGATAATAAATTTAAACAGGAAAAAAACTCTCGATAGTAGAGTTCGATTACTCTATAAATATTCTATCTATATAACTAAGAAGTATCCAAACCATATAAATCTTAGGTTTATTATATTATATATTTGTATTTAATTTTTCAGGATCATTCTTTTAAGGCATGAGAGAAGCCTTCTAATACTGTACTAAAGTTGATTGCTTTAAAGTTTTTGGATGCAGCACCATTTATCTCAGCACAATAGGACAATTCACAGTTTGATGACCACATCAAGGGTCACTGGCCGGTTAGAGTGGTAAGTATTTAGAAATTTTAATTAGATTCAAATTAATTGTAGAAAGTTTAATTAAATTCTAGCTTCTTGTAGGATTAGAATTTGAATTAAGAATCCAAATAAAAAGATGAGTCTTTAGTAAATTATGATTTATTCCGATCTATATATCGTAGTTCATGGTTCTTACAAAAGCAAAAACATTATATATCACTTGGTTTTGATGAAAGGAAAAGATAATTCTTTGGATACGCTTGGATATTCTAATGAATCTAGAGAGGTTGAAGAGATGTCTTCTCGAGCTTGAGTTTGCATTAACTCAAGATATAACCTAATCTCATGTAGGTAAAAACTTTATGTTTTTTCATGAACATAGACAAATACCGAATCATGTTAATTTTGCCATCGACTTTACTAGTGTTGAGAGAGGATCATGTCAAAATCTTTTTTATCAGCATTCCCTACTGAAAGCAAAATGATCATTCGATTGGTACTGAGATCACTGCAAAGCTTAAATCCAAATGGTGCAAGGACCAGCTTTGCTTGGTGAGGGTGGGGTGATAAGGACTTCAACATTGATCATCAACAACACCATCAAAACTGAGTTCACCTCTCTTCTGTAAAAGCTTATCATCAGCATCCTTTGTAAGCGTGGGATCTTTCTAATGATTGTCTCAATCGCCTCTGTCAGGCACAATATTATGTGGAGAACGGTAGTTTTTCCTACCATTGATTTCCTGCAAGCCTCCTTAGTCCTCAGGGAAAGAAATATATGGCTAACCTCCTTAGTTGTTAGGGAATGAAATCTATCATTAGCCATGTTGGGAAGAGAAGACCTTGAAACTAAAAGAAAGATTTTAAGAATTAAAAAATAAAATATACTAGAGAAACTGATACTAGATTTACTTTTTGCTTACATTCATGCAAAAATACTAAATTTTTTTCACTGTACAAGATCAATTCCAAATACTCTTTAGTTTACCCATATCCAAACCCAGGTTACATCACTTATACATTACTTCTCAACCCCCTCTAACTCCACTAGTAAATACTACATGAGCATCCAAAGTGTCTTTCTTTATGCTCCTCTCTCGTATCATCTAGATTGTCTTGAGATACATGACATATTTATAACAATAAGACATAATTTATTAAGTATTTATCTTGAAATACACCATACCAACTAATAAAGAAACAAAATATAAACATGAAAACTTAAGAAAAATAACTTGGTAATGATGCTAATGAAGAAAATACTTATAAAGAAAAAAATTTACAGGACATATTTATCTTGAAATGGACCATACTAACTAATGAAGAAATGAAATATATATATGGAAAATAAAGAAAAATAAATTGCTAATGATGCTTACAAGACACAACATTTAAACTTCTGATGAAATAGCAGCAATCAGCTGGGGTGGGGAGACTTACCAAGGAGAGGTTTCTGCAATTTCTGGCCCCCCAAGAATATAGAAGATTTGCAGATACTAAATTTCTTGAAGCATACTTGAGACCAACACTGAAGAAGACAACTAATCCTTCTCGATAAGATTGACATCAATCAACTTCAAAGAGCCATGGGCAAAGAGGAAGAATGCTTAGCTTGGAAGCATGGCAGAATCAGTAAAGCCAGGAAGATAGTGGCTTATGTCCTCAACTGTTATAAAACTCACCAAGAAGATAAGCGTAATTGGAAAGTTGTTCCTCATTAGTCAAATGAGATGCAATACAACAGCTCTGATTGGCATCAATCAACTTCAGATGAGCCATCAGCAAATAGGAAGAATGCTTAGCTTGAAAGATTCAGTAAAGCCAGGAAGATATGTGTAAGCATGTAAGTTGATTCCTAATTATCTGTGATGTGATGCAACAGCTCAACAGAACCTGTGTCATGACAAGACATCTCATATACCACAAAAAGATTAATTCCATTTTTAAGCACATAACTCTAACCTAAGATGAGAAACCACATAAAATTATGTACGGGACACATAAATCTAAGATGAGAAATGAAGATTCAGATGGCATACACAATCTGTTTGCTGTGTTGCTGTCAATCCAGTGGATCATCCTATGATGTAGTTAAGGAGGTAGCACTTTGGTGTCAGCCTCAGTAAGAAAATAACTAAATACCATCCAATATAATTTTTTCTTTGTAGTATAGACAGCAGATATGAGTGAGTAATCTGAATGTAGTAGAGTGATCTGCAAAACGCCAACTAAAACAAGAAGCCTTGTGTAGTAGTTAGAAGATGATCATATTACATAAGCCTTATGTAGTAGGTGGAAGAAGCCTAACGTGAAGTAGTCTGCCCAACACAAAAAGAGCCACACAGAATACAATGATGATTACATAGTACAGTGAATTTATAATTGTGGCAAATTTCTTTAGGTCAACAAATGGTAAATCGAGTTTCAACAAATGGTAGGACTTTCTAAATGACAACAATTAATGTAGGGAAATATTGCAGCTTATTTCTTATGGTCAGAAAACAGTCAAATTTGTCCAATTGGACAGCCAACCAGTTCTATACTAACTCTTAATAAAAAATGAGTGAACTTGAAGAATTACACATTAAATTCCGAAAAACAAATTTGAATATTAATTTACTCTAGAACAATCTGATGAGATTCAAAAAAGCCAAAAGAATTCATTTTCATGAACATGTTATTATATATATATATATATGAATAAAATAAGTTTATGTAGAGACTATGATGAACCTGTAGATTTGACTAATTTACAGAAAGACGCATCAGCAGTATGGTAAAAGCAAGTACATGCGCAATAAGCATGACTCAGAACATTCCACCAAAGGTAACTAGAGAAAAATGACTGTATTAGCCAGTTAAATAAGATGAAAATTGTACCTGATATAAGTGACAATGGCAAGTCAAGATTTCCTTGTTGTGCACAAACATTTTTGCACTGGTTGACATATTGAAAACTAGTGTAGTTATCCAATTTAGCCTCCGCTCATTTCCAACTCCAGCTAACTCCAATTATATTGCAATGACCAGCCATTTGGGATGATGTGTATGACCTAAAGGCCAAATTATTCATACAAAATAACAAGGAAAGATTAAAATTTGAGAAATACGAGTGCCAGGGTATCCATCACTGATGTGCTTCATGTGCTCCTTGGAACCAATTTATCATTGTGAAAATATGAACATTGAGCTGATAAATTCACACACCTAAACTGCAAAATCAGATTTTAGTTTCAAGACAAACGCAATAGCTGACTAGAAAAGAAAATTCAAATATAGCAGCAAAACAAATCATAAGCGAAAATGCTTTTTCGAACACACCAAACAACAATGCAGTGTAACCAGAAACTTGTAAGCAACAAGAGCTTCTTGAACATTTACACAAAATAGCCAAGTATTGTTGCAGTTTACAGATTTCGGAAAAAGCAAGAGTTAGATTTGAGTTTATAATCCCATTTCTCACTTGTTTTATGTTTCAAAGGGAAAGTGAAACATAAGGCATGCAAGATCAAAGGCAGAGTTTGACAGAATTTCAATCTATTTTCTGCTAAACAAGCTCCATAATCTGCCTCATTCCAGTTGCTCAAGCAACTTCTTTGTGCCTGGAATGTCCATCTCGGAGAGCTTCTTGAGATAACCAATTGCACCATGTGAAATCATCATCTTCTTGCACATTTTGCTCGACAAAAGAATTAAAAGGCAAGAGACTGCATACTTCTTTGCGGTGTTCTGAGGACAGGGATCAAGCAACTGAACCAGATTTGGCACACTCTTATCATCCTTCTTAACATCCCTACCATTTTGAGGATATGTCATCAAGCTAGCAATTGCTTGTGCCGCAACCTCCCTCGCGCCATTACTCTTGGCCTCAAGCATCTTCACAAGCAAGGGTATGCAACCAAATTCTCCAACAATTCTTTTGGTTTCTGCAGTGCTGGAGAACTTACAAATGGTGGCTGCAGCTGCCTGCTGTGCCCCCAAAGATCCATCTTTCAGCACATGCACAAGGCAAGGAAGCAAGCCAAGTGAGATCAGACTATCCACAGATACAGAACCAACCAGATTCTTCAATGCACCGACTGCTGATTCCTGTGGTAAGGGTCTGTCAAGGTATGTCAGAAGGCTCCGAATCCCTCCTTCGGATACAACCGTCCTCCTCAAGCTCTCATTGTTGCATGTTAAGTGCTGCAAACACTCAGCTGCATACTCCTTCGATCCCAACACAATGCCGCAATCAAGCAGATTGATCATGACACGAACTATTCCCTCATCCACAAGACTCTGCCTCTCTTCGGGCACAGCAGAAAGGTTGTTAAGCGTGCCAGCAGCAGCCGACTGAGAGATGGAACTGCCGACCTGACAGACTCCGATCAGCGGGCGAATTCCACCATGGCCGGCAATCAAACGAGCAGTGTCAGCGGACAGGGACAACCTTTGTAGGGAGATGACTGCCTTCTCTCTTGCTACTAAGCTCCCGGATTCCAGAAGACGGATCAGCGGCGGCAGCACTCCTTCGGAAACCAACAGGTTCTCGCAGTTTCCTGATTCGGTAAGCAAGCAAACCGCAGTGGCGGCCTTCTCCCTGAGCTTGGGTGAGGTTGCTGTCAACAGCTGTATGAGGGCGGAGATGTTGCTCCGTCCCAGGACAGCCATCACGCCCTTCTCGTCCTCCCTCATCGCCGCCAATAGCCCATCCAACGCCCGGTGCTTGGCATCGGCGTGCCCGATCAGGAGGCGGGCGAGCAGCTCGTGGAAATTCCAGCTGGCGTACTCCGCTTCGCTGGGACGGGCGGAGGCGACCGGAGGGAGGGCCATCTCGCCGAGGACGCCGGTCTTGACGAGGAGTCCACAGTCGTGTAGATTGAGATCGAGCTTGCCGGAGAGGGCGTCGAGGTCGCTTTGCATCTTCAACTTGCCGACGGAGGCGATGTCGTCGCTGTGACATCGATCGGCCAATTCGACAGCCTCGGAGACGGTGGCGGCGACGGACTGGAGGAGCTCGCGGCAGAGGGCGTGCCGCGCGAAGCAGGGGTGGCTGCCGAGGTCGGAGAGGCAGGGCGGCACGCGCTCGAGCTTGGAAACGATGGACATCCACCGCCTGGCGAATCCCTTGGCGGACCTGGCCTTCTCGAGGGCGAGGGGGGCGAGGAGGCGGGCACGGGAGAGCCAGTGGTCCGCCGATTCGGCGGCAAAGGGCACGGCCTCTTCCACCATGAGTCGCTGCTGAAGTTGTTGACCCTTCTGATCTGGGCAAACAACGGAGCAGAGCAGTAAGACATCACAACGCCATGTAAATACTCGCCGTAGGAATTGAATTGACGCCACCGCACGTTCTTGAGGGGTAATATGGTCACTTCATGTTATCCACGAGGGCCGTGGGACGAGTCTCATTCTTCGACGTCGACGGCCGACAGACTTGGGAAAGCGACGAGTCTCAAACCCAATTGACAATAATGCCCTCACGAGGTTCGAAACCTTCCGAATGCACCGACTCAATGGGCGACAAATCCGGCACCAAGCACCAAGCCGTCGGAGTCAAAGCCGACGTTCCGCCGGCAGATAGTTCAGCCGAACCATTCGTTGGCGAAGACAAAAACAAGAATTATAACGAGCGGGAGGAGGAAACCGCACCTTTCAGTAGAGCGTTTGGTTGTTGTTGATGAGAATGCAGCCTGGTCGCTAAAAAAGGCAGCTTTGGCGGTATCGGCGGAGACGTCTGAGCCCTCCTCCTTGTTCTTCAAGAAAGAGCAAAAAAGGGCGACAAGGAGGGCAGCGAGTACTCCTCTTGAAGCAGAAGCGATAAAAGAGAGCTCTTACTCATCAAAGAGGCAGCGGAGGCAGAGGAAACAGAGTGGGAGTGGAACGGAAGGATGAGACGGATTCGGAGTGCCCGCACCTGTGCAGAAGCCTTGATTAGGTGATTTATGGACGTACGTCGGACGGGGCTCGCAGATCGAACGGTTGGAACGGGCTCGACTGGCGATCCGACCGTCGCAATGCTTCAATTTGAAAACGGACCGCAGGCGAGTGGGGCCGACACGTGTTGAATTCTTTTGACGAGTCGTTTTTGAATCGGAAACTGATGGCTTAGATGTCTCGCGGGAACATGTTAGTCGACCAGTGGCGGTGACCGCGACGGCGAACGAGGGGTGACGGCGATGACGGTGCAAGCCCGAAGGTGCACGATTACGGCTATCGATCGGGCGGAGACGTCTGAGCCCTCCTCCTTGTTCTTCAAGAAAGAGCAAAAAAGGGCGACAAGGAGGGCAGCGAGTACTCCTCTTGAAGCAGAAGCGATAAAAGAGAGCTCTTACTCATCAAAGAGGCAGCGGAGGCAGAGGAAACAGAGTGGGAGTGGAACGGAAGGATGAGACGGATTCGGAGTGCCCGCACCTGTGCAGAAGCCTTGATTAGGTGATTTATGGACGTACGTCGGACGGGGCTCGCAGATCGAACGGTTGGAACGGGCTCGACTGGCGATCCGACCGTCGCAATGCTTCAATTTGAAAACGGACCGCAGGCGAGTGGGGCCGACACGTGTTGAATTCTTTTGACGAGTCGTTTTTGAATCGGAAACTGATGGCTTAGATGTCTCGCGGGAACATGTTAGTCGACCAGTGGCGGTGACCGCGACGGCGAACGAGGGGTGACGGCGATGACGGTGCAAGCCCGAAGGTGCACGATTACGGCTATCGATCCGGGCGTAGACGCGAAGCAAGAGAAAGACCCACGCGGGTGGCGTAGTGCGCGTGAACGAACGTGACGTGGCATCTTCTTGGAAGATGACGGCTGAGTACAGGAGCCCTGATTCACGATAATGCCACTGACATGAAGTGGGATCTGCTCCGGGTATATTTTTATATAGAGTCAATATACCTCGAATTCTCTTAATATAACTGCTGTTTAATATGATTATTGTTTTTATCAACCGACATTGAACGTATAGAGTTTAAACAAAATCTATTGACGTGTTTATTATCACGAGGATTATTCTTCCACTAAATCGATAGTTACAAAATTGACCTCTTCAAATATTTTTTCATTCTAAACTAATGGTATTCAACTTGAACTCGTAAGTTATGTGTAAATATTTATTATCTATAATTATATATATAACTGATTTTATGGTTGGAGACGTGTTGTCGGATACAACCTTGATTTAGTTTTTTACATGAACAGATATCAACAATTTATGTCCTCAAAGTAAAATATTATATAAATAATGGATAGTAAATATTTTTCATCTTCCAATTGAATCCAATTACAAGATACAAATATTTTCTATTCTTAATAAAATTATTCTCCACTCAACTGAGCTTTTTTTAAACATTTAAGATATGAAATTACTAAAAAATTAAGACAAATTGGATCAATTTTATCGTGTTCATCACCAAAACTGATAATATCTTGATTTTAGTTTTGGTAATATATGTTGAATTAAGAAATAGATAGTAAAAAGTATTGATTTTATTTATGAAAGAGATAGATATTTATATAAGTTTTGAGGAACAGATTTTTCTTAATTATGTACTCAAATATGTTGAATCTTATGATGAAACTAATTAATAAAGTTATGATCTAATGTGCATTTAAGTGACGCAGGACTAATTTCGATCAGAAAAATAAATCAATTAAAGCAAGAGGAATCAATCGTTGGGTCGGAGTGGAACATGTCAGAATATTAAATGTCGGGCCATAGGATCGATCGACGTATCAGCAAAAGGTTTTATGCCATGAGTTCAAGCATTGGCCGAAAAATCGGACATTGCGCTAAGGAGATCTAAAGTTGCGGGAGTCAACATACTGATTGGGCAATACGCCAAAAGAGAGGATGATACACCGAAAGATCGAACGAAATGCCGGATGAACTGATGATATGCTAGACAACATAGGATTCATGCTTGTAATTATATATCTAGATTGAGTTAGTTTGGGTCTAATTGAGTTAGTATTAGGGTGAAACAATGTCAACTCAATTATGGGCTAATTGAGCATGAATTAGAGCTAAATAGGGTCTAGGTCTAGCAGTGGTATCACCCAAACACAATCTTCAAGAATTTGTTAGGCATATCGCTCAGTGTTAGTATGTCAAGCGGTGGTACCGCTAGACTAAGCGGTGGTACCACCCAATGTTAGTGCTGTAGGCGATGTTACCGCCCAACATAGGCGTTGGTACTGCTAGAACTTGAGAAATCTAGTATAAGACCTGTTTTGCTCTAATTTTGAAGTCATTTGGGGTATATAAATACCTTAGCTATTCTTGCATGAAGGAGAAAGAACTGAGCATAAAATTGAGTAGAAAAAAGGGAAAATAATGCTTGAAAAAATTGGAAAACTCTCTTAAGATTTAGGATTACTTCTTCCTAGTACTTAGAAGTTCATCTAAAGGGAGAAGTAAGGTCTAAGAAAGAGAGGCTTGTAAGGGTTGTCTCCTAAATTCATGAAAAGGAAAAAGAGTATAAAAGAGTAGTTGATCTTCGCCCATTGAAGGAAGATCGTTAGTGGATGTCAATGGACTCAATGGAAGAAGAATCGGAAGTGGATGTAGGTCACGACGACCGAACTACTATAAATCTGATGTATTATTTCTTTATTGCTTTCTTCCATTACTTATCTACACTCTACGTTTTACATTTACTTTAAGTCATTACTTTAATTACTTTCCTATACAGACTTTGACAAAATGATTTTGTCAAACGAAATTTTCCAAATCAACGTAATTTTTATCGCTACACTAATTCAACCCCCCCCTCTTAGTGTCAACTCGATCCTAACAATTGGTATCAAAGCCATATTTTTTCTTATTTGATTTAACACTAAAGAGAAATGGCTCTTTTTGGCTTTCAAGAGGGTCACTCTATCATTTGTCCTCCTATGTTCAATGGAACAGACTACACATATTGAAAAACTTGAATGAGAGTTTTCTTGCTTTCTATGAATATCTATTTATATAATATATTCAAATTTGGTTTTGAGAAGTCTTCTAAACCAATAAATGAATGGAATGGTTTGGAAAAAAAACTTTTTCTTTGAACGCCAAAGCTATGAATACCTTGTTTTGTGCTTTGGATATAAATGAATTCAATTGAATTTCTATTTGCGAAACGACTTATGAGATTTGGCACACTCTTGAAATCAAACACGAAGGCATGAATAGAGTTAAAGAGTCTAAAGTCAATCTTTTGATGCATGATTTTGAATTATTTCATATGAAACATGTTAGAATCAAGAGTGGCACTAAGAGGGGGGGTGAATTAGTGTAGCGAAAAAAAATTTTCGATATCAAAAGACTTTGTTTTGATTAAAATCGTTTCCGACGAAAATGGTTTTGACTCAATCTGTTTTGGAGAGAATTTGAACTTGAAAGCTTTCGTAAAAGTACAAGAGAAGATTAAAGAGATTTGCAGTAATGTAAATTGCACAAATGGAAAGCATCGGTTTCATAAAGTCTTCGTACGATTAAAACCGATCTCGTAAGGTGTTTACTTGAAAGGTAGACATAGTAAAAGCACAATAAGGAGGAGAGACAGTTTACTATAAAAGTAAATTGCTCAAAGTAAATGCAAATCGAGTTTTAGAGTGGTTTGATCAATGTGACCTACATGCACTTTCGGATTCCTCCTCCGACAAGGTCACCGACGTCCACTAAAGACCTTCCTTCAATAGGTGAAGACCGAACACCTCTTTATAGTGTTTTCTCCTTTTCTTGGGTTTAGGAGATAACCTTTACAAGTCTCATTCCTCTTTCTTAGATGGTTATAAGGCTAAGAGATGGAGGAGAACTTTAACTTTTACAACACTTTTATGACTTAAGAATTCAAGATTAAACAAATACTTTTATGCCCTTTCATGTAGAAAAGGGTGAGGTTTTTATAGACCCCAATGGCTTTAAAATTGGAGCTAAAAAGTGTTCCATCCCCAGAATCCGGTGTACTGACGGTACCACCATCGTTACTGGGCGGTACTACCGTCGCTGATCTGACATTGGGCGGTACCACCATCGGACAATTGCGATACCACCGCTAGCAACATTCACTGTCAGCGGTACCACCGCCCAGTTTGGGCAGTACCACTGCCCAGAATTCCTAGGGTTCTGTTTCCCAAGTGGTGCCACCGCCAGCCATGTTTTCAAGGACTAAATTGGCTGCTTAATTCGACCAAATTCAACCCTATTAAGGGCCTAGTTGGCCCCTAATTAAATTAGTGAGATTACCTCCCAATCTTAACTTAATTTATGCTCTAACTTGATAATTAAGACATGATCACAACACTTCTTGTTCCGGTGCGTCAATTGCCCTTTCGGCGAGCTTCCAGCATACTTCCGGCGAACATTCGACGAACTCTTGGTAATGCTTCGGCGGACTCCTGGCAAGCTCCTAGACTTTACAATAGTCTTCTTGGCGAGCTCTGACAAGTTTCTTTGGCAAGCTCCTGGACTTCTCGATTGGTTCCGGTAGAACTTCCGACGAACGTTCGAACTTCTGACGAACTCTTGAACTCCCAACATGATCACAATTTTGACTCTGACACAACACATGCTTTATGTCTTATTGCTATCGTAGTTAATCTTGTATACTTTTCTCAACATATAGATTAGATCAAATAATTTACAATTGATTTTATCATCAAAATTCGAGATTCAATAATCTCCCCTTTTTTTACGATGACAATCAACTGATGACAGAGTTAACCTTAACTCCCCCTATCTATTTACCATACTTGAGAAAAGACATTCTTGAATTCAAGTATCAAACTGATAAGTTAAGTTTATATAAACTTATTAATATGCACATCATGATACTTATCATGATTTTCTAATTCTAAATATAATCCCACGTATTTGTCAAAATGATGTCAAGGCATGACATCCATTTTCAAGTATGATATTTCAAATATGAGAAATGATAAAGATAGCAATTCATCATTCTATGGCAAGATATCAATTTATCAAGTTGTTAAATAGCAAGTTAAGCTCATGATATCTTATATGAAAGACATTTATCAATTTGATACGATAAGATATGTTTTTGTCATATTCCAATATGTTTCAAATGATAAGCACATAAGCATTTATGATAAGATACATTGTATATATTATCATCAATTTACCACCTTTTGGTATTATCTCTCCCCCTTTGTCATCAACAAAAAGGAGGATAATTCAATAATGCAAATGTGGTAAAGATTCATGCCACATTTCAATTTGTATTAGACGATATCAATCGTATTTCAAGCATTCATGACATAATATCATTCAATGGTTCTCAACATTAAAAGTTATATACATTAAAGAGATAGCTTCCATCAACTTCTTGCCTTTTTTCATCAAAACTTTGTATGAAGAAGGAAAGTAAAGAGGAAATCCATTAAGAACCAACTTTGTGATATGATTTAAATTAAGTAAAAAAAATTTCATTAAATCATGCTTCAATTTTCATAAAAATCAAGATATTCATGTGAAATCAAATCCTCACTCTTGCAAGTGTTCTATCTCATACTAAAAAATTTATAAAAATTCTTCCCTCATTAAGAAAGAATTCATATGAAAGAATCATTATATCAAGGATAAAAGAAATTCCATGAATGATCACATCAAATTCATTTCTCATTAAAAATTCATAAGAGTGAAATCCATGAGAGATGCATTTGTTAATTAATTCTATATAAAAAAAATCATTAAGTGATGTAGCAAGGGTATGGAATAAACTTGATATAACATAAACTCATGAAAGCTCCATTCAAGAAATTCATAAAGATAGTCTGAAAAAGATATACATTAAATTTATACATTTGGATAAATTAACATTCCTAATTCTCTTCTAATAAAATCATATTATTCTTCACTTAAAGGTTTTGTAAAGATATCGGCTAATTAATATTTCATATTAATAAACTCTAAGATTACATCATGATTATTGACATGATCTCATATAAAGTGATGCCTAATATCAATATATTTTGTTCTAGAATAGTGAATGAAATTTTTTGTTAAACATATTGCACTTATCTTATCACATTTTATGGGAATGTTTTTAAGATGAATCTTATAATCCTCTAAAGTATTTTTCATCCACACAACTTATACACAATATGCATTAGTTGCAATGTACTCGGCTTCGGTTGTAGATAGTGCAACTGAATTTTGTTTCTTGGAATACCAAGAAACAAGTGCGTGTTCTAAAAATTGACATGTTCTAGATGTGCTTTTTCTATTTAATCTATATGCAACAAAATCCACATCAGCATAAGCAATTAGTTTAAAGTTCTTAGATTTTGGATACTATAATATTATATTTGTGGTTCATTTAAGATATCTAAGTATTCTCTTAACTGCTTTAAGATGAGATATCTTAGGATTAGATTAAAACCTAACACAAAGTCCTACAATAAACATGATATCTGGTCTAGTTGCGGTGAGGTATAGTAAACTTCCTATCATACCCCTATAAGCTTTTTGATCAAAGCGTTCTCCACTTTCATCAATGTCTAACTTAGCGAAGGTACTCATAGGAGTATTGATAGCCTTTGAGCTATCCATATTAAACCTTTTTAGCAAATCTAAAGTATATTTTGTTTGACTAAGAAAAATACCATTACTTAGTTGTTTAATTTATAAGCCTAAAAAGAAAGTTAATTCCCCCATCAAACTCATTTTAAATTCAAGACTCATACTTTTAGCAAATGACTCATATAGAGATTCATTCGTGGAACCAAAAATAATATCATCAACATAAATTTAAACAATAAGAAAATTATTTTCAAAATTTTTGATAAACAATGTAGTATCGACCTTGCCTTTAGAGAAATTATTTTTGATAAGAAATGAGCTAAGTCTCTCATACCAAACCCTTGGGGCTTGTTTCAATCAATAGAGAGCTTTAGTCAATTTAAATATATAATTAGGGAGATTATCATTCTCAAATTCGGGAGGTTGTTCAACATAAACTTCTTCAAAAATAAAGCCAATAAGAAAAACACTTTTAACATCCATTTGAAATAACTTAAAGTTGTTACTACTAGCATAGGCAAGGAGTATCCTTATGGCTTCTAATCATGCCATAAGAGTGAAGGTTTCTTTATAATTGATACCTTCTTCTTGGTTGAAACCCTTAGCCACTAATGTAGCTTTGTTTCGAATCACGATACTAAATTCATCTTGCTTGTTTCTAAAGACTCATTTAGTACTAATAACTAAATGGTCATTTGGCCTAGGAACAAGCTTCCATACCTCATTTCTCTCAAATTGATTCAACTCCTCTTGCACTGCGATGACCCATGAATCATCTTTCAAGGCCTCGTCAATGCATTTAGATTCAATTTGGGAGAGAAAAGTGACGTTTGCACAAAAAAAATTAAGAGAGGAACGAGTTTGAACCCCTTTAGATCTATCTCCTATGATTAGCTCTTTGGAATGAGCATTTACATACTTCCATTCCTTAGGTTAGGAAGTTTCGGAAGTAGATACATCCAAGTTGCTAGGTAGAGAAGGGGATTCATTTAAATTCAAAGAATTAAAATTAAGATCAGCATCGAAATCAATTTTTTTTAACTTTAGAAACTTCATTAAAGACCACATGAATTGATTCTTCTATAACTAAAGTTCTTTCGTTAAAGATACGAAAAGCTTTAGAAATGAAAGAATAACCAAGAAAAATTCTTTCATCGGATTTTGCATCAAACTTTTCTAAGGTATCTTTTTCATTCAATACAAAGCATTTATATCCGAAAACTTTAAAATATGAAACATTAGGTTTTTTATTGTTCCATAACTCATAAAGAGTCTTGGAAAGTAATGGTCTTACTAGAATCCTATTCATGACATAGCATACCATATTTATGGCTTCGGCCCAAAAATATTTGGGTAGGCTATGTTCATTTAACATGGTTCTAGCCATTTCTTATAAGTTTATATTCTCTTTTTCTACTACTCTATTTTGTTGAGGATTTCTTCGAGTAGAGAAGTTGTGGTTGTATCCATTAGATTCATAAAATTCTTGGAAATCATAATTTTGAAATTTACCACCGTGATCACTTCAAATTGATGAAATCATAAATCCCTTTTCATTTTGAATTAGTTTACAAAACATAGAAAAATACATAAAGTAATCACTTTTGTGTGCCAAAAAGTAAGTCCATGTATATCTACTAAAATCATCCACAATGATGAATGCATATTTGCTACCTCCTAGGCTTGATGTAGCAATTGATCTGAACAAGTCTATATGGATCAATTGCAAAGGTCTAGAGGTGCTTATTTGGTTCTTAGGTTTGAAGCTACATTTTATTTGTTTTCCTAGTTGACATGCATCACACACATTATTTCTAACAAACTTGATATGAGAAATTCCTCTTACAAGTTCTTTCAATGAAATTTAAGAGATTTTTCATGCTAGCATGACCTAATCTCCTATGCCAAAGCCAAGCATCGTTATTCAAAATCGAAAAGCATATTTCATTATATAGATCATTAATGTCAATAGTGTATACATTATTTTATTTTAGTGCAATCATAGATGTGTTTTTGTATGATTTTTCAATAATGCAAACATTAGATTCAAATTTAACAATATATCCTTTATCATATAATTGACTAATGCTCAAGAGGTTATACTTTAAGCCATCAACTAACAACACATCTTCAATAAAGAAGTGAAATTTGTTACCTATGGTTCCTTTGCCAATGATTTTACCCTTATTATCTCTGAAGGAGACATATCCTTCGTCTATACTAGTGAGCTTAGAGAATTGAGATGGATCTCCAGTCATATGCCTTGAGTATGTACTATCAAGGTACCATCTCTTGCTCCTAGCTTGTGATGGTACATTTTTCTTAAAAAAAGGATGATTTTTAGGTACCCATTTGACCTTGGGTGCCTCAAAAATCGATCTACATAGCTTATCATGTTGCATTGAGCCATTTGAGGTTCTTTTAGGAACCCAAATCAATTTATGTGGACTACATTTCTTGAATGGACAATGATAAGCTACATGCCTAAATTTGCAACAAAAGTTGCATTTATTTCAAGATGAAACATGTAAAGTATGGCCTTTAACAAAGGTAGTTAGATTTTGGTGAGAGTTACTCACAAATCCGATTCCACCTTTTTTATAAATGTGACCCTTGTTGGCAAGGATCATGTTCAAGGACTTATACCAATCTCAAATTTCTCTAAGGTTTCTTTAAGTAGCAAATTTTCCTTTCTAAGTGTTTCTAGTTCATCACATTTCATACATGAAGCTAAACTATCATTGTACTCAACTTTTAATCTATCAAAATCACTAACAAGAGAAGCATGCTCCTTTTTTAACACTTTATATTTTTTACTAATTAAGTTGCATTCATTAAATAAATCATGAAAAGCATTTAATAGTTCATCAAAGGATAAATTTGTATTAAATAAACTTGTTATCTCATCTCCAATGGCCATTAGTGCATAGTGAGTAACTTGCTTGGTGATGGTAGGCTTCTCTTCTTTGGATGCACTTGAGTCGTCCCATGTTGTTTTAAGAGCCTCCTTCTTTGGTTGTCTCTTCTTAGCTAGTGGACATTTGCTCTTGTAATGTCCCAACTTCTTGCATTCGTATCATATTACTTGATCTTTCTTGTGTTCAAATTTATTTTTAGTGTCATTTTTAAATTTGTTTCTTTTTACGAATTTTTTGAATTTCCTTATTAAGAGTGCCAAGTCTTCATCAAGGTCCTCATCACTTGAGTTTTTTTTCAAGTGGTCTTCTTGAGTTTTTAGTGTCATATCCTTCCTGTTCTTTAGAAGGGTGTCCTCAAGCTCTTCATGAGCTTTTCAAGTCATCTCATAGGTCATTAGTGACCCAATTAATTCGTCAAGAGGAAAATTATTTAGGTCTTTGGCCTCTTAAATAGCCATGGCTTTAGGGTCCCAACTCTTTAGAAGAGATCTTAAAATTTTATTAACAAGTTCAAAATCTGAGAAACCTTTACCAAGTCTTTTTAGACCATTGACGACATCCATAAATCGGGTGTACATGTCTCCAATAGTCTCACTCGGTTTCATTCGAAATAATTCATAGGTATGCACTAAAAGATTGATTTTTGACTCCTTCACTCTACTAGTGTCTTCATGAGTCACGTTGATGTATGCCAAATATCAAATGTCATTTCATAAATGGATATACGATTAAACTCGTTTTTATCTAAGGCACAAAACAAGGCATTCATAGCTTTTATGTTTAAAGTGAAAGTCTTCTTCTCCAACTCATTCCAATCGTTCATTAGAAGAGAAGACTTTTTAAATATATTTTCTATAATATTCCATATTTCGTAATCCATTAAAATTAAGAAGATCCTCATTCTAGTCTTCCAATATGTGTAATTCATCCCATTGAACATAGGCGGATGTGTAATTGAATGACCCTCTTGGTTGTTGGCAAATGCCATCACTCTTGGGTTTAAAACCAAATAAAAGTGAATCTTGCTCTAATACCAATTGTTAGGATCAAGAGTGGCACTAAGAGGGGGGGTGAATTAGTGCAGCGAAAAAAAATTTCGATTTCAAAAGACTGTTTTGATTAAAATCGATTCCGACGAAAATGATTTTGATTCAATCTATTTCAGAGAGAATTTGAACTTGAAAGCTTTTGTAAAAGTGCAGGAGAATATTAAGAAGATTTGCAGTAATGTAAATTGCACAAATGAAAAGTGTTAGTTTCGTAAAGTCTTCATATGATTAAAACTGATCTCCGAAGGTATTTACTTGAAAGCGTATGTAGACGTAGTAAAAGCACAGTAAGGAGGAGAGGCAGTTTGCTATAAAAGTAAATTGCTCAAAGTAAATGTAAACCAAGTTTTAGAATGGTTCGGTTAATGTGACCTACATCCACTTTCGGATTCCTCCTCCAATGAGGTCATCAGCATCCACTAAAGGCCTTCCTTCAATAGGTGAAGACCGAACACCTCTTTACAGGGCTTTCTCATTTTGAATATCTTAAAAGTGATTTTGATTATTTAAATTTAAATGAGTTTTTACCTATATCATGATTTTGATTCCTCAAAATTATAACTTGAAATATTTTATTAATTAATATATCTTATTATGTGATCTTAACAACTTGAGATTTCTTATGTATGAATCAAGATATATATTTTTTGTTTCTCCTATGATTCTTTTTGCTTTTTACAAAAGAGGAGTTTTATCCAAATCATCATGATCTTGATTCTTTGATAATAATAACTTGAGATTCTTATGAGTCAAGATTGTTTAATATGATTCTTCTTTTCACTATCCAAAATAATCATAATTTGTCTCTTGATATTTATAACTTAAAATTTATTTTTATGAATTATATATCTCATCACCAAGTTAAATTTTCTTGATATATTTCATATGATGATTTGAAAAATAATATAATGGGAAAAGTTTTGCAAAATTGTAACTATCCCTTCATTTTAACAATGACAAAGGAGAGCAAAACTTGCTAGCTTGCATATCTTAAAAAAGAAGCAAGAAGTACTATCTTGCACATCTTGGGAGAAGTAAAACTTGCACATATCAAAAGAGGTAATATCTATGATGTATGTTCTAACTTGCACATATAAAAAAACTTGCTAGCTTGCATGTTCTAAAATGATATAAAACTTGCTATTTACTATCTTGCATTCTTTTTCAGAAACTTGCTAGCTTAAATATCACAAAGAAAAGCAAACATGCTAAACTTACACATATCTAAAACTTGCTAGCTTGCATGTTCTAAAATGATGTAATACTTACAATCATACTAGCTTGAATAATTTAAAATTTTGCTAGTTGCACTTCTCCTTTTTGTTAATGATAAAGGGGGAGAAGGTATGATGATCATGCATGGTATGATATAATATTTTAAAATTATGAATGATGATTTGGAATCATACATATAATGATGATTTTATATTTTGAAAATATACATGATGATTTGGTATTATGCATGCAATACTTTAACTTATGATAATAATGCATATAATGATGAAATATTTATGATTAAATTTGCTTTGACTTGAATTCAATTTGAATTCAAGGTTCATCTTAATTATGGCATATTGATAGAGGGAGTTTAGTTAAACTCCGTTATCAATTAGTTGTCATTATTAAAAAGAGGGAGATTGTTTAATTTTATATTTTGATAATTAAACCAATTGATAAAGTTATTATCTAATATGTGTTTAAGGGATGCAAAACTAACTTTGATCAGAAAAAATAAATCAATTAAAGCAGGAGGAATCGAACGTTAGGCCGAAGTGGAACATGTTAGAATATTGGACGTCGAGCTATAGGATCGATCGATGTATCGACAGAAGGCTTCACACTATGAGTTCAGATATCAAGCCAAAGGATTGGACATTGCTCCAAGGAGATCAGAAATTGCAAGGATCAACATGCCGATTAGGCAATACGCCAAAAGAGAAGACGATGCGCCAAAGGATCGGATGAAGTGTCGAATGAATCAATGACTTACCAAACAACATAGGATTTATACTTGTAATTGTGTGTCTAAATTGAGTTAGTTTAGGTCTAATTGAGTCGGTATTGGGGTGAAATAATGCCAACTCAATTAGAGGCTAATTGAGCCTAAATCAAGGCTAAATTGGGCCTATTATTTGGCCCATTCAGTGTCCTATAGCAGGGTCTAGTGGTGGTACCCAGGAAACCCGGGATAAGACATTTTTTACTCTAATTTTGAAGTCATTTGGGGTCTATAAATACCCAAACTATTCCTACATGAAGAAGAAAGAATTGAGCATGAAATTGGGTTGAAAAAGGGGAAAGAATACTTGAAAAAATTGAGAAACTCTCTTAGGATTTAGGATTGTTGAATCTCGTATTTTGATGATGAAGTCAATTGTCATTTGTTGATCTAATCTATATGTTAAGAAAAGTGTGCAGGATTAACTATGATGGTAGAAGACATGCAGTAGGTGTTGTGCTGGAGTCAGGATCGAGATCTTAATGGGAGTTCGAGAGTTCGACGGAAGTCCGGATATTCGTTGGAAGTTTTGCAGGAACTAACTGAGAAGTCCTAGAGCTTGCCATAGAAGCTCGTCAGAACTCGCTGAGAAGATCGTTGCAAAGTCCAGTAGCTTGCTAGGAGTCTGCCGGAGTATTGCCAAGGGTTCATCAGATGTTCATTGGAAGTTCGCCAAAAGCTCGCCGAAAGAGCGATTGACGCACTAGAACACAAATTGTAATAATCATGTCTTAAATGTCATAGTTAGAGTTTAGATTAAGGTAGGATTGGGAGGTAATCCCACTAACTTAATTAGAGGCCAATTGGGCCCTTAATAGACTCAAATTGGGCCGAATGGAATAGCCCATTTGGACCCATAATTCCTGGCTAGTGGTGGCACTGCCCAAGAGACTCGGTCTCCTAGGAATTCTGGGCGGTGGTACCATTGGCAATTATTATTGCTAGTGGTGGTACCGTTGGCAGTTATTACTGCTAGCGGTGGTACTGCCTAGTGTCAGGTGTCAAGCGATGGTACTACCCAATAATGACGGTGGTACTGCTACGACCCCGGAAATCCGGGAATGGACACTTTTAGGCTCCATTTTCAAACTCATTAGGGCCTATAAAAAACCCCACCCTTCCTGCATGAAAGGGAACTGAAATCTTGAAATATTCTTGAGTCTTTGAAGCCTTAAAGTGTTGTAAAAGCTAGAGTTCTCCTCCTTTTTTCTAAGTATTGAGATCATTCAAGAGAGGAGTGAAACTTGTAAGGGTTGTCTCCTAAGCCCAACAAAAGGAGAAAAGCTGTAAAAGGGTGGTTGGCCTTCGCCTATTGAAGGAAGGCTTCTAGTGGATGCCAGTGATCTCGTCGGAGGAGGAAGCCGAAAGTGGATGTAGGTCACGTTTGACCGAACCACTCTAAATCTGGTTTGCATTTCGTTTTGAGCAATCTTCTTTAACTGCTAATCATTTCATAAGCATAGTGCTTCTTCTCCTCATCATGCTTTCACTACACTTATGCTCTCTTACATTTTAAAGTTATTATCTTTCCAAATCGAATCAAATGAAGACTTTACGAAACCAACGCTTTTCATTTGTACAACTTACATTGCTGCAAATCACCTTAGTCTTCTTTTGCATTTTCTCTTAAGGTTTCAAGTTCAAATTCCTTCAGAAATGGATTAAGTTGAAATCATTATTGTTGAATCAGCTTTAATCGAAATAAGGCTTTTGAAATAGCGAAAGTTTTCCGTTGCACTAACTAATTCACCACCCCCTCTTAGTGCGCTCTTGATTCTAACAATTGGTATCAGAGTAAGGTTCACTCTTAGTTGGATTAAAACCTAAGAGAGATGATATTTGTTAGAAACCAAGAGGGTCACTCAATTACATGTCCGCCCATGTTCAATGGGACGGATTACACCTATTGGAAGACTCGAATGAGGATCTTCCTAATTTCTATCGATTTTGAGCTTTGAAATATTGTAGAAAATAGATTTCAAAAGTCTTCTCTTCTAATAATTGATTGGAATGAATTAAAGAAGAAGACTTTCGCTTTAAATGCAAAGACTATGAATGCCTTATTTTGTGCACTAGATAAAAATGAGTTCAATGGTATTTTGATTTGTGAAACAGCTTTTAATATTTGGCACACACTCGAAGTGACTTACGAAGGCACAAGTAGAGTGAAAGAGTCAAAAATTAACCTTTTACTATATTCTTAATATTTGGCACACACTCGAAGTGACTTACGAAGGCACAAGTAGAGTGAAAGAGTCAAAAATTAACCTTTTACTATATTCTGATGAATTATTTTGAATAAAATTGAGTGAGACTATTGGAGACATGTACACCCGTTTTATGGATGTCATCAATGGTCTAAAAGGACTTGGTAAAGGTTTTTCGGATTTTGAGCTCGTTAACAAAGTTTTAAGATCCCTTCCAAAGAGTTAGGACCCTAAAGTCATGGCCATTCAAGAGGCCAAAGATTTAAAGAACTTTCCTATTGAAGAATTAATTGGGTCATTAATGACCTATGATATGACTTGCAAAGCTCATGAAGAGCTTGAGGACATCTTTCCAAAGAATAGGAAGGATATGACACTTAGAATACAAAAAGACCACTTGAGAGAAAACTCAAGTGATGAGGACTTTGATGATGACTTGGCACTTTTAACAAGAAAATTCAAAAAATTCATTAAAAAAAATAAATTTAAAAATGACACTAAAAATAAATTTGAACCTAAGAAAGACCAAGTAATTTGCTATAAATGCAAGAAGCTGGGATACTATAAAAGTGAATGTCTCCAAGCCAAGAAGAGAACACCAAAGAAAAAGGCGCTCAAAGCAACATGAGATGACTCTAGCGCATCCGAAAAAGAGGATCCCAACACCGAACAAGTTGCTTACTATGCACTAATGGCCGTTAGAGAGGAGGTATCAAGTTCAATTGATACAAATTTATCATTTGATGAATTATTAAATACTTTCTATGATTTATCTGATGAATACAAAATAATTAGTAGAAAATATAAATTGTTAAAAAAGGAGCATGATTCTCTTGTTGGTAATTTTGATAAATTAAAATTTGAGCATAATGATAGTTTAGCTCAATGTATGAAATGCCATGATTTAGAGATACTTCAAAAGGAGAACATGCTACTCAAGGATACCTTGAAAAAATTTGAGGTTGGTAGCAAGTACTTGAACATGATCCTTACTAATAAGGGTCAAGTTCATAAAAGAAGTGAAATCAGATTTGTGAGAAGCTCTCACCAAAATCCAACAACCTTCGTTAAAGGCCGTATCTTGTATATTTCGCACCAAAACAAATGCAACTTTTGTTGCAAACATGGACATAGAGCTTATCATTGTCCATTCAAGAAGGTTAGTCTACACAAATTGACTTGGGTTCCTAAAGGAACCGTAAAGAATTCCATGCAACATGATAAGTAATTTAGATCAGTTTTTGAGGCACCCAAGGTCAATTGGGTACCTAAAAATTATCTTTTTTTGTAGAAATATATGCTATCATAAGTTAGGAGCAAGAGATGGTACCTTAATAGTAGATGCTCAAGGCATGTGACCGGAGATCCATCTCAATTCTCTAAGCTCACTAGCATTGATAAAGGATATGTCACCTTCGGAGACAACAACAAGGGTAAAATCATTGGCAAAGGAACCATAGGTAACAAATCCAATGTTAGAACCCTTGCAAATTCTAAGCTTGGGGTTGATCTCTTTAGGGGATCGGTCTCCTTGGAACTCTATAGGGGTTCCTTCCGCCAAGTTGTTGCACAAAGGTTGTAGAAAAGATTCATCTATTGCTTATCAAAAGAGGATAAATATATGACTATTTATAGGGTTTCTAAACCCTAGCTCCTAATAGGACTCCTACTTAAGACTCCTACTCAATTAAGAATTCTACTCAAGACTCCTATTCCTTTACAACTCCTAATTCTTCTTTAAGAAATAACCTTCAAACCCTAGCCGGACTCTTCATCTCTTTGATAAGGGTCGGCTTAGGTAGGTTTTACATGAATGCCCCTATCAATTAGGACTCTCCTAGCTAGAGTCCTAACAGACCCGTCTTTTTCAAATCAGCCTTGTCCTCGAGGCTGACAATCCATGAATTCTGAGAATTTGATCTTCAAGTCGTCATAGTTCTTCTAAGTGGCATATTCTACTGGTAAGTTCACCCATTGTATTAGCACTTCAATAATGGGTCATCGAGTCACAATCCATCGATCAAAAATAGCACTCGACTAGGTCTGGAGTTCTCCTTGGGTAATCATATTTGGTGGGTGGCTTTGGGCTGTCTCCAAGCACTTGTTTACCACTTCCGTTTGGCCATCGATTTATTGGTGATACACCATACTCCTTTTCAATTTAGCGCCTTGTATACGGAATAACTTTGTCCAAAATCTGCTCGTGAAGATGCAAGTAGAATTTGGCACAAGCATAATGCGTCCCTTATAGCATAATACTTTTGAGTCTCAATTGTAATGAGCCACAGAGTTTGGTGCTTCCTCTAATTTTTTTATAATCTTACTGGTATCTGGATCTTCTTGCCATTCCCTCTTAATATCCTTAAGGAAGTCATAGGTCGAAAGTGAAATGGCCGAAAATTCAGCTTGCTTGGGTAGCCGTAAAAGCGCATTTGCAATAACATTCTCTTTCCCTTTTTTGTAAGTTATTTCATAATCATATCTAAGAAGCTTTGTTACCCATTTTTGCTGCTCAGGGGAAGATATCTTCTGCTCCAAGAAATATTTTAGGCTTTTATGGTCGATCTTGATTTGAAAGCGTCGCCCAATCAAGCATGATCTCCATTTGGCCACCGCATGCACAATCGCAAATATCTCCTTATCATAAATAGTTATTTTGAGATGGGAAGGAGATAATTCCTTACTAGTATAAGCAAGGAGGTGGCCATCTTGCATTAGTACAACACCAATTCCGACTCCAAAGGCATCGGCTTCAATAACAAAAGTTGTGCCAAAGTCGAGCGTTATTGTCACTACAGCTTTATGTTCAAAGAAGGCAGTGGTGGCTTTGTTTGACATTGGAAAGCATCTTTTTTTAGCAAAGAAGTAAGTGGTGCACTGATCTTTCCATAGTTTTTCATGAACTTGCGATTGTAGCCTATTAAACCGAGAAAGCCACGTAGCAATTTTATGTTCCTCGAGGTCGGCCAGTTCTGCATTGCTCCAGTTTTGGAGGGGTCCGCTACCACACCTTCCTCTGATATGATATGCCCAAGATATTCCACCTTCTGGTGAAGAAAGCAAAAATTCGTAATGGCCATTATGTGTTCGAAAGGTGGTTTTTGGTATGTCTTCTTTGCAAACTCATATTTGATGATACCCGGATTGAAGGTCTAGCTTTATGAGGATTTATGCTCCCTTTCATCTAACAATTCATCTGATATTAGAATAGGGTATTTGTCCTTAATGGTTACACTATTGAGGGCTCAGTAATTAATGTACATTTGTCATGTTTCGTCCTTTTTTTGTATGAAAAGCACTGGTGAAGAGTAGGGGCTGCAACTTGGCCGAATAACTCCTGTTTCGGGCATCTATTTTATAATCCTTTCTATTTCATCCTTCTGCAGATATAAATACTGATATAGCCAAGTATTTGTAGGAGGTTTGCCCAGAATAATCGGTATATAGTGATCATGCCGATGGGCAAGAGGTAGGTTGCATGGTTCGTCAAATATATCTGAAAATTCAACAAGCAAAGGAAGTAGGTTTAGATCTTCAAATTTTGTTGGCTCTCCCTTAGTTTGCTGCTCAAGTTGTACTAAAAAGCTGCTATATGCTTTATGCAAAACCTTCTCCATTTGTTGTGTGCAAATCATCGTTACGTCGCCCCCACGTTTCCCGTGCAGTATCACTTGTTTCCCCTTATTATAAAATTTCATAATTAGTTTCATAAAATTCTAGGAAACATCACCTAATATCATCAACCATTCAATTCTGAGTATGGCCTCATGATCATCAAGAGGGAGGAGGAAGAAATCTACAATTATCTCTTGGTCCTGCAGTAATAGTTTCTCCCGTGGGTGCCTACGATCATACTTCAAAATCCGTCCTAGGTGAACTTGACGTCAAACCTACTGTAATACTCAATAGGTAAGGCCATCCAAACAACAACTTTACTGTTTAGGAAGTTATTAGTGTTGCCCATGTTGATGAGAACAATGATCGATTGTTGTTTGAGAAGGCCTTCAACTTTCATCATTTGCGAGTTTGAGTAGCCGGCTAGTGCATGTACCGTAACTTCGGTCGATTGTGGCTCTTCTTCTACATCTTTTTTTTCATTATCAAGGCTCTTTTCTGGATATTCACTGACCTCTTCTTCTACTGGTTCAATCATAAGAAGTCCCTCTTTTCTACAGTAATGCTCGTGGCTCTACGGCTCGTCGCGGTGCTAACATAACTCTTTCGTAGATTGCTCCCGAAGCTATTCTCTTATTATCATTTTTTGTGCAAAGACTTGATTGATAATAGGGGGGGCTGAGGGCTTCTGCATTGTAGGTCGAGAAGCGATCCTAGTCCTTTGGGCTTCATGGTTCAATCGCTCCTCTTGATGTCATGCGAAAGAGATGGCTGCCATAAGCATGTACGGTTGTCGTGCTTTAACTTCTCCCCGAATCTCTGGCTTCAAGACCTCAATGAAGGTCCCCAATAGCTATTTTTGAGACTAATCATGAGTTTGATTAGATAACATTTCAAACTTGGTTGGGTACTCCTGAATGGTAGAGGTTTGTCGGATCTTTGCTAGTTGTTCGTTAATGTTCTCGTAATCGGTTGGTCCAAAGTGGATCAATAGTCCTTCTTTGAATTATCGCCATGAGAGGACTCCATGAGTATATATAAACTAGTCAAACCACTGTATGGCATCCCCTTCAAGATGTGTAGCTGCAATTTCTACTATTGATGCATCCGCAGTTTTATGATACCGAAAATATCGCTCCACGCGCGAGATCCAACCAATCAGGTCTCCTTCTTCCCATTTAGGGAAGTCCACCCTCATGTGTGGATAGTTGGGGTCAGTCATAGAGCCTCCCCTCTCTTGGAAGTCATATCTTTGGGCTTGGTATGATTGGTTAGAGCTCTTTCCTTGATATGATTTCTTCGGGCTTGGTGGTCGGCCCAAACTGAGTTCGGTAAAGAGAGTCTGAATATTATCCTCCATTCATGCCTCCAAGGCTTCGAATTTAACATTAATTTCCTCCTTAGATGCCATAGTATATGCCTCCAAATCTATGATATTAAGATCTCTTTTTTATTATGGGTTGAGAGAAGTGATGGTCGAAAGAGTTGGTGGATTGGTGGATGTAGGTTGCGGTTTAGGCTTATTTTGTGGCTGTTTTGGGTGCAGTTTGAGGGTGTGATTTGGTGGAGTTTTAGGGCTGTGGATGAAAGATTTTGATCTGTGATAGATGGTAGCAAAGGTTTGATAGAAATTAGAGGAAGTTTGCTGCAGAATTGTGTTGTCTTGTAAGAGCAGAATTGTCGTCGAAGAAATAACGATTTCTCGATGAAATTTCCACCAAAAACTTGAGAGATTTGAGGAGAGTATTGATAGCAAAATCTCAATTTATATGATAGTAAGGAGATACAATTTAATCAAGAAAATTTTGGTAGTATAACAGTAAAGAAATTGGTGTAAGTTGCGATAGTAGAATTCTTGTCGAAAAATTTCAACGGTTTGCGATGAAAATTTGCAGCAACACAAAATCATTTTTAGAGATGAATTCCTTAATAGATTAATCTTAGATGGAAGCCAAGATAATCTATGAAATGTATAAGAAATTTTATTCAAAAAAGATTGCAAATAGATTGGTTAAGACAACAATATGCGGTTGAAATTTTCTGTAGCATAGATTTTCAATTGTAGCATATTAGACGTAAAAGATCAGTGGTTTATATTGAGAATTTTTTGCTAAAAAAAAGGGAAATCTACTATTAGAAAGTGTCAAAGTTATTATAAAAATTTTGAAAAGATTTGGATAGAAAAAACATAGTAGCAAGATCAAACAAACTGTGCTATGCAGTTGGAATTTTACAGTGCAGATTTTCAAGTATAGCATATTAGATGTAAAAGATCAATGGTTTATATTGATAATTTTTTGACAAAAGCAAAGGGAAATCTGCTATTAGGAAGTTTTAAAGTTGTCATAGAAATTTCGTAAAGATTTGGATAGAAAAAATATAGTATCAAGATCAAACAGATTGTGCTATGCGGTTGGAATTATGCAATGTATCTTTCGTCGTAGAGATGAAAACTTTATGATGAAAAGTTTATGCAGTAATATAAGAATATTTTTTTTTTTGGATTTTCAAATAAGGATAACTAAATTGCAGCAATAGTAAGGTAGGAAACTAGAATCTGTTGCAATTCATAGGGAGATCAAAGGATGATCCGCGGTGGTGGAGATGACGACGGAATTTGGGGATGATTTTTTAAGCAATTGTGGGAATTGCTTTGGATGGCTATGGAGAGATGATAGATGACTGTGGAAGGGCAGTGAGACACCAAGAATGCTGCTCTGATACCAAGTGTTAGAACCCTTGCAGATTTTAAGCTTAAGGTTGATCTCTTAAGGGGATCGACCTCCTTGGAACTCTATAGGGGTTCCTTCCTCCAAGTTACTGCACAAAGGTTACCAAAAAGATTCATTTATTGCTTATTAAAAGAGAATAAATATATGACTATTTATAGGGTTTCTAAACCCTAACTCCTAATAGGACTCCTACTCAAGACTCCTACTCAATTAAGACTTCTACTTAAGACTCCTAATAGGACTCCTACTCAAGACTCCTATTCCTTTACAACTCCTAATTCTTCTTTAAGAAATAACCTTCAAACTCTAGCTAGCCTCTTCATCTCTTTAATAAGGGTCGGCTTAGGTAGGTTTTACATGAATGCCCCTATCAAATAGGACTCTCCTAGCTAGAGTCCTAACATCCAACTTCTTTATTGAAGATATTTTGTTAGTTGATGGTTTAAAACATAACATCTTGAGCATTAGTTAATTGTGCGATAAAGGATATATTATTAAATTTGAATCTAATGCTTGTATTATTGAAAAACCACACAAAAACACATCTATGATTGCATCAAAAAAAAATAACGTATACACCATTGACTTTAATGATCTTTGCAATGAAATGTGTTTTTCGATTTTGAATGATGATGCTTGGCTTTGGCATAAGAGATTAGGTCATGCTAGTATAAAGCTAATCACACAAATCTCATTTAAAAAACTCGTAAGAGAAATTTCTCATATTAAGTTCGTTAAAGATAATGTGTGTGATACTTGTCAATTAGGAAAACAAATAAAAGGTAGCTTCAAATCTAAGAATTAAATAAACACCTCTAGACCTTTGCAATTGATCCATATGGACTTGTTTGGACCAATTTCTACATCAAGCCTAGGAGGTAGCAAATATGCTTTTGTCATTGTACATGATTATAGTAGATACACTTGGACTTATTTCTTGACACACAAAAGTGAATGTTTTAGATATTTCACCAAGTTTTGTAAACTTGTTCAAAATGAAAAGGGTTCTATAATTTCGTCAATTTGAAGTGATCACGGTGGTGAATTTCAAAACCGTGATTTTCAAGAATTTTGTGAATCCAATGGATACAACCACAACTTCTCTACTCCAAGAAATCCTTAATAAAATGGAGTAGTAGAAAGAAAGAATAGAAATTTGTAAGAAATGACAAGAACCATATTGAATGAACATAGTCTACCCAAATATTTTTGGGCCAAAGCCGTAAACACGGCATACTATGTCCTGAATAGAGTTCTAATAAGACCTTTACTCACCAAAACTCCTTATGAGTTGTGGAACAACAAAAAACCCAATATTTCATATTTTAAAGTTTTTGGGTGTAAGTGTTTTATCTTGAATGAAAAAGATACCTTAGGAAAATTTGATGCTAAATCCGATGAAGGAATTTTTCTTGGCTATTCTTTGATTTCTAAAGCATTTCATATCTTTAATAAAAGAACTTTAATTATAGAAGAATCCATTCATGTTGTTTTTAATGAGATTTTCGAAATTAAGAAAAATGATTTTGATGATGATGTTAATTTTAATACTTTGAATTTAAATGAAACCCCTTCTCTAACTAGCAACTTGGATGCATCCACTACCAAAACATTCTTACCTAAGGATTGGAAGTATGTAGATGCTCATCCTAAGGAGCTAATCATAGGAGCCACATCTAAAGGGGTTCAAACACGTTCTTCTCTTAAAAATTTTTGTGCCAACGCAACATGGCAGGTTTTTAAAAAATCATATAAGGATTTGGTTTAATCCCATCCAACATGGCATCATTTTGAGCCTTCCATAGTAATCAGAAAATGTCTACAATGAGGGACTCTCAAGATCAAATCATATTGATCATCATCTCCTACCCTGAACCTAGTGCCATCCCTCTAATTATTGAAAAATCTAAAATATATATTTAACATATGTTTACAGTGTTCACAAACCTGCATCACAATAGGACATCTAAAATATAAATGATCAATATAATCACCATCCAGCCCATATGAGTAGCAGTTAAAAGCACATCTTAAACCCTACTTGGCCAATTGTCGAGAAGTAGGAAAGCAACAATGTACTAATTTCCAACAATGGATCAATACCCTAGGAATGGTTGTAGACCCCCATCCAAAATCTCACTAGATTGGCCATCAATTCCAAGGAAGAATCTGTAAGCAGAACAAGTAGAAACCACTCCTCTAGGATTAGCCTTTCAAATCCATTTGTCATCACAAGGACTAACTTAAAAAAATATCAAATAACCAACTATTCTGATAAGGATCAATAGATCTGTTATCACCAACAAGTTTAGTAAAACCTGTTCTTAATCTCTCCACAGCTCTCAAGAACAACCTCCAACTTCAACTGGTCCTTTTGGGCCATTGGAAGTTCCACAAAGAATTAAATTGATATTTAGCCAAGACCACACTAGTTTACAAATCAAACAACTAAGTAATGACATGTTTCTTAGTCAAACAAAATATGCTTTAGATTTACTAAAAAGGTTTAATATGGATAGCTCAAAAGCTATCAACACTCCTATGAGTACCTCCACTAAGTTAGAAATTGATGAAAGTGGAGAAAGCTTTGATCAAAAAACTTATAGGGGTATGATAGGAAGTTTACTTTACCTCACTGCAACTAGACCGGATATCATATTTAGTGTATGACTTTGTGCTAGGTTTTAATCTAACCTTAAGATATCTCATCTCAAAGCAGTTAAAAGAATACTTAGATATCTTAAAGGAACTACAACTCTAGGATTATGGTATCCAAAATCTGAGAACTTTGAGCTAATTGCTTATGTTGATGTGGATTTTGCTGGATGTAGACTAGACAGAGGAAGCACATCAGGAACATGTCAATTTTTGGGACATGCACTTGTTTCTTGGTCATCCAAGAAACAAAACTCGGTTGTACTATCTACAACCGAAGCTGAGTATATTGCAGCTAATGCATGCTGTGCATAAGTTATGTGGATGAAAAACACTTTAGAGGACTATAAGATTCATCTTAAAAATATCTCCATAAAATGTGATAACACAAGTGCAATATATTTAACAAAGAATCTCATTCAATACTCTAGAACAAAACATATTGATATTAGATATCATTTTATACGAGATCATGTCACTAATCATGATGTAATCATAGAGTTTATTGATACTAAACATCAATTAGCTGATATTTTTACAAAACCTTTAAGTGAAGAACAATTTGATTTTATTAGAAGAGAATTAGGAATGTTGATTTGTCTGAATGCATGAATTTGTTAAATTTTATTTTTGGACTTTCTTGATTCTTTGATCAATCACTTAAATTCGGTGCTGAAAATGTTATGATATGAATTTGACATGATTGTATGCTTCAATAACATGTTTACTTTAATGTTGAAAATTTTGTGCCTTCGTGCTAAAAGTTTCCATGATGATGAGCATGTTATACCTTCATAATTGTGATTGAAAAGCTATGACAAAACATTGTCCAAATGCATGATTTTGTTTCTCTTCCGGACTTAATGTATTTCTTGAATGGAGTTTTCATGAGTCTATGCCATATCAAATTTATTGCATATCCATGCTCCATCACTAAATAGTTTTTGAAACATAGAATTAATTGACAAATGCATCTCTCATGGATTTATCTTTTGTGAATTTTAATTGAGAAATGGATTTGATATAATGATTCTTTCACATGAATTCCTTCTTGATGAAGGAAGAATTTTTTTTGAGATGAACACTTGCAAGGATTTAATTTCATATGTATATTTTGATCCTTGTGAAAAATGAAGCATGATTTAATGAAACTCTCTCATTGTTTTAACTTCGTTCAAGTTGGTTCTCAATGGATTTTCCTCCTTACTTTCCTCCATGCAAAGCGGTTGATGAATAAATAAAAAGGAAGAAGTAATGAAAGCTATCTCTTTTATGTGAGAACTTGTGAATGATACCATGTCAGGTATGATTGATATGATTGATACAAATGTCTTCATAATTGTGATTGAAAAGCTATGACAAAACATTGTCCAAATGCATGATTTTGTTTCTCTTCCGGACTTAATGTATTTCTTGAATGGAGTTTTCATGAGTCTATGCCATATCAAATTTATTGCATATCCATGCTCCATCACTAAATAGTTTTTGAAACATAGAATTAATTGACAAATGCATCTCTCATGGATTTATCTTTTGTGAATTTTAATTGAGAAATGGATTTGATATAATGATTCTTTCACATGAATTCCTTCTTGATGAAGGAAGAATTTTTTTTGAGATGAACACTTGCAAGGATTTAATTTCATATGTATATTTTGATCCTTGTGAAAAATGAAGCATGATTTAATGAAACTCTCTCATTGTTTTTAACTTCGTTCAAAGTTGGTTCTCAATGGATTTTCCTCCTTACTTTCCTCCATGCAAAGCGTTGATGATAAATAAAAAGGAAGAAGTAATGAAAGCTATCTCTTTTATGTGAGAACTTGTGAATGATACCATGTCATGTATGATTGAAATATGATTGATACAAATTTTTTTTTTACAAACTTGAAATATGACATGAATCTTTTTTTACCACACCTGCATACATTGTTGAATCATTCTCCTTTTTGTTGATGACCAAGGGAGAGAAATATGTGATAAATTGATGATAGAATGAATTGCTATACATGTTTGCATTATGATAAGATATCTAGAGCTTAACTTGCAATTTTACAAAGTTGATATCTTGCCATACGATGAAATTGCTATGATTGTTATCCTTCACATTTGAAATATAAAACTTGAAAATAGATGTCATGCGTTGACACCATTTTCAAAATTACTATAACATGATAGGAATCATGATGGGAGTATTGATAAGTTTAAATGAACTTAACTTATCAATATGTCTCTTGAATTCAAAGGCTTTGAATTCAAGAATGACTTTTCTCAAGTATGACATATAGATAGGGGGAGTTAAGGTTAACTCCGTCATCAATTGATTGTCATCATCAAAAAAGGGGGAGATTGTTGAGTCTCGGATTTTGATGATAAAGTCAATTATCATTTATTAATCTAATATATATGTTGAGAAAAGTATGCAGGATTAACTACAATGGCAGTAAGACATGCAACAGGTGTTGTGCCAGAGTTAGGATCAAGATCTCATTGGGAGTTCAAAAGTTTGATGGAAGTCCGGATGTTCGTCGGAAGTTCTACGGTAACCAACTGAGAAGTCCTAGAGTTTACCATAGAAGCTCATCAGAACTCACTAAGAAGTGCTAGTCATAATTGCCTAGCAAGCCAAAATCATGTGAGTGATGGCACGTGTGACTTGACATAGAATCTTTTTTTGCTTATTATATTTTGGCATTTATCACTTTATATATTGTCTATTGCATATATGCATGTATAAATTTTGATGTCCTTGGATCTGTGCAATGGGAATCGGATCGTGATGAGATCACAATAATGAGACCGATTCACGTTTAAATACAGATCCTAAATAATCCCGGTCATAGGTTACTCGAGAGGGACATCGTGATAACCGGACAGACTGGTGTGCTGTATACCCGTCCATATGATAGATGCAGTTGGTCTCATAGCTGCTCATGTGGGGACACTAGGGATACAGTACAGGTGCTCATTGGAGAATGAGTTCACTGATTGATCCGCTTACGGAATACTGGATGGTTGATGATGCCTTATTGTCAAATAGCGATTCCATAGTCCTAATGGTGTATATGGTCCTTAGACTTGAGACACCAAGGATGTCCTGTATGAGTACTCCACTCTTTGATACCAGACTTATAGGTTTGGCTATCCCAGATCCAGTACAGCTGGTCATTGGGAGTGGTAGTTGACCTTACGAGGGCTATTGAGTGTCGATAGAGGATCATTCACTCTTGGCGTCATGAGAGGAATATCCCATGTGTTCTTGCTCAGACAAATCCCTGGCCAGGGTCATTCGGGTTGAGAGAGAAAGAGTTCTCCTGAAGAATCCGATTAGAGCGAGACTCGAGTAGAAATCGTATGGGTCTGACAGTACCATGCCCGATATATGGTCTTTGGGATATTAGATGAATGAGAGACTATAGGTACACGGTAATTGAGGATAGACAGGTCCAATGGATTAGATTCCCCTATATCGTCTGGGGACTAAGGCGTAGTGGCCTAATACATCAATAGTCGATGAGTCGAGTGAATTATTATAGAGATAATAATTCACTGAGCCAGAAGGAGTTCTGATAGCTATGACTCACGACCAGCTCGATATTGGGCCTAGAGGGTCACACACATATGGTAGGTGTTGCGATGAGTAGAGGTTCGGATATGAGATATCCGCCGGAGCCCCTATCTTATTGGATATCCAATAAGCCCCTGAATTATTAGATCCCATGGACGAGATCCAATAAAAGCCCATGAGAGATTATTGGATATTGATCGACTAATCTAAAAGGCTTGGATAATTAGATGCAGATCCAATACCCACTAGGGGAGGATCCATTAAGGTTTGATAGGGGGCCTCTATAAATAGGAGGGATTCAGAGCCTCAAAGGCTAGTGCCTTTGCTTGCCTCTCCTATTCTCCTCCCCCTCTCCACCTCAAAGTAGGCCTGGAGTTTTTGAGGAGCGTCATCGCAGCCCTACTGTGTGGATCACTGCTAGAGAGGAGGACGCTTGACCTCCTTCGTCCTCTCCTAGAGATCTACAAGGAAATAGGGATATACGATCTCCCTAGGTAACACAATTTATCTTATACGCAGTTTGTTTCGCGGATTTATGCGCACCAATCTTCGCACGATGATGAACATCCTTTTGGGAAATTGGGGATTTTGTTTTTCTTTTTCTTCCGCCGCGCATGTGATGTCACCCCCAAGATTTCCCAACAGTGGTATCAGAGCCAGGTTGTTCGTGCGAATGATTGGTTTTTAAACTGCGTGTGTTGTGTTTAGGAAGAATTTTGACGTCAAAATCGTTGACGCAAAAGCGAGAAAGGGCAGCAATTATTGCTGCCCTTGATCTACGTGCGTGCAATCGCAAGCATCGGCGCAAGCGTTGTGCCTGCAACAGCCAAGCAATGGCCTGCATGCAGCAGGCTTGCGGTCGACGGGGCTGGTAGCTCGCGGGTGCCCCACCCGCAGACGCAGCTTACGGCGGTGCCGGCAAGCAGGGCCGCAGATACGACGACCACCTACGCGCGAGCACTATGCCCGGGTGCAAGGACGGCGCCTGCGGGTGCTGGACCCGCGGGCGCAGGCGGCGCTAGCCGACGCTAGGCCCATGCGCAAGCCGCCAGCAACGGCGGCAGCAAGTCCCAACGGGCAGCACTGGCATGCTGGTGCGACTCCGCCCGCGGGCAGAGGCGCTGCGCGGCAAAGGCACATGCGAGCGCTGCGGCCCCTACGGGTGCTGCGGTGGATAGCGCTGCCCACTGGGGCGCCCACCAACGGGGGCGCCACCCGCAGGCACACTGCCCGCAAGCGAGGGCAGCGTCCTGCCCTCTGCCGCACAGGCCGCTGCCAATAGTAAAAAGGGAGAGAAGGGGTTAGTGTTTTTTAGATAAAAAGACAGTTTTACCTTTGTGAATTTCCAAAATTTCAGTTTCCATCCTTTGACCAAACTACAAAAATACCCCTTCAAAATTCAGAAAATTCCCTACAAGTCCCTGATTTTAGAAAATATTAATTAATTAAAAGGTTTAGTTGATTATTATTTTCATTATTATCTAGTAGTCCTACATGATAATGATTTATACATGTGATGTATGATGTGTGGACGGATGATCATGGACCGTGTGATGTGTGTACTTGTGATTATTATTTTTGGGGCCTGTGAGCCTCCATTATATTTCTCGTTTATTGTCGGGCCTGCGTGCCTATGATTAAGTTGTAATCACATGAGAAGGTGCAGCAGGAGTGTGGATGCGATAGCAGGACCCACGAGACGAACGATTGTGATGCATGGAGATGCATCGAGATGTCGACGGAACCGATGAGGATGAGATGGACGATCACAGGGCATAAAGATGCACCGTTGCACACATAGATCTTGATGTGAGTGATTAGGCTTACTGGCTCGGGCCTGATCACATTAGGTTGTGGTCCATGATCATCTGGTGTGATTGATTATACACATACTAGATATGTATATATATTTGCATGCGATGTAGATATATATTAAATATGTATATGTGTGACATGTCATATTAGGAGACCAAATCATAGAAACATCTCTCTCGATAATATTAAGTCGGTAAACGTGAGGCAATTAGATTGACCCACGTGGCCTTCCATCGTTATGGGTAGGAACCGATTCCCGGTGTAGGTTGAGTTGGTCGAGTCCCTTGAGGCTCACTTATATCGCGATTCGCTATCTTACTTACGACATAGAGATGTCACCGGTGACCTGAGGGCATGGTATGCTTGGTCGAGTCTCTTGAGGGTATATCATCAAATCAGACTCATCTTGTAGGAGAATGGATCTAGCATCCATCTTTTCATGTTGTCTCTATAACTCAAGAGTCATAGAGCCCAACATATAGCACTGAGCAAGAGTGGAGTCATTAATATACTTCATATAGCGAGCGATCTCATCCTCGCTTGCCCCTTCCTCGGGCATAGGCATCACTGTACCTAGTGAGATTAATCTTATATATGTGCTTGAGAAGCAAGAATGTGTATTTTGATGATTTTCATATTGCTTTTCGATGAAGATGCATGGCTTTTGTATGAAAGGCTTGATATTTTTTATGTACATTATCTTTGCTTTTCAAACATGATGTATGGTTTTGACATAAGAACAAAAATTTGAGCATGCTATTATAAAATCAATCATATAAATTAAAACTAAAGAAGTTTTAGGTATCTATAAGAATCATTCAAAATTATGTTCAATGAAACCTTGCTTAATGTTGTAATGAAAATATTAAAGTTGTGATACCATGATATAACGATTTTATGTATAAAATTTTAAAGTTATACATGATGATTTTTGTGATTTGTTGGTCTTGATGGTTTTATGACGAAATTCATTTTTCGATCCTAAACGTTGATGCATATTTTTATTTGACATAAATGAAAAAGCATGCTAACATGAAATCAATCACTTAAAATGAAACACTTAAAAAAGGGGGAAAATATATTATCAATGAAATCATGAATCTATTTATGTTATGAATTTTGTGAACCTTAAAAATGATTTTGATGATTTAAATTTGAAATGAGTTTTATCAAGATCATGATCTTGATTTCTTGGAATAACATGAGATTTCCTTTGACGATCATTTTGATTATTTAAAAGGACATTTGTCGAAATGATTCATAGAATTTTGGATTCATGAATTGATCCTTCATTTGTTTATGAGATGGTTGAAATCTTTGTACCTTTGAATTCTTTCCCTTCTCCCTTCGATTTTTAAATTTATACATATTATATGTTGAAGATTTGAAACCATGTTTTGATATCATGCATACCCAAGAAATGTTGATTTGACAAATTGAATGAATTGAAAATGAATGATGAATCTTCTCTTGAATATTACTTGTGATATTTTTTATGAATCATTATCTTGATTTCTCGATATTTGATATATGAAATTTTATAATGAATCAAGATTTTTCTTTAATCAATCTCCTAAGATTTTCTTTTGATTATTTATGAGGAGGTTCTTCAAAAAGAAATCATGCCTTTTGGTATACACATATTCTAATCCTTCATGATATGATTTTTATGCAATTGCTTGTGTTCATGAAAATATTCATCTCATCATCCAATTAATTCTTCTTGCTATTCCTAATATGATGAAATGAAATTATGCATGAAATACAAATGAGAAGTTAATTATCATGCATGATAGGATGTAATGAACTTTGACATTTAGATACCATCATTTGAAAAGCTATGATCATGTTGCCAAAATAATGTATCATGAATGCTTGAATATCATGTATAATATGCTCATAATGATGATTGATTTATTTGTATCATGCATGAAAAATGAAAGGTATAGTTTTGAAATTGTGCAATTTGAAAATATAATGATGAATCTTGTGATTTACATATTATTGATTTTTATCAAAATGAAAGTGCCTTATTGATCTTTATTGTAATAAATCTTACACTTTCAATTTTAAATGATGATACATGTTTTCACAAAAGACTTGAATACCTTCACATAAAATCAATTGTATGAAATGGAAATGAATTTTCTATCCTATTGAGATTAATGAATTTATTTTACCAATCTTGTGAATCTCATAAAAAGAAACATGATGAATATTTTGAAAATAAATGAGTGTATCATACATTTGATCTTAATGATTTCTCTTGAACATACTTTTTGAAATCATACTTGATGATGAATATCAAGATATTAAAAGGATGTTATCATGGAATCATTCTTGATGATTTGTTTTATGAAATTTACCTTTCCGTCTTAAATGTTGACACTTGTTTTATTAAAGGTAAAGGCATGCTTATAAGAAGCAAATCACATGAATAGAAATTTATAAAAATGAAATGCGATCCTCTATCTTATCGACTTTTCAATAAATATATGCTTGTCATATATGAATTTATTGAATGTGACTTTGAGGATGATTTCGGATTTCATAAATGTTTGATTCATACTTATGACATGAGACACATTTTAAATATGAATCATGTTCAATGCTTCAATCATGTTATATCTCCTTTAATTCATGTTGTTCTCCTAGATTTATTTACCAAAGAGGAGAATCTTTCGAATAAATGAAATAATACAAATGAATCACTTATGCTTCAATCATGTTATATCTTTTTTAAATATCTTTTTAATGTGATGTTGATAATTTGAGATGCCTATTGGAATTCATGACATGAGATAATTGAATCCTTGACTTACTCTTTATATGGCTTGAGAATAGATGGTTAAAATCTTGCTTGATGAGTTGTTTTATAAGATTTTGCCTTTATGTCTTAAATTTTCATGCTTATCTTGATTTGGCATATAAAGACTAAGGCATGCTTAGATGAAAAAGAATTACTTAAAAAATGCTTTTCCCATCTGATCGAGATTAATGATTTCATGATATTTTGTGAATCTCGAGATTGATTTTGATGACTTGATTATGAGTTTCAAGTTAACGATTTGATTTGAATAAGTTTTATCTAAATCATCATCTTGATCTTGCAAAATTGGAATCACAAATAATATCTTTTGGTATTCATGAATTGATACTCACAATATGAAAGTATTGGTATTCATGACTTGAATTTGATTGAAATATTGCATGCTCCTATGTTTGAAATATTGAATTTGATTGAATTTGATTGATTGAAATATTAATCATTCTCCTATGTTTCAAAAATTCTTTAAATGCCTTATGTGATGATTGAAAATTAATTTGCTTTATGATAAATCTATGTATACCATTTTGAATATCTTGAAAGTAATGTTAAGATTTTGATGAATTTGATGATTTGGTATTATGCATACAATACTTTAACGTATGATAATGATGCACAAATAAGATTGATACTTACCTTTGTTATAATTGATGTAAAAGGTCTTCCCTTCTTTTTTATAATGACAAAGGGGGAGATAGTTAATTTGTATAAGTCAAGAAGATGCAAAAACTTGATTGCTAGCTTGCCTATCTTAAGTAGCAAAGATTGCTAACTTGCTTATTTCAAGAAGCAAAAGTTGTCTTCTTGAACATCACTATCTTGCCTATCTCAATAAGCAAAACATGCTAACGTGCACATCTAGCAAACTTGTATATTTTAAGAAGCAAGGGTTGCTTTCTTGAACATCTCAAAACTGCTAGCTTGCATGTTCTAAAAATATTGTAAAATTTGCTAGCTTATATGTTATAGAAATTGCTATCATACTACCTTGCATATCTATGATGATAGCAAAATTGCATAATGATAAAACTAGGAGATTATGTTAATTATGCAATGTGTTGAACTTGGATATTTCAAAAACTTGTAAATTGCAATAGGAAGCAAGAATCATGGGCTTACACAAGAAAGCTATCTTGCATTTGCTTTCGAAATTTTTGCTAGCTTGTATGTAGCAAAACTTGCATATCGTAAAAATTGCTAGCTTGTAGTCTAAAGAGAAGCAAACAGTTGCTGTCTCAAGAAAAGCAAACATGCTAAACTTACACATCCTTAATTGCTAAATTGCATGATGATAAAATTGGATACTATGTTTATTATGCAATGATTAGAACTCATATCTCTAAACACATAAGAGTTGGGACTTCTCCTTTTTGTTGATGACATAGGGGGAGAAGTATATTGATGACTTCATGCATTGAATTGAATATTTTATATATTTGCATGATGGTTTAAATATTTTTCATAACATGTGATGAATGTTGCTTGGATTTGGGATAATCCAAGTGTTCTATTAATGGCATATTGATAGGGGGAGTTTGTTTAAACTCCGGGGAGTTAAGGTTAACTCCGGTAGTCATCAATTAGTTGTCATCATCAAAAAGGGGGAGATTGTTGAATCTCGGATTTTGATGATGAAACTAATTAATTGTGTTTAGATGTTTAACTGCATTTTGAGTGATGCAGGTCTACTCGATCAGGATTAGACAGTTGACGCAGGAGGAATTGACGTTGCGTCGGAGGAGATCACGTTAGGATATTGGACGGTAGAACGCTTCGAACGTCGGGCATCAAGCCAAGGAGAGCGGAATTGCACCAAGGATATCGGGGTTGCGGAAGTCAACCGCTGATTGGGCAACAACCCGCAAGAGTGGACGATGCACTGAAGAATTGGACGAAGCACCAACCAATGACGTGCCAAGCAACAGAATGTCAATTCGCATTGTAATAATTGTCTAGATCGGAGTAGAGTTTTGACTTGTGTATGTAGGATTAACTACGATAACGATGAAGACATAAAGCAAAACAAAGTGCCGGAGTCAAGCGCGAAGGATTCGTTGGGAGTTCGAGAGTCCGACGGAAGTCTGAAGGTTCGTCGGGAATGCTGCCAGAACTAGCCGAGAATGAGTAGGGAGCTTGCCGAAGGGTTTTCGGAAGCTCACCAGAATGTACGTCGGAAGTTCGCGGAGCTCACCGAGAAAGATCGTAGCTTGCCGAAGAAGCTCATTGGAACTCACCAAGATCAAATCGTGAAGTCTAGGAGCTTGCCGGAAGTCCGCCAAAGAGATCATCGGAGGTTCGTAGAGATCAAATCGTGAAGTCTAGGAGCTTGCCGGAAGTCCGCCAAAGAGATCATCGGAGGTTCGTAGAGATCACCGAGAAGGCTCGGCTACTCGTTGATTTCACCACAAGATCGGGAGCCAGCTGGGAGTCCGTCGGAAGAAATCCAAGGGCGTATCGGAAGTCCGCCGGAAGATCACCGGAAAGCTCGTCGGAATAAGACTTGAAGTTCGCCGGTTAAAAACTTGCTTAGGATTATGTTTTTTAGTTACGTAGTTTGCATGTAATTAAGGTTAGGATTAAGAAATAATCCTATATCTTGATTAGGGGCCAACTGGGTCCAAAATGAAACCTGGTTTGGGCCAGACTTAAAGCCCAACCAGTAACCAATAATGCTGGGCAGTGGCACCGCCCAGCACCCGAGAGCCTGGCGGTGGCACCGCTGGACTGGGCGGTGGCACCGCCCAGTACACTTAGTGTCACAACTGACAAGCCGCCATTGACAGGCGGTGGCACTGCTAGCTTCGGGAACCGAAGAGAATTCAAATTTTGGAGCCCAAATTTGAATCCTCTTAAGGCCTATAAATACCCCTCTATTCTCAGCTGAGATTACAACTTTTGAGAAGCAATAGATTGAGATAAAAGCCTTAGCAAAGTCTTTAGCAAGTCTTATTTTCAATTGCTTGAGTGTTCACCTCCTTTCTCGTTGAAACTTTGTAAGAGTGTGAATCACTTGTAAAAAGTTGTAAGAGGGGTATTTGTCCTTCCCCTTCAAAGTGATTTGCTAGTGGAAGTTGGGAGCCTCATCGAAGAAGGCTTCGCAAGTGGATGTAGGTCATTTTGACCGAACCACTTTAAAATTGGTGTGTTCACTGGTTTGCATTTATTTATTACACTTTACCTTACTACAAATCTTTATAAGTGCTTTACTTCCTCATTACTTTTGCTGCACACATTTACGAACACGCTTTCAAGTTAAGCACTTCCGAGTTCAGTTTTTATCGTACGAAAAAGTTTCCAAAACCGACGTTTTAATCCGCTGCACTAATTCACCCCCCCTCTTAGTGACGCTCCGATCCTAACAAAGTGATCTCATCCTTGCTTGCCCCTTCCTCGGGCGTAAGCATTACTGTATCAAGGACGTACGCGATTTTGTCCACCGTGAGAACAATTCTCAAGTTGCGGAGCCAATTCGTATAATTTGGACCAATGAGGCGGTTGACATCAAGTATGCCATGTAAGGGATTTGAAAGCGACATTTTCTGAAAATAAAGATGCTGCAAGAATGAATAACATACAGATTTTGCAAGAAATAAACAATCAAGATATGGACTTCTATCTTAATATGCTCACACTATTTTACTAGCGAGTCATGCGACACTCTCAGCACGTGAAACGGAAGTCTCCAGTAGACTTCTAGTGGGGATCAAGTTCCAATCAGCATCTTAGTGTAACCTCAAGAGACTCGACCAATCATACTAAGCCCAAAAGGTAGACAACTCTTGCTGATCACAACTCTTTGTGATTCCTGTCCTGTTCGGCCTCCAAATCACCATGGTCTCGAAGGACTCGACCAACCATGATGTTCGGTTAAGTCAACACCTTCGTTACAAGATGAGTCTGATTTGATGATATACCCTCGAGGGACTCGACCAAGCATACCAAGTCCTCAAGTCACCGGTGACATCTCTACAAGATAGCAAATCGCGATATAGGTGAGCCTTGAGGGACTCGACCAACTCAACCTACACCGGGAATCGATTCCTACCCATAACGATGGAAGGCCATGTAGTTCAATCTAATTGCCTCATATTTACCGACTTAATATTATCGAGAGAGATGTTTCTATGATTTGGTCTCCTAATATGACATGTCACACATATATATATTTAATATATATCTACATCGCATGCAAATATATATACATATCTAGTATGTGTATAAGCAATCACACCAGATGATCATGGACCATAACCTAATATGATCAGGCCCGAGCCAATAGGCCTAATCACTCACATCAAGATCTATGTGTGCAACAGTGTATCTCCATGCCCTGTGATCATCCATCTCGTCATCGTCGGTTCCGTCGACATCTCGATGTATCTCCATGCATCGCAATCGTCCGTCTCATGGGTCTCGCTATCGCATCCACGCTCCCGCTGCACCTCCTTATGTGATTATAACTTAATCATAGGCAAGCAGGCTCGACAATAAACGAGAGATATAATAGAGGCTCGCAGGCTCCAATAATAATAATCACAAATACACACATCACACGGTCTATGATTATCCGTCCACACATCATACATCACATGTATAAGTCATTATCATGTAGGACTACTAGATAATAATAAAAAATAATAATCAACTAAACTTTTTAATTACTAATATTTTTCTGAAATCAAGGACATGTAGGGAATTTTCTAAATTTTGAGGGGTATTTTCATAATTTGGTCAAAGGATAAAAACTAGAATTTCTCAAATTCCCAAGGGCAAAACTATTTTTTACCTAGAAAACCCTAATGTCCTTCTCCCTCTCCCCTGCTTCTGCCACCGTCGCCACCCTGCCGGCGGCGGCCTTTGCGGCAGGGGGCGGGGGCGCTGCCCCTGCCTGCGAGCGATGGCTCCCCTATGGTTGGGAGTTGCCACTGGCGGTTCTGCCCGCGGGCGAGCGCCGCTGCCGGCGCTACGTGTGCAAGCAACGCCCGTGGATGTCACCGACTATGTGCTGCAGGCGACTCTTCCTATGGGTGGCCGGCCGCCTACAGCTGCCACTACGCGTAGCAACAGTTGCCGCGCACAGACGACCTGCTTGCCGGTGCCGCCTGCCCTTGTGGGCACTGTGGCCACAGGCAATGCCAATGGGCTACCAGCCTTACCGGCCGCAAGCTTGCTGCATGCAGGCCGCCAACTAGTTGTTGCAGGTGCAATGCCTGCGCATGAGCCGGCACTGCGCTGTCTACGGTTGCACGCATGTAGATCGAGGGCAACAATAGTTGTTGCCCTTTCTCGCTTTTGCATTAATGATTTTGACATCAAAAGTTTTTCCAAAACACAACACACGCAGTTCAAAACCAATCTATCGCATGAACAACCTGGCTCTGATACCACTATTGGGAAATCTTAGGGGCGACATCACATGCGCAGCGGAAGAATAAGAAAACAAAATCCCCTATTCCCAAAGAGATATTCATCATCATGCGAAGATTGGTGCACAAAAAATCCATAAAACAAACTGCATATTGAATAGATTGTGTTACTTAGGGAGATCGTATATCCTTGTTTCCTTGCAGATCTATAGGAGAGGGTGAAGGAGGTCAAGCGTCCTCCTCTTTAGCAGTGATCTGCATAGCAGGGCTACGACGACGCTCCTCAAAACTCTAGGCCAGCTCTGAGGTGGAGAGGGGGGGGTGGGGGGAGAATAAGAGAGGCAAGCAAAGACTCTAGCCTATGAGGCTCTGAATCTCTCATATTTATAGAGGCCCCCTGTCAAACCCTAATGGATCCTCACCTAGTGGATATTGGATCTTCATCCAATTACCCAAGCCTTTTAGATTAGTGGATCTCTATCCAATAATCTCTCATGGGCTCTTATTGGATCTCGTCCATGGGATCCAATAATTCAGGGGCTTATTGGATATCCAATAAGATAGGGGCTCCGACGGATATCTCATATCTGAACCTCTACTCATCGCAATGCCTACCATATATGTGTGACCCTCTAGGCCTAATATCGAGCTAGCCGTGAGTCATAGTTGTTAGAACTCCTTCTAGCTCAGTGAATTATTATCTCTATAATAATTCACTTGACTCATCAAATATGGACGTACTAAGCCACTACGCCGTAGTCCCCAGACAATACAGGGGAATCCAATCCATTGGACATGTTTGTCCTCATTTACCGTGTACCTATAGTCTTCATCCATCTAATATCCAGAGACCGTATACCGGGTATGGTGCTATCAGACCCATATGGTTCTACTCGAGTCTCGCTCTAATCGGATTCTCCCGAAAAACTCTTTCTATCTCAATCCGAATGACCCTAGCTAGGGATTTATCTAAGCAAGAACACATGGGATATTCCTCTCATGACGCCGAGAGTGGATGATCCTCTATCGACACTCAATAGCCCTCGTAAGGTCGACTGCCACTCCCAATGACCAGCTATCCTAGATCTGAGACATCCAAACCTATAAGTCTGGTATCAAAGAGTCGAGCACTCATACAGGACATCCTTGGTGTCTCTGTTAGGATCGGAGTAGCACTAAGAGGGGGGGGTGAATTAGTGCAGCGGATTAAAACTTGCAAGTTTAAAAATGATTTCGTAAATACGTAGAGATTTTGATTTGAGAATAAATAACTTGGCAAGAGTAGCTTGAGTAAAGTTAAAAGATGAAAACCAAAAGCTTACTACTATGTAAATAACGATTTCAAAAAGGTAAACACTCACACATTCAAGAAATACACCAATTTAAAGTGGTTCGGTCAAATGACCTACATCCACTTGCGAAGCCTTCTAACTTCCACTAGCAAATCACTTTGAAGGAGAAGGACAAATACCCCTCTGACAACCTTTCACAAGTGGTTCACACTCTTACAAATTTTTAAAGAGAAAGAGGGAGGTGAACACTTAAGCTATTGAAAACAAGACTTGCTAAAGACTTTGCTAAGGCTTTATCTCAATCTCTTACTTCTCAAAAAGGTTATTTTCTCTACCGAGAAATGAGGGGTATTTATAGGCCCCAAGAGGATTCAAATTTGGGCTCTAAATTTGAATTTTTTTGGGTTTCTCGATGATGGCAGTGCCACCGCCTATCAGTGTCTGATACTGACAATGTACTGGCGGTGCCACTGCCGAAACTCTCGGGTTCTGGGCGGTGCCACCACCCAACCTTTCGGGTGCTGGGCGGTGCCATCGCCCAGTCCCATGGTACCACTACCTGATCCCTCGAGTTTTGGGCGGTGCCACTACCTAGTCCGGTGGTGCCACCGCCTGTCCTTACGGGTCATTGGTTGGGCTCCAAATTTGGCCTAAACTAATTCATATTAGGGCCCAATTGGCCCCTAACCAGGTTATAGGATTAATTCTGAATCCTAACCCTAATTACATGTAAACTACAAAATTAAAACATAGTCCTAAGCAGGTTTGTAACCGACAACGTCGAGTTTTCTTCTGGTGAGGTTTCCGGTGATCTTCCGGCGGACTTCCGATACATCCTCGGATTTCTTCCGGTGGACTCCCAACAGGCTCCCGATCTTGTGGTGAGTTCAACGAGTATTTGGCAAGTAGCCAAACCTTCTCGGTGATCTTCGTGAACCTTCGGCGATCTATTTGGCAGACTTCCGAAAACTTCGGCAAGTCCCCGATTTCTTCTCGGTTGGTTCCAGCAACACTTCCGACGAATCTTCGGACTCTTGGCGGACTCTCAAACACCCATCGAACTTGACTCTGGTAGACTTGCTTTATGTCTTCAAGCTATCGTAGTTAATCTTGCACACTTAACTCAATAATATGGATTAGATCAATTAACCCATCAATTGATTTTATCATCAAAATCTGAGATTTAACAATCTCCCCCTTTTTGATGATGACAATCAATTGATGACGGAGTTAAACATAACTCTCCCTATTTATATGGCATATTAAGAGAAGATAAAAACACTTGAAGTCAATCTCTTTGAATTCAAGCCTAAACCGATAAGTTCTATCTGTTGAACTTATCGTTATTCTTAATAAGTATGACCAAATACGAAATTTCGTATTTCTCATAATTTCAATCTATGAAAATTATTTTCAAGTCGAATGATGAAAGACAATTAGGGGGGGGGGGGGGGGGGGGGGGGGGGGGGGGGGGGGGGGGGGGGGGGGGGGGGGGGGGGGGGGGGGGGGGGGGGGGGGGGGGGGGGGGGGGGGGGGGGGGGGGGGGGGGGGGGGGGGGGGGGGGGGGGGGGGGGGGGGGGGGGGGGGGGGGGGGGGGGGGGGGGGGGGGGGGGGGGGGGGGGGGGGGGGGGGGGGGGGGGGGGGGGGGGGGGGGGGGGGGGGGGGGGGGGGGGGGGGGGGGGGGGGGGGGGGGGGGGGGGGGGGGGGGGGGGGGGGGGGGGGGGGGGGGGGGGGGGGGGGGGGGGGGGGGGGGGGGGGGGGGGGGGGGGGGGGGGGGGGGGGGGGGGGGGGGGGGGGGGGGGGGGGGGGGGGGGGGGGGGGGGGGGGGGGGGGGGGGGGGGGGGGGGGGGGGGGGGGGGGGGGGGGGGGGGGGGGGGGGGGGGGGGGGGGGGGGGGGGGGGGGGGGGGGGGGGGGGGGGGGGGGGGGGGGGGGGGGGGGGGGGGGGGGGGGGGGGGGGGGGGGGGGGGGGGGGGGGGGGGGGGGGGGGGGGGGGGGGGGGGGGGGGGGGGGGGGGGGGGGGGGGGGGGGGGGGGGGGGGGGGGGGGGGGGGGGGGGGGGGGGGGGGGGGGGGGGGGGGGGGGGGGGGGGGGGGGGGGGGGGGGGGGGGGGGGGGGGGGGGGGGGGGGGGGGGGGGGGGGGGGGGGGGGGGGGGGGGGGGGGGGGGGGGGGGGGGGGGGGGGGGGGGGGGGGGGGGGGGGGGGGGGGGGGGGGGGGGGGGGGGGGGGGGGGGGGGGGGGGGGGGGGGGGGGGGGGGGGGGGGGGGGGGGGGGGGGGGGGGGGGGGGGGGGGGGGGGGGGGGGGGGGGGGGGGGGGGGGGGGGGGGGGGGGGGGGGGGGGGGGGGGGGGGGGGGGGGGGGGGGGGGGGGGGGGGGGGGGGGGGGGGGGGGGGGGGGGGGGGGGGGGGGGGGGGGGGGGGGGGGGGGGGGGGGGGGGGGGGGGGGGGGGGGGGGGGGGGGGGGGGGGGGGGGGGGGGGGGGGGGGGGGGGGGGGGGGGGGGGGGGGGGGGGGGGGGGGGGGGGGGGGGGGGGGGGGGGGGGGGGGGGGGGGGGGGGGGGGGGGGGGGGGGGGGGGGGGGGGGGGGGGGGGGGGGGGGGGGGGGGGGGGGGGGGGGGGGGGGGGGGGGGGGGGGGGGGGGGGGGGGGGGGGGGGGGGGGGGGGGGGGGGGGGGGGGGGGGGGGGGGGGGGGGGGGGGGGGGGGGGGGGGGGGGGGGGGGGGGGGGGGGGGGGGGGGGGGGGGGGGGGGGGGGGGGGGGGGGGGGGGGGGGGGGGGGGGGGGGGGGGGGGGGGGGGGGGGGGGGGGGGGGGGGGGGGGGGGGGGGGGGGGGGGGGGGGGGGGGGGGGGGGGGGGGGGGGGGGGGGGGGGGGGGGGGGGGGGGGGGGGGGGGGGGGGGGGGGGGGGGGGGGGGGGGGGGGGGGGGGGGGGGGGGGGGGGGGGGGGGTCGACAAGAGATGTGAACTTTCAACATGAATCTCATGATATAAATTTAAGGCATGATTTAATATGATCAACCAATCTAAAAACTTGTGATATTCTCAAGGAGTTTTGTGATGCATATAAGAATTTGCATTAGGACAAGCTCTTGCAATTCATATAAGTCATGTTATCGATGCATATGAGACTTTTGCATTAACACAAGCTTTTGCAATTCAAATAAGTTATACTATCACATTGGCATACAATTCATCAATCTTTTACTCATTCTTCTCCCCCTTTGTCATCAACAGAAAAGGAGATGAGACTTTTAAGCCGACAATTTGTGATTTAAAAAATTCACTATTAAGATCGATCATTCAGCTTTCATAAGATTATACAAAATTCATCCTATTAAACAGAATCCAAAATTCATTAGAAAAATTTAGCATTCATCCAAGATTCAGTATTCATCCAAAATTCATTACAAAAATTCAGCATTCATTCAAAATTCATTAGAAAAATTCAGCATTCATTCAAAATTCATTATATTTGAAAAAATTCTTTCGTTCAAAATTCAGCATTCATCAAAGGTTGCATCTCATAAAGAAACAACATAGCTTTCATACAAAACTTGGCATTAAGAGTAATAATACAAGGATCGCATGTCAAGGCAATAGAATAAGAAGGCATATCGATTAATCCTTAGAAGGAAATCCGTAGTTCTTATACATGACATCTATTTTTTGATTCATTTGTCGTAGTTCCTTCAAAATTTCAATTTACTGAATTTAAATTTGCTTTTGCTATGATTTGAGTTATTCTTGTTGTGATTTGATCTGATGTAATTCTATCATAATGAGATCTTCAGAAGATGAAGCAGGAGCCGAAGGTGCTGCACCAAAGGGACTAGGAGGAGGAGATTATTTCCCCTAAAAATTAATGTTTCGGGGTGTTCTACGTGTGGGGGAATTAGATCAGTCCTTCTAGGTTGCCTAACCCATATACCATTACTAAAAGTACACCTAAGTCTTTTAAGTAGGTTTCTATTGATAGTGGTAAATCTATCAACTTGAATTATTTCTTCATCGGGTGAGACATAAATATTATGGGCAAGTATTAATCGAGTGACTAACCTTCCATATGGTAACATTGTGTCTTTAGCTATTATGTCCTACATATATTGCCGGATTAAGTATCCAAAATAATTATGTTGGTCGATCATAATCTAATACATAGTGCTTAGCTCTATTTGACTAATTTCATCATGATGAAATTGTTTGGGAAGTTGTATGCTAGTCATGATGTGATGAAAAAATTTAGAGTTGAAGGGCAATAAGTGCTCGCAATTTTTGGGAATCATGCCTAGGTTCAGATTTGCAAATATAGTTTCTAAGGCTTCGGAGTAGGTTGCTCCTATTGCATTACATCCCATTTATTTCTAAAATAACATCCCCTATCCTTTTCGATAATTTCAATTAATTTGCATATAGTGCTATCAAAAATTTGAATTTATGTTCCTAAGAGGTAGGTAGTTAATCTATCATTGTCCACATATAAGTTTGCGTAAAATAGCCTAACTAACCTAGGATAAATTGGTTCATTGATTTGTAGGAGAGGTAAGGCATCTAAATGTGCAAACCATCTAATGGGTTCTAGGTTTCCAAGTTCATCTAGATCAACATGTTTGCCCTTGTGTATAGTTCTTGTTTCAAAATTTGGAAACCTAAGAGCGACTTCATTAGATCTAAAAAGGTTTTGGTCATATAAATCTCCTTCCACCCTCTTCCCTGTTGTTCTTGTTGATCTCTTAGGAGCCATTGTCTAAACAAGATGATAGATCAATAATATGAAACTATGAAGAGTAGGCAAAATAATGAGAAGAGGAAGGAAAGATTTCAGATTTTACCTTATGGAGAATTCTTTGAAAGATAGAGAGCTTGAACCAACAAGAATCCCTCTCTTAGGCTTCTAAAGGTTAGAATGAGGGTGAAAGAGGTTTAGAGAGTATTGTGGGTGTTCTAAGGAGAGTTCTCATAGGTTGGGGGCGGTTCCACCGCCAGCCCTAACTCATTCTCTTATAAGAGAGTTCTTGAGTGGTGCCACCGCCTGGCGACCGAGCGCTCAGGCGGTGCTACCGCCAGTACTAGTAGTGCCACCGCTGGTGTGCCAAAGAAAAGAATTTCTTTCCTCCCTTTTTGTTTTTAGATGTGTGTGATTCAAAATAGGATCTTGGATTGTTCTTTAAGATGTTATTTGGAATCGAAAAAGAAGGAAGAAATCAAATCCACGAAAACCAGAAAGAGGATGAAAAAACTTTCGAAAAAGACTCGTAATCAAGCTTATTTTCAAGGACAATTTAACATGCCTAGTTCCCTTCTAATGAAGTCAAATTGGTCTTCATTTAAGGCTTTTGTAAAAATGTCTACTAATTGATGCTTTGTGTCAATAAACTCTAGAATGACATTATTGTTAAGGACATGATCGCGTATGAAATGATGCCTAATGTCGATATGCTTAGTTCTAGAGTGTTGAATTAGATTTTTGGTAAGACATATGACACTTGTATTATCACATTTTATGGGAATGTTCTTCAAGTGAATTCCACAGTCTTCTAATGTATTCTTCACTAAACAACTTGTGCACAGCATGTACTTGTAGCAATGTATTCGGCTTCTGTCGTAGATAGTGTAACTGAATTTTGTTTCTTGGAAGTTCAAGAAATAAGTGCATGTCCCAGAAATTGGCATGTTTTGAATGTACTTTTTCTATCTATCTTGCATCCGCCAAAGTCAGCATCTGCATAAGCTATTAAATCGAATTTATCAGATTTCGGATACCACAATCCTAAATTGGGAGTTCCTTTAAGATATCTAAAAATTCTTTTAACACTCTTAAGATGAGATAATTTAGGATTAGATTGAAATCTAGTGCAAAGTCCTACACTAAACATGATATCCGGTCTAGTCGTGGTGAGGTAAAGTAGACTACCTATCATTCCCCTATACGTTTTTTGATCAAACTTTTCACCATTTTCATCTATATCTAACTTAGTCTAAGTACTCATAGGAGTGTTTATCGCTTTTAAACTAGTATGTTAAATCATTTCAACAATTCTAATGTATATTTAGATTGATTAAGAAATATACCATCACTAAGTTGTTTAATTTGTAAGCCTAAAAAGAAGGTTAATTCTCCCATTAGGCTCATTTCAAATTTATGACTCATATACTTGGAAAATGATTCACATAGTGATTCATCCAAAGAACCAAAAATAATAGCATCAACATAAATTTGCACAATAAGAAAATTACTTTCAAAGTGTTTGATAAATAATGTAGTATCAACCTTGCCTTTGGTAAAATTATTTAAAATAAAACCATTCAAGAAGGCACTTTTGATATCCATTTGAAATAGTTTAAAATCATTACTACTAGCATAGGGAAGGAGTATCCTAATAGCTTCTAATCTTGCCACAGGAGCGAAGGTTTCTTCGTAGTTGATACCTTCTTCTTGGTTGAAACCTTTGGCCACTAGTCTAGCCTTGTTTCTAACCACGATACCGCATTCATCTTGCTTGTTTCTAAAGACCCATTTAGTACCAATGACTAAATGGTCACTAGGTCTATGAACAGGCTTCCATACCTCATTCCTCTCAAATTGGTTCAATTCCTCTTGTATTGCAATGACCCATGAAACATCTTTCAAGGCCTCGTCAATGCATTTAGGTTCAATTGGAGAAAAGAAGGCGACGTTAGCATAAAAATTCTTGAAGGAAGAATGAGTTTGAACCCCTTTTGATATCTCCTAGAATTAGCTCCTTTGGATGAGCATCCATATACTTTCATTCCTTAGGTAAGGAAGAAGATGCATCCAAGTTGCTATTTTGAGGAGGGGGTTCATTTAAATTCAAATTATCAAAACCAAGATCATCATCAAAATCATTTTTATTTAACTCAGAAATTTCATTGAAAACTACATGAATAGACTCTTCTATAACTAAGGTTCTTTTGTTAAAAACATGAAAAGCCTTAAAAATGGAAGAGTAACCAAGAAAGATGCCTTCATCGGATTTAGCATCAAAATTTCCTAAGGCATCCTTTTCATTTAAAATAAAGTATTTGTAACCAAAAACTGTAAAATAAGAAACATTTGGTTTTTTGTTATTCCATAATTCATAGGGAGTTTTGGATAGAGATGGTCTTATTAGAACCCTATTCATGACATAACAAGCTGTATTAATGACTTCAACTCAAAAATACTTAGGTAGACTATGTTCATTTAACATAGTTCTTGCTATTTTTTGTAAATTTCTTTTTTTTTTTTCAACTATCCCATTTTGTTGAGGATTTCTCGGAGTGGAGAAATTGTGGTTATATCCATTGGATTCACAAAAACTTTGGAAGTCACGGTTTTGAAATTCACCACCGTAATCACTCCGAATTGATGAATCATGAGGCCTTTTTTATTTTGAGTAAGTTTACAAAATTTAGAGAAACATTTGAAACAATCACTTTTGTGAGCCAAGAAATAGGTCCAAGTGTATCTACTATAGTCATCAACAATTACGAAGGCATATTTGCTTCCTCCTAGACTCGTTGTGTCAATTGGTCCAAATAAGTCCAAATGGATCAATTGCAATGGTCTAGTTGTGCTAATTTGATTTTTTGGTTTGAAACTAGTTTTTATTTGTTTTCCTAGTTGACAAGCATCACATACTTTGTCCTTAACAAACTTCATATTGGGAATTACTCGTACTAACTCTCTAGATGAAATCTTAGATATTAGTTTCATACTTGCTTGGCCTAATCTTCTATGCCAAAGCCAAGCATCATCATTTAAAGCGGAAAAGCACATTTCATTACTAAGTTCATCAAGGTTGATGGTATAGACATTATTTTATTTTAAGGCAATCATTGATATGTTATTGTTTGGTTTTTTAATAATGCACACATTAGTTTCAAATCTAACAATGTAAACTTTATCGCATAATTGACTAGTGCTTAAGAGATTATGTTTTAATCTATCAACTAGCAACACATCATCAATTGAAAAACTTAATTTGTTACCTATGGTTCCCTTGCCAATGATTTTACCTTTGTTGTTGTCTCCGAAGATGACATACCCTACTTCTTTGCTAGTGAGCATAGAGAAGTAAGATGAATCTCCGGTCATGTGCCTTGAGCATCCACTATCAAGATACCATCTTTTGCTCCTAGCTTGTGAGTTTGTCTACAAAAGAGGATGGTTTTTAGGTACCCATTTGATTTTGGGTGCCTCAAAAATTGATCTACTAATTTTGTCATTCATCATTGAATTATTTATAGTTCCTTTAGGAACCCATATTAACTTATGTGGACTAATTTTCTTAAATAGACATTTGTAAACAATATGTCCAGATTTACAATAAAAGTTGCATTTCAAATGAGGTGTAACATGTAATGTGGGTCCTTTAATGAAAGTGATAGGATTTTAGTAAGATCCTCTCACAAAACCAATTCGACTTCTATTTGCGACGTGACCCTTATTTGCAAGGTTCATGTCTAAGACTTTGCTACCAACCTTAAACTTGTTTAAGGTCTCTTTAAGTAGCAATTTCTCATTTTTTATTGCTTCTAAGTGTTCACACTTAGAGCATGGAGAAGTTTGAAGACTATCAAGCTTATTTTGTAGTAAAGCATGCTCTTTCTTTAATAGATTGAACTTCTTACTAATAGTTCTACACTCATCAAATAATTCATGAAAAGCGATAGAAAGTTCATCGAAAGATAAATCTTCATTAATTAAATCACATACCTCTCCTCCTAAAGCCATTAGTGCGAAGTTTGCCTCCTCTTTGTTGCTAGCTTCTTCATTCTCGGAATCACTTGAGTCGTCCAAAGTTGCTTTTAAAGCTTTCTTCTTCTTTGGTTGCTTCTTCTTGGCTTGGAGGCATTCATTTTTGAAGTACCCTGGCTTCTTGCATTCATAGCATATTACTTGGTCCTTTTTATGTTCAAGTATGTTTTTTGTGTTATTCTCAAATTTGTTCTTTCTTATAAATTTTTAAAATTTTTGAGTTAAAAGTGCAATGTCATCGTCACTGTCCTCATCACTTGATGTTCCTTTCAAGTAGTCTTCTTGTGTTCTAAGTGTCATATCCTTTTTGTTCATTGGAAGGGGGTTCTTGAGCTCTTTATAAGCATGGCACGTCATTTCGTAGATCATTAGAGACCCAATAAGTTCTTCAAGAGGAAATGTTTTAAGGTCCTTGGCCTCTTAAATGGTTGTAACTTTTGGAACCCAACTCTTTGGAAGGGATTTTAAAATTTTATTTACTAGTTCAAAGTTAGAAAAACCTTTACCAAGAGCTTTGAGTCCATTGATGACATCCATGAAACAGGTGTACATGTCTCCGATGGACTCACTTGGTTTCATCCGAAAAAGTTCGTAAAAATATATAAGAATGTTGATTTTGGACTCTTTCACTCGGCTAGTGCCTTCATGAGTAACCTCAAGAGTTCTCCAAATATCAAAAGCTGAATCACAAATCGAAATGCGATTAAATTCATTTTTGTTAAGTGCACCAAACAAGGCATTCATAGCCTTTGTATTTAAAGCAAAAACCTACTTCTCTGATTCATCCCATTCGCTCATCGGAAGAGAAGATTTTTTAAATTTATTTTTGACAATAATCTAAAGCTCAAAATCCACGGAAATAAGGAAGATCCTCATACGAGTCTTCCAATACGTGTAATTTGACCCATTAAACATAGACGAATGTGTACTAGAATAACCCTCATGCATGCTGGAGTAAGCCATCTCTCTTGGGTATTAAACCAAATATGAGACTAAGCCTAGCTTTGATACCAATTATTAGGATCGGAGCGGCACTAAGAGGGGGGGGTGAATTAGTGCAACGGATTAAAACTTGTAAGTTTGAAAACGATTTCGTAAATGCGTAGAGATTTCGATTCAAGAATGAATAACTTGGCAAGAGTAGCTTGAGTAAAGTTAGAAGATGAAAACTGAAAGCTTGCTGCTATGTAAATAACAATTTTAGAAAGGTAAACACTCACACATTTAAGGAACACATCAATTTAAAGTAGTTCGGTCAAATGACCTACATCCACTTGTGAAGCCTTCTTCGATGAGGCTTCCAACTTCCACTAGCAAATCACTTTGAAGGGGAAGGACAAATACCCCTCTTACAACCTTTTACAAGTGGTTCACACTCTTATAAATTTTCAAAGAAAAAGAGGGAGGTGAACACTTAAGCTATTGAAAACAAGACTTGCTAAAGACTTTGCTAAGGCTTTATCTCAATCTTTTACTTCTCAAAAAGGTTATTTTCTCTACTAAAAAATGAGGGGTATTTATAGGCCCCAAGAGGATTCAAATTTGGGCACCAAATTTGAATTCTTTTGGGTTTCCCAATGCTGGCGGTGCCACCGCTTGTTAATGGCGTTGCCACCGCTTGTTAGTGTCTGATACTGATAGTGTACTGACGGTGCCACCACCGGAACTGTCGGGTTCTAAGCGGTGCCACCGCCCGACCTTTTGGGTGCTGGGCAGTGCCACCGCCCAGTCTGGCGGTACCATCGCCTGATCCCTTGGGTTCTGGGTGGTGCCACCGCCTAGTCCGATGGTGCCATCGCTTGTCCTTACGGGTCACTGGTTGGGCTCCAAATTTGGCCCAAACCAGTTCATATTAGGGCCCAATTGGCCCCTAACCAGGTTATAGGATTAACTCTTAATCCCAACCCTAATTACATGTAAACTATGAAATTATGACATAGTCCTAAGTAGGTTTTTAACCAGCAACGTCGAGTTTCCTTCCGACGAGCTTTCTAGTGATCTTCTGGCGGACTTCCGATACACTCTCGGATTTCTTCTGGCGGACTCCCAACAGGCTCCCGATCTTGTGGTGAGTTCAATGAGTCTTTGGCAAGTAGCCAAACCTTCTCGGTGATCTCTACGAACCTCCGACGATCTCTTTGGTGGACTTTTGAAAACTTCGACAAGTCCCCGATTTCTCGTTTGGTTCCGGCAACACTTCCGACGAATCTTCGGACTCTTGGCGGACTCTCGAACACCTATCGAACTTGACTCCGGTAGACTTGCTTTATGTCTTCAAGCTATCGTAGTTAATCTTGCATACTTAACTCAATAATATGGATTAGATCAATTAACCCATCAATTGGTTTCATCATCAAAATCCGATATTCAATAGTCTCAAGTCTAAGAACCAGATACACTACTAGGACTACTGAATCACTGTCTGACAATAAGGCATCATCAACCATCCAGTATTCCGTAAGCGGATCAATCAGTGAACTCATTCTCCAATGAGCACCTGTACTGTATCCCTAGTGTCCCCACATGAGCTGCTATGAGACTAGTTGCATCCATCTTATAGACGGGTATACAGCACACCAGTCCATCTGGTTATCACGATGTCCCTCTCGAGTAACCTATGACTAGGATTATTTAGGATCTATGTTTAAGATGAATTAGTCTCATTATCATGATCTCATCACGATCCGATTCCCATTGCACAAATCTAAGGACATCACAACATATATATGCATATATGCAATAGACAATATAAAGTGATAAATGCCAAAAAATAATAAGTAAAAAGATTCCATGTCAAGTCACACATGCCATCACTTACGTGATTGGCTTGTTGGGCACCTATGACTAGCATTAAGACATTTAACAAGGCATTCTTATTCTAGTACGTCAATTGTTCTTCCGGTGAGCTTCCGGCGATCTTCCGATGAACTTCCGACAATCTCTTGGCAATGTTCCGGTGGACTTCCGGTAAGCTTCTAGACTTCACGATGATCTTCTTGGCAAGTTCCGACAAGCTTCCTTGGCAAGCTCCTGGACTTCTCGGTTTATTCCGGCGGAACTTCCAACAAACGTCCGAACTTTTGACGAACTCTGAAACTCCCAACGAAATCTCGATCTTGACTCCGGCACAACATTTGCTTTATGTCTTACCGCCATCATAGTTAATCTTATAGACATTTCTAAACATATAGATTAGATCAAACAATTTATCAATTGATTTCATCATTAAAATATGAGATTCAACATGAAGCACAAGATCCATACATAGGTTATCCTTTAGGACCATTCCTAGACCAGTGAGTTTCTCTATCCACTCAATCATCTACAAGACATGGTTATGAACTGGTGTCCCCTCAGTCATCCTACCATAGAAGAGGCTCTTGGATATCTCATATCACTGAATCCTTCCCTATTCCTCAAACAGTTTATGGACATGTAAGAGAATGGATCTGGCATCCATCTTTTCATGCTACCTCTATAACTCAAGAGTCATGGAGCCCAACATGTAACACTGAGCAAGAGTAGAATTATCTATGTACTTAACATAGCGAGTGATTTCATCCTCACTTGCCCCTTCATTAGAACCCTTATAGATTCTAAGCTTGGGATTGATTTCTTTAGGGGATCAGCCTCCTTGGAACTCTATAGGGGTTCCTTCCTCCAAGTTGCTGCTCAAAGGCTACAGAATAGATTCATCTATTGCTTAAAAAAGAGGATGAATGCATGGCTATTTATAGGGCTTCTAAACCCCAACTGCTAATAGGACTCCTACTTAAGACTCCTACTTCTAACCAACTCCTAATAGGACTCCTACTTAAGACACCTATTCCTTTACAACTCCTAATGCTTCTCTAAGAAACAACCTTCAAACCCTAGCCATCCTCTTCACCTCTTTAATAGGGGTCGGCTAGGTTGGTTTTACATGAATGCCCCTCTTAATTAGGACTCTCTTAGCTAGAGTCCTAACAGACCTGCCCTCTTCAAATCAACCTTGTCCTTCAAGCTAACGATCCAAGAATTCTAGGAATTTGATCTTTAGGTCATCACAGTTCTCCCAAGTGGCACCTTTTGCTGATATGTTTGCCCACTGTATTAGCACTTCAATAGTGGGTCATCGTTATTAAGTCACGATCCGTCGATCAATAATGGCAATCGACTGGTTCTGGAGTTTTTCTTGGGTTGTCATATTTGGTAGATGGCTATGGGCTATCTCGTTTTGCCCCAGCATAAGCTTTAAACATGATACATGGAAGATTGGATGGATTCGGGAGTTGGTGGATAAGTCCAATATGTATGCTATAGCTCTAATGTGCTCCAAAATTTGGTAGGGTCCATAGAACCGAGGTGAAAGCTTCATAGATGCTCTGGTCTGGATTAATGTTTGCTTGTATTCTAGAGCTATAGTGAGATTATCTTTTAGCAATTTCAGCATTTTGTCTCTATTTTGTAGTTCCCTATCTATTTATTCTATTTTAGATTATCTTAGAGCTATAGTAAGATTATCTTTTGCTTGTATCACATTTTGGGATCGTAGGGGGAGGTTGGCCATACAAAGCCTTAAAGCGAGTACATTTTGTAGATAAATGATAAGTTATATTATACTACCCTTTGGCCCAAGGAAGCCACTTTGTCCACTCTTTTGGTTGGTCACTAGTGAAGCATCTGAGGTATGTCTCCAAGCACATGTTCACCACTTTAGTCTGGCCATCGGTTTGTGAGTGATATGCCATACTCCTTTTCAATTTAGTGCCCTGCATCAAGAATAACTTTGTCCAAAATCTGCCCGTGAAGATGCAAGTAGAATTTGGCACAAGCATAATGCGTCCCTTATAGCGCAATTCTTTTGAGTCCCAACTGTAATGAGCCATAGAGCTTAGTACTTTTTCCAATTTTTTTATGATCTTATTGGTCTCTGGATCTTCCTACCATTCCCTCTTAATATCCTTAAGGAAGTTGTTGGTCGGAAATGAAACGGCCGAAAATTCAGCTTGCTTGGGTACTCGCAAAAGTACATCTGCAACAATATTCTCTTTCCCCTTTTTGTAAGTTATTTCATAATCATATCCAAGAAGCTTTATTATCCATTTTTATTACTCAGGGGAAGATATCTTTTGCTCCAAGAAATATTTTAGGAATTTATGGTCGACCTTGATTTGAAAGCATCGCTCGATCAAGTATAGTCTCCACTTAGCCACTGCATGCACAATCGTGAGCATTTCCTTATCGTAAATAGTCAACTTGAGATAGGAAGGAGATAACACCTTACTAGTATAAGCGAGGGGGTGGCCATCTTGTATTAGTACAGCACCAATTCTAACTCCGAAGGCATCGGCTTCAATAACAAAAGTCTTACCAAAGTCGAGTAGCGTTAGTACGGGCGTTGTCATCATTATAACTTTAAGTTCGTTGAAGGCAGTGGTAGCTTTGTCCGACCATTGGAAAGTATCTTTTTTTACTAAGGAAGTAAGGGGTACATTGATCTTTCCATAGTTTTTCACAAACTTGCAGTAGTAGCCTATTAAATCGAGAAAGCTGTATAGTGATTTTATGTTCGTCGGGGTCAGCCAGTTCTGTATTGCTTCAATTTTGGAAGGGTCTACCACCACACCTTCCTCTGGTATGATATGCCCAAGATATTTCATCTTCTATTGAAGAAAGCTACACTTCAATTTTTTTACAAAAAGAACATGTTCTCATAAAATCGTTAAAACAAGTTGTAAATGCTGAAAATGACTTTCAAGAGAAGGACTGTAAATAAGGATATCGTCGAAGAAAATGTTAGGACCTTTTATTTTATGAGCTTTTGAATAATGTTTACTGAGTTTGTTTAGTTTAGTTAGAGTCAGGTAGAGATTTATTTAATATTTATTTATTAGTAAGAGTCTAAGTCTTGGTGAACTCTAGGTGGAACTCTATAAATAGTGATGTAAGCCTTTCTTTTCGAAATCAATAAAATAATCAATGAAATGTTATTCCAATCTATGGACAAACCTTAGGAGACCAATCCTCTCTAAGTGATCATTCCCTTTTCCCCTCTTTCTTCAATGATAAAACCTTAAGGTCTTATCATTTAGTATAAAAGCGGCGATCCTCAGCATTCTCGCTGTAGTGTTGTCGTAGCTATCATCTTAACAAAAAAAAAGAAAAAAAGAAAGAATGAAAGAAAGAAAGAAATAAAGAAGGAAAGAGAGAGAAGAGGCCGACAGCCTATTAACTGCACCCTTGCTTCCCTTCTCCACCACCGCTGCTATTGTAGGGTAACTCATTCTCCACCACTTTCAGTGCTTCTTGGCCACTCGATCATCGCTGCCCGCCTCCCAGCCACAACACTTGCTGCCTCCCCTTGGGTCATAACCGCAGCCGTCGATCACCTCCCTCCTCGCGACAACCGGAATAGGGCAACTCACTGGTTGCCCTTATTCCCAACTGTGACACTGTCGAATCCTCCTTCTCCACCAACAGTCATCTCACCATCGCCTCCCAATCGAGCCACCACTGTTGCCAGCCACCATGCGATGACCGCAGCTTGCCTCCCAACCGTTTGAGCCACTGTGTTATGCATCCTTGACAAAAACAAGGCAATCACCTCGACTACTGCAGTTGCTGGTCCCTCTACTACTGCAAGCGTCGGTCGCCACCACCATCACCGCTATTGCCTAGCCAGCGATGACACTGCTCACTCCCCAACCGTGATCCTTGTAGCCTCTCCCTTGCTCTAGTGACAGAAACAGGGCAAATCATCGATTGCCCTTGTTCCCTGCAGTGCCACCGCCAATCCCTCTTCTCCACTATAGCCTCAACCTTGGCCACATCAATGCCATCTCCTTCTTACTCTTCTTCCATTGCTGCTACCGCCGGTTGCCATCACTATAGCCTCAACCCGGCTATTCGGTGATCACACCGACTCCTCTTTTCAACCTCGGCCGCTTCAACGCTGCCCTCCCCCGCCACTGCTCCCGGCTAACGTCTCCCGACCGTGACCCTTGCTGCTTCCTTCTCCACTACTACCTGCCTCATCTTGGGTTGCAATCATACTCGCTCAACCTCCCCTCCTCGCAGTGATCAAAACAAAACAACTTTTTGCATTTTTTGCCGTAGCCACGGATCACCACACTTCCCGGCTAGCAACCACCGCCACCGCTGCTCCTGGCCAATGACCAACCCCTCATTCTGCAGCAGCCACCCTCCAGTAGCGCATGTAGCAATCGCAGCAAGTATGCTGCCCTGCCTCAACCCCAGCAGTGCACGCACTACCAATTCCTCTTCTCAACCTCGGTCGCTTCAACGCAACCTCCCCCTTGCTTAGCATATTTTGTGTCAACCATAGGTTGCCATCATCGCAGCCTCAACCCTGCTGCTTAGCGATCGCCCCCTTGGGTCATAGCAGCTGCAGCCACACCAACGCAGTTGCCTTCCAGCTCCCGGTGCTCTCACCCCACGTAGCAATAGAAATAGGGCAGCAACTCTTCCTCTAACGCAGTGACTGCAACACTGCCCTCGGCATCCACCTCCTTGGCAACTTTGCATTGATAGTGCTGATACCCTTGACTAGACATCAGAAACAAGAAGTGGGGATTATAGATTTGTAGTCTTATGCAATGGCAACTAATAACTCAGTAAAAGCACAAATGGAAGCATTGGAAATCAAAGTTGAGAACCAACTGCAAGAAACACTTAATGATTTTAAAAAGAGCCTATTGGAGAGCCTCAACAAATTTCAACAAGATGGAGGCTCAAGTTCTACATTGCATAGATCTGGAAATACAGGAAAAGAGCCCTAAGATTGTGACACAAACTACTCACACATGAAGGTGGATGGACAACTGACCAAAATTTGTCAGACTTCTATAGTGTTAGAATATCATAGAAGATTTGAACGATTATCAAATCAAGCCAGAGATTGGTCTTAACGATAACTGGTGAGAACATTTATTAAAGAACTTATTCCAAATATCTATTGTGAAGTTAAGACTCATCAACCCTGCACTATGATAATTGTGATCTCATTCGCACATCTACATGAGAAAAAAATTAGCAATGAAAGATTAGCAAGGGGTTTGTACTATGATGAAAAGTTGAGTATGGAGCACCGATGTAAACAAGGGCAACTTCTGATGATTGAACCAATTAGAGAGGAACCGAAAGCTAAGAATGTGGACTCTGATCATGAAAGTATAAATTCTAATGAAGATGTTGGACCTACCATACATATAATGCATGCATTAATCGGCTGCTCTAACCCGCAAACTATGGAAGTTGGCGGAACTCTAGAACATTAGCCTGTTATAGTTTTGATTGATACTAGTAGCACTAATAATTTTATGGATAGTGAGACTGTTGACCGACTAGCCCACCACATTGAAGGCTGTAACAAATTGGAAGTAAAGATCGTTGATGGATGGATTTTAACTTATGATAGCAAATGTTCAAAGATTAAATTTATTATACAAGGCCAGGAGTTTCTTGTAATGATTACTACACTGAAAGACAAACCTCTTTCTTTAATGATAAAACCTTAGGGTCTTATCAGAAAACCAGTGCAAACTTAGAAAGATAATTCCTAGAAATATCATTCATAAGGCTCTAGAAGGTGGATGGAGCATTGGTGAGACCAAAGGGCATTACCATAAATTCATAGTGGCCGTTGTGTGTTCGAAAGGCGGTTTTTGGTATGTCTTCTTCGCCCACTCATATTTGATGATACCCAAATCGAAGGTCTAGCTTTATGAAAACTCGTGCCCCCTTTAATTCATCAATTAATTCATCTACTATTGGAATAGGGTATTTGTCCTTGATGATTATGCCATTAAGAGCTTTGTAATTAATGCACATTTGTCATGTTTTATCCTTTTTTCATATGAGGAGTACCGATGAAGAGTAGGGGCTACAACTTGACTGAATAACTCCTATTTCAAGCATCTCTTTTACAATCCTTTCTATTTCATCCCTTTAGAGATGTGGATACTAATATGGCTGAGTATTTGATGGAGGTTTGCCCCGAAGAATCTGTATACAATGATCATGCCGACGGGTAAGAGGTAGGTTGCGCGGTTCATCAAATATATCTAAAAATTTAGCAAGTAAAGGAAGTAGGTTTAAATCTTCAAATTCTATTGGCTCTCCCTTAGTTTGCTGCTTAATTTGTACCAAAATATCACTGCATGCTTTGTGCAAAGCCTTCTCTATTCATTGTGTGCAAATCATTGTTACATCGCCCCATGTTTCCCGTGCAGTATCACCTGTTTCCCCTTACTATAAAATTTCATATTTAGTTTCACAAAATTCTAGGAAACATTACCTAATGTCATCAGCCATTCAATGGAGTATGACCACATAATCATCAAGAGGGAGGAGAAAAAAATATGTAATTATCTCTTACTCCTGCAACAATAGTTTCACCCGCGGGCACATATGATCACACTTCAAAATTCGTCTATTAGTGACCTTAATGTCAAACCTGTTACAATTCTTGATAGGCAAGGTCATCCAGATAGCAACCTTGATATTCATAAAATTATTAGTGCTCCGAGTGTCAATAAGAATGGTGATAGGTTGTTGCTTCAGAAGTCCTCCCACTTTCATTGCTTGCGAGTTCGTGTAACCAGCAAGGGCATGCATTGTAATATCAACTGGTTTCTGTTCTTCATCTGTGACCTCTTCCTCATGCTCCTGGAGCTCCTCCTCCATGTATTCAAAAGGTTCAATCAATAGAAGTTGCCCCCGTTTGCAGCAATGATCGCAGTTCCACGGCTCGTCACAATGACAACAAAGACCTTTTGCTGATCAGTCATATAGTTCTTCTCTTGTCAAATTTTTTAACAGTAGAGGACGACTAGGAGCAAAACGAGGTTTATATGCCATAGGCCTATCAGAGGTTCTCATCTTTTGACCATCTTGGTTGAGTTATTCTTCTTGTATTCGAGCGAAAGAAATCTGATAAGACCCTAAGGTTTTATCATAAGCAAAGAAGAGAAAATGGGATGATCACTTCGAGGGGATCGACCTCCTTGATCACTTCAAGGGGATTGGCCTCCTAGGGTTTGTCAAAAGACTGAATATTCTTTCTCATTGATTGCCAAAATGTAGGTACATCCCTATTTATAGAGTTCTGACTTTAACTGAACTAAACAAACTTAATCAATAAGTGTAAAAAATAAAAGAAAAGCATAGAAAATAAAAGGATCTTAATAATTTTGCATCCTTCAGTTCAGCCTTGTCCTCAAGGCTGAGCAGCATCAAATTCTGGAAACTTCTCCTTTAGCACGTTGTAGGACTCCCAAGTGGCATCTTCCTTTGGTAAGTTGGCCCATCGCACCAGCACTTCAGTTACAGGATGTCTGCGGTACATTACAACTCGTTGATCAAGTATGGCTTATGGTTGAGCTTGAACTTCTCCAATAGTAGAAGTGTCGGGCAAATGGCGCTACACTATCACATCTTCACCCAACTTCCTCTTAAGGTATGAAACATGAAAGATTAGATATATTTTAGAGCTAGTAGGCAAATCCAAGCAATAGGCAACAGGTCCAATGTGTTCTAATACCTTATAAGACTCAAAAAATCGAGAAGACAGCTTCATGGAAGACCGGACCTTAAGAAGTTTGCTTGTAGGGTTGAAGTCGAAGGAAAACCTAATCATCCATGGTAAATTCTTGTTCACTTCGGTGTTTATCAGCTTGTTATTTCATTCTTGCTTGTGTAGTTGTGAGGTTATCCTTTAAAAGCTAAATAATCTTGTTTCTATCCATCAATTCCTTGTCCACTTGATTAACTTTAGAAGAACCGGGTATATATTTTATAATTGTAGGTGAGGGTTGACCATAAACTACTTCAAATAGAGTCATTTTAATATAAGAATGGTAAGAGGTATTATACCACCACTCCACCTAGGGAATACATTTAATCAATTCCTTCGACTTGTTGCTAGTAAAGCATCAGAGGTAATTTTCTAGGCATATGTTTAACACTTCAGTTTGCCCATCTGTTTGTGGATGATAAGAAATGCTCATATTCAGTTGAGTGTCCTATAAATAGAAAAGTTAGTTTTGTCTAGAAGGAGCTAGTAAAAACCTTGTCTCTATCACTAATAATGGAATAGGGACTCCCATGCAATTTAGCTATGTTTTCCACAAAAATACGAGCAACACTTGTAGCAATATAAGGATGTCGTAAAACACAGAAATGAGCATACTTTGTAAGCCTATCCACGACTACAAGTATAGTACTTTTTCCTTGAGATGGTGGGAGTCCGTCAATGAAATCCATAGATATGTCTGTCCAAGTAGCATCAGGAATAAGGAGGGGCTATAGCAAGCCTAGGGTGGCTACTGTCTCACTTTTATGACATTGGCAAATATCACATTCTGCAACAAATTTCTTGATAAAATTTTTCATACTTTTCCAGTAAAAAGTTGTCAAACTCATTTATAAGTGTGGAGAAATCCCAATTGACCAACAATTGGTCATGAATGGAACTCCTTCAGAATTATCTTCTGAAAAGAAAAATGTGAGGCAATAACTATTTAGGATTTATAGCGCAAGTCCACTAAATCCCAACTATAATTTGGGATAAAACCTAGGGCTTCTTCTAATTTTTTAGTGATATTTTGGATCTTAGGATCATTTGACAATTTCCTTCTGATAACTTCTAAAGTCTCGCAAATCGGAATAGAAATAGCTACTAGTTCAGCTTGTTCTAGAAGGCATGAGAGGGCATCTAGTACTAAATTCTCACTTCCCTTTTTATAAATGATCTCATAATTGAATCCCAATAGCTTTGTGACCCATTTCTACTGCTCTAAAAAGAGATCTTTTACTCTAGAAAATATTTGAGGCTTTTGTGATCAGTGTGTATTTGAAACCGCCAACATATTAGGTAGGGTCTCCATTTTGTGATTTCATGTATAATGGCTAGCATCTCCTTGTCATAAATAGATAAACTCAGATGGGAAGGGAAAAGAGCCTTACTAGCGTAAGCAATAGGCTGGCCTTCCTACATTAATACATCCCCTATTCCAGCTCCAGAAGCATCAGATTTAATCATAAACAACTTATTAAAATTAGGTAGAGCAAGTGCTAGTGTAGTAATCATTACAATTTTTAAGAAATGAAATGCCTGAGTTGCCTCTTCTGACCATCTGAATGCATCTTTCTTCAGTAATGACGTCAAGGGGGCACTGATTTTGCCATAATTCTTCATAAACTTTCGATGATAGCCCGTTAGTCCCAAGAACCCCCTTAAAGCTTTGATTGAATTTGGAATTGGCTAGTCTGTCATCACTTGGATTTTTGAAGGATCAATTGTAACACTCATTTGAGATATGAAATGGCCGAGGTACTCAACCTCCGGTTGCCCAAAACTGCACTTGGATATCTTGACAAAAAGACCATGCTCATGAAGAATATTAAAGACAATTCATAAATGTAATAAATGATTTTCTAGGGAAGGACTGTATATTAAAATATCATCGAAGAAAACCAAAATAAACTTATGAAGATGAGCCCAAAATATATCATTCATTAAACTCTGGAAGGTAGTGGGCACATTAGTTAACCTAAATGGCATTACTAGAAACTCATAATGGTTGTTATGTGTCTTGTAGATAGTTTTCTGAATATCACTTTCATGTACTCTGATTTGATGATAGCTTGATCATAAGTCCGATTTAGTGAAAACCTGAGCTCCTCCTAATCCGTCCAATAGTTCATAAACTACTGGAATAGGATATTTATCTTTCATTGCAATGCTGTTGAGTGCTCAATAGTCGACATACATCTGCCATGAACCATCCTTCTTTCTAACTAGTAAGACTGGGGAGGAATATGGGCTAACACTAGCTCGTATAACTCCTATTTTGAGCATCTCTGTGACAATCCTCTATATTTCTGCCTTTTGGAAATGTGGATATCTATAGGGTCGAACTTTGGTTGGTGCTTTCCTGGGTAATAGTGGGATCTAATGATCATGACGTCTAAGAGGTGGAAGTCCATGTGGCTTTGCAAATATATCTGTAAACTCTATAAACAATGATTCAATATTTCCAATCGGGATGTTCACTATCGTTTCCTTTTCAATGTTATGCAATTATACCAAGAATCCAATGTGTATCATCTATAGAACTCACTCCATCTGATGGCTAGTGATAGTTGTAACCTTACCTCCGCGTCTTCCCTTGAGAGTCACCTACTTTCCATTAATAAAGAACTTCATAATTAGTTTAGAAAAATTACAGGAGACATCACCTAGTGTTGATAGCCATTTTATTCTGAGAACCACTTTATAGTCTTCCAAGGGTAATAAGAAAAATCCATAAGTAATTCTTAGCCTTGCAAAGTCAGTTTTATCTTTGAGCACTTGCTGTCACAAGTTAAAATCTATCCATCGGTGACATTGACTTCAAATTTGTCACAACATTCGATGTGGTAAGCTAATCAGGTTGTAACTTTTCTATCCATAAAATTATTAGTGCTACCCGTATCAATCAAAATAGTAATAGGTTGGTGTTTCAGAGTTCTCCCAATTTTCATAGTTTATGGGTTAGAGTAGCCAGCCAATACAGGTACTGTATATGTGATGGCTTCAATATCTTCATCAGTTTCCATACCTTCATGATCAGAATCTAACACTTCTACTTCTGGTTCCTCCTCGATCGGTTCAATATCAAAAGTCTTTCTTGTTTGTATCGGTGCTCCTTACTCTACTTTTCATCACAATGACAGCACAAACCCTTCGCTGATCTTTCTTTGAGTTCTTCTCGGATTAGCCTGTGAGTGTTAGGATTTTGACTAGGAGTAGATAAGGTGGGCTGCCTATTGATCACCTATTTATTGGCACCTCTATTTCGATGATATTCCACACTGATTATTTTCTCATGCAGGCATGCAAATGAAATCGCAGCTATTATAATGTGGGGTTGACGAGCCTTAACCTCACACCGGTTCTCTAGAATAAGCCCTTCAATAAATGTACCTAGAAGTTATCGTTCTGACCAATCTCCAGCTTGGTTGGACAATCTTTCAAACCTACTCTGATATTCCAACATTGTAGAAGTCTAATGAATTTTGTCGAGCTGGGGCCATCAACATTCTCATATTCGGATGGGCCAAAGTGAACAAGAGGCCCTCTTTTTAACTACTCCCACGAAGGAACTCCGTGGCTAGTTTTGTATCAATCGTACCACTAGATTGCATCTCCATCAAGCTGGATTGAAGCCACTTCTATCTTAGATTCTTCTGGGGTTTTATGAAAAAAAAAAAAAAAATTCGCCCTAGTGATCCAATTGATCGGATCCCCATCTTCCCATCATGGAAATTCTACCTTAATGCGTGGATAGTGTGTGTCACAATCCTGGGGCCCTTTTCCTATACTCCCAATCTATTCAACATAGAACTTGAGATCCCATCTTGTCGAAACCCACTAAAGTGCTCCAATAAGCTCTTTTTGAAATCATGAAGGGTTTCTTGTAGCCGATTCTTAATTCCGGTTTCTAACACTTCCATTTGTGCTTGCATTGAGTTATTAGCAACCATTATGTATGACTGCAAATTGGTAATCTATAATTCTTGTTTCTGATATATGGTCAAGGGCATCCACACTATGGATGCAAAGCTACCGAGTAAATGGATGCCAAGGGCAGTGTTGCGGTCACTACAAGGAGGAAGAGGTGCTGCCCTGTGTTTCAGTCACTACGTGAGATGAGAGTGTCGAGGGCTATAAGGTGATGGTTGCAACTGCTATGACTCAAGGGAGAGATCATAGAACAGTCGAGTTGAGATTGCAAGGATGGCAACCGGCAGCGAAGGCAACGGAGGCAAAATAAGAGGGAGGTGGTGTTAAAGTGGTTGGGGTTGAGGCTGTAGCGGAGAATAGGAATCGACAATGGCACTACAGGGAACAAGCCAATTGGTGATTTGTCCTCTTTCCATCACCAGAGCAAGGGGGAGGCTATGAGGGTCATGGTTGGGTGGTGAGCGGCATCATCGTTGGCTGGGCAGTAGCGGCAACAGTGGTGGCAACTAGCATTAGTAGCAGCAAAGGGACTAGTGTTAGAACCCTTATAGATTCTAAGCTTGGGGTAGATCTCTTTAGGAGATCAGTCTCCTTGGAACTCTATAGTGGTTCCTTCCTCTAAGTTGCTGCTCAAAGGCCACAGAAAAGATTCATATATTGTTTATCAAAAGAGGATGAATACATGACTATTTATAGGGTTTCTAAACCCTAACTCCTAATAGGACTCCTACTCAAGACTCCTACTTCTACTGGTAAGTTCGCCCATTATATTAGCACTTCAGTAATGAGTCATTGTCATTGAGTCATGATCCGTCGATCAATAATGGGCACTCAATTGGGTCTGGAGTTCTGCTTCGGTAGTCATATTTGGTGGGTGTCTTTAGGCTATCTCCAAGCATTTGTTTACCACTTCCGTCTAGCCGTCGGTTTGTGGGTGATACACCATACTCCTTTTCAATATAGTGCCCTACATATGAAATAACTCTGTCTAAAATCTGCTCGTGAAGATGCAAGTAGAATTTGGCACAAGCATAATGCGTTCCTTATAGCGTAATTCTTTTGAGTTCCAATTGTAATGAGCCACGGAGTTTGGTGCTTCCTCTAATTTTTTTATAATCTTATTGGTCTCCGGATCATCCTGCCATTCCCTCTTAATATCCTTAAGGAAGTCATAGGTTAAAAGTGAAATGGCCGAAAATTCAACTTGCTTGGGTAGCCGTGAAAGCACATATGCAATGACATTCTTTTTCCCCTTTTTGTAAGTTATTTCATAATCATATCAAAAAGCTTTGTTACCCATTTTTGCTACTTGGGGGAAGATATCTTCTACTCCAAGAAATATTTTTGGCTTTTATGGTCGGTTTTGATTTGAAAGTGTCGCCCATTCAAGCACAATCTCCATTTGGCCACCACATGTACAATCACAAGCATCTCCTTGTCAGAAATAGTCATTTTGAGATGGGAAAGAGATAATGCCTTACTAGTATAAGCGAGGGAGCAGCCATCTTGCATTAGTACAACACTAATTCCGACTCCGAAGGTATCAGCTTTAATAACTAAAGTCTTGCCGAAGTCGAGCGTTGTCGTTACTACGGCTTCACGTTCGTCGAAGGCAGTGGTGGCTTTGTTTGCCATTGGAAAGCATCTTTTTTTAGTAAGGAAGTAAGTGGTGCACTGATCTTTCCATAGTTTTTCATGAACTTGTGATTGTAGCCTATTAAACTGAGAAAGCCACGTAACAATTTTATGTTCCTCGAGGTCGGCCAGTTTTGCATTGCTCCAATTTTGGAGGGGTCCACTGCCACACCTTCCTCTAATATTATTGAATCTCGGATTTTGATGATGAAACTAATTGATTGTGTTTAGATGTTTAACTGCATTTTGAGTGATGCAGGTCTACTCGATTAGGATTAGACAGTTGACGCAAGAGGAATTGACGTTGTGCCGGAGTAGATCACGTTAGGATATTGGATGGTAGAACACTTCGGACATCGGGCATCGGGCCAAGGAGAGCGGAATTGCACCAAGGATATCGGGGTTATGGAGGTCAACCGCTGATTGGGCAACAACCCGCAAGAGTGGACGATGCACTGAAGAATCGGATGAAGCGCCAACCAATGACGTGCCAGACAACAAAATGTCAATTCACGTTGTAATAATTGTCTAGATCGGAGTAGAGTTTTGGCTTGTGTGTGCAGGATTAACTACGATAACGATGAAGACATAAAGCGAAACAAAGTGCTGGAGTCAAGCGCGAAGGATTCGTTGGGAGTTCGAGAGTCCGACGGAAGTCTGAAGGTTCGTCGAGAATGCTGCCGGAACTAGCTGAGAAAGAGTAGGGAGCTTGCGGAAGGGTTTTCGGAAGCTCACCAGAATGTACGTCGGAAGTTCGCGGACCTCACTGAGAAAGATCGTAGCTTGCCGAAGAAGCTCATTGGAACTCGCCAAGATCAAATCGTGAAGTCTAGGAGCTTGCTGGGAGTCCGCAGAATGGCTTACGAGAGTTTCTCGGAAGACCACTGGAAGTTCACCGGAAGAAGTCTTGACTTGTGGACTTTGTAATAGCTTAGGAAATGTCTTTAAATTCGTAGTTAGCAAGTTAATTAGGGTTGAGATTAGGTGTTAATCTTATAACCCAAGTAGGGGCTAATTGGGCTCGAGTTCGGACTGGTTTGGGCCAAGTTTGGAGCCCAACCAGTGAGCTGAAATAGCGTAGGCGGTGGCACCGCCAGACTAGGCAGTGGTGGCACCGCCCAGGACCCGAAAGGTTGGGCGGTGGAACCGCCGGACTGGGCGGTGGTACCGCCTAGCACCCGAGCTAGGCGGTGGCACTACTGGTCTGGGCGGTGGCACCGCCCAGCACCCTGAAGAGCTAGGCGGTGGCACTGCTGGACTGGGCGGTGGCACCGCCCAGTACACTGTAAGTGTCAAAACTAACAAGCGGTGGCACCACCACTGATAGGCAGAGGCACCGCTAGCTTCGGGAACCGAAGAGAATTCAAATTTTGGAGCCCAAATTTGAATCCTCTTGAGGCCTATAAATACCCCTCAATTCTCAGCAGAGATAACAACTTTTGAGAAGCAATAGATTGAGATAAAAGCCTTAGCAAAGTCTTTAGTAAGTCTTATTTTCAATTGCTTGATTGTTCACCTCCTTCTTTCTCGTTGAAACTTTGTAAGAGTGTGAACCACTTGTAAAAAGTTGTAAGAGGGGTATTTGTCGTTCCCCTTCAAAGTGATTTGCTAGTGGAAGTTGGGAGCCTCATCGAAGAAGGCTTCGCAAGTGGATGTAGGTCATTTTGACCGAACCGCTTTAAAATTGGCGTGTTCACTGGTTTGCATTTATTTATTGCACTTTACCTTATTGCAAATCTTTATAAGTGCTTTACTTCCTCATTACTTTTGCTACACACATTTACGAACACGCTTTCAAGTTAAGCACTTCCGAGTTCGGTTTTTATCATACGAAAAAGTTTCCAAAATCGATGTTTTAATCTGCTACACTAATTCACCCCCCCCTTTTAGTGCCGCTCCGATCCTAACAATTGGTATCAGAGCCCGGTATTTCTCATTTCGGATTTACACCCGAGAGAAATGGCTCTTCATGGCTTTCAAGAGGGCTTTTCGGTTTTTCGTCCACCGTTGTTTAATGGATTGGACTACACTTATTGGAAAACTCGAATGAGAGTTTTCTTGATTTCTATGAATTTGGATTTATGGAATATTGTTGAAAACAGTTTTCAACTTCCTTCTAAACCGATGAACGAATGTTCGGATTTGGAGAAGAAGCATTTTTCTTTAAACGCAAAGGCTACGAATGCCTTATTTTGCGCTTTGGACAAAAATGAGTTCAATCGGATTTCTATGTGTGAAACGGGTTTTGATATTTGGCGAACACTTGAAATCACACACGAGGGAATTAGTAGAGTCAAAGACTCGAAAGTTAACATTTTTTTGCATGATTTTGAGCTTTTTCGAATGCAACCAAGCGAGACTATAGGTGACATGTACACCCGTTTCACGGATGTCGTCAATAATCTAAGACTTCTTGGTAAATCTTTTTCGAATTTTGATCTCGTAAGCAAGATCTTAAGATCCCTTCCAAAAAGGTGGGATCCTAAAATAACCATAATACAAGAGATAAAAAATTTAAATGATTTTCCATTAGAAGAATTAATCGGGTCATTAATGACCTATGAAATGACACTTTTGGAACATTTTAAACCCGATGAGCACTTGAACCACCTTCCAAAGAATAGGAAGGATTTGGAACTCCAGACAAATGAATACCACTTGAGCGATGACTCAAGTGATGAGGACAATGATGAACTTGAACTTCGAACACTAAATCTTAATAAGTTTATTAAACAAAAATCTAAAATAAACAATGAACTTGATTGGAGGAAGAGGCCAAAGAAGAGGAAGGCAACCAAGGATGAATCAAGAACTTCCAAAGGTGAAACGGCGAATTGGGCTTTGACGGGCTTCGACTACAAGGTAAGTAACTCAACTCCCTTAATTTATTTTGAAATTACTTGATGTTTTCCATGATGCATCTTTTTTTTTGAATAATTATTTTTCTTGAAAATTGCATGTTTTATGTTAATGGAATAAAAAGTTAGATATAAATCTAATGATTGTCAACCTAGTGAGATTAATCTTATATATGTACTTGAGAAGCAAGAATGTGTATTTTGATTATTTTCATATTGCTTTTCAATGAAGATGCATGACTTTTGTATGAAAGGCTTGATATTTTTTATGTACATTATCTTTGTTTTTCAAACATGATGTATGGTTTTGACATAAGAACAAAAATTTGAGCATGCTATTATAAAATCAATCATATAAATTAAAACTAAAGAAGTTTTAGGTATCTATAAGAATCATTCAAAATTATGTTCAATGAAACCTTGCTTAATGTTGTAATGAAAATATTGAAGTTTTGATACCATGATATAACGATTTTATGCATAAAATTTTAAAGTTATACATGATGATTTTTGTGATTTATTGGTCTTGATGGTTTTATGACGAAATTCATTTTTCGATTCTAAACGTTGATGCATGTTTTTATTTGACATAAATGAAAAAGCATGCTAACATGAAATCAATCACTTAAAATGAAACACTTAAAAAAGGGGAAAAATATATTATCAATGAAATCATGAATCTATTTATGTTATGAATTTTGTGAACCTTAAAAATGATTTTGATGATTTAAATTTTAAATGAGTTTTATCAAAATCATGATCTTGATTTCTTGGAATAACATGAGATTTCCTTTGACGATCATTTTGATTATTTAAAAGGAGATTTGTCGAAATGATTCATGGAATTTTGGATTCATGAATTGATCCTTCATTTGTTTATGAGATGGTTGAAATCTTTGTATCTTTGAATTCTTTCCCTTCTCCCTTCGATTTTTAAATTTATACATGTTATATATTGAAGATTTGAAACCATGTTTTGATATCATGCATACCTAAGAAATGTTGATTTGACAAATTGAATGAATTGAAAATGAATGATGAATTTTCTCTTGGATATTACTTGTGATATTTTTTATGAATCATTATCTTGATTTCTCGATATTTGATATATGAAATTTTATAATGAATCAAGATTTTTCTTTAATCAATCTTCTAAGATTTTCTTTTGATCATTTATGAGGAGGTTCTTCAAAAAGAAATCATGCCTTTTGGTATACACATATTCTAATCCTTTATGATATGATTTTTATGCAATTGCTTGTGTTCATGAAAATATTCATCTCATCACCCAATTAATTCTTCTTGATATTCCTAATATGATGAAATGAAATTATGCATGAAATACAAATGAGAAGTTAATTATCATGCATGATAGGACGTAATGAACTTTAACATTTAGATACCATCATTTGAAAAGCTATGATCATGTTGCCAAAATAATATATCATGAATGCTTGAATACCATGTATAATATGCTCATAATGATGATTGATTTATTTGTATCACGCATGAAAAATGAAAGGTATAGTTTTGAAATTGTGCAATTTGAAAATATGATGATGAATCTTGTGATTTACGTATTATTGATTTTTATCAAAATGGAAGTGCCTTATTGATCTTTATTGTAATAAATCTTACACTTTCGGTTTTAAATATGATACATGTTTTTTATTTGGCATAAATGAAATAAAATCATATGAATTGAAACAACTAAAAAGAGGAAAATGTTTTTTTTCTTAAAAAAAAAATATTTTTCTCTATCTTATTGATCTCATGATGTGTAGACTAAAATAATGATTGGAATATTGATGTAATTATAAATGATGATTTGATAATATGCATGAAATACTCTTGATATTATTTTGATGCATACAAATGAAAAGTTTTGATCATGCATGGTAGGATATAATTTGACAAGTTGATACCATCATGATATGAAACATTTATGATTTACAATGATCCATGCAATACTTGTGCTTTCTAATTATGATGTGATGTATTGCATATGATGTAAATCATGATTTAAAATACTATGAATTGTTGCTAAAATGATGTATTATAAATGTTGATTTAATGTTTTGTGTCATGAATGCTCTAAATGATGAATGTTTGGTATTATGATCAAAATGTTTATAAATAGTTAAAAAGTTTAGTATCATGTATGATATCCTCATAATGTTGATCGATTTATTCAATATCGTGCATGAATGAAATATAAGGTTTTTGAAAATGTGTATATTATAATTTGAAAATATAATGATGCACAAATAAGATTGATACTTACCTTTGTCATAATTGATGTAAAGGGTCTTCCCTTCTTTTTGACAATGACAAAGGGGGAGATAGCTAATTTGTACAAGTCAAGAAGATGCAAAAACTTGATTGCTAGCTTGCCTATCTTAAGTAGCAAAGATTGCTAACTTGCTTATTTCAAGAAGCAAAAGTTGTCTTCTTGAATATCACTATCTTGCCTATCTCAATAAGCAAAACATGCTAACGTGCACATCTAGCAAACTTGTATATTTTAAAAAGCAAGGGTTGCTTTCTTGAACATCTTAAAACTGCTAGCTTGCATGTTCTAAAAATATTGTAAAATTTGCTGGCTTGTTTGTTATAGAAATTGCTATCATACTAACTTGCATATCTATGATGATAGCAAAATTGCATAATGATAAAACTAGGAGATTATGTTAATTATGCAATGTGTTGAACTTGGATATTTCAAAAACCTGTAAATTACAATAGGAAGCAAGAATCCTGGGCTTACACAAGAAAGCTATCTTGCATTTGCTTTCTGTTAGGACTCTAGCTAGGAGAGTCCTAATTGATAGGGGCAATCATGTAAAACCTACCTAAGCCGACCCTTATTAAAGATGTGAAGAGGCCGGCTAGGGTTTGAAGGTTATTTCTTAAAGAAAAATTAGGAGTTGTAAAGGAATAGGAGTCTTGAGTAGGAGTCCTATTAGGAGTCTTGAGTAGAAGTCTTAATTGAGTAAGAGTCTTGAGTAAGAGTCCTATTAGGAGTTAGGGTTTAGACACCCTATAAATAGTCATGTATTCATTCTCTTTTGATAAGCAATAGATGAATCTTTTCTGCAGCCTTTGAGCAGCAACTTGGAGGAAGGAACCCCTATAGAGTTCCAGGAGGCCGATCCCCTAAAGAGATCAACCCCAAGCTTAGAATCTGCAAGGGTTCTATCACTTGGTATCAGAGCAGCGTTCTTGGCATCTCGCTGCCCTTCCACAGCCATCCATCATCCCTTCCACAGCCGCCCAAAGCAATTCCCACAATTGCTTAAAAGATCGTCGCCAAATTCCACGGTCATCTCCACCCCCGCAGATCATTCTTTGATCTCCCCGTGAATTGCAACAGGTTCTAGTTTCATACCTTACCGCTGCTGCAATTTAGTTATCCTTATTCAAAAATCCAAAAAAAAAAAAATTGTTCCTATATTGCTGCATAAACTTTTCGTCGCAAAGTTTTCATCTCTACGACGAAAGATACATTGCAGAATTCTAACCGCATAACACAGTCTATTTGATCTTGCTACTGCATTTTTTCTATTCAAATCTCTACGAAATTTTTATGACATAATTGACACTTCCTAAAGGCAGATTTCTCTTTGGTTTTGTCAAAAAATTCCTAATATAAACCATTGATCTTTTACATCTAATCTGCTATACTTAAAAATCTGCACTATAAAATTTCAGCCGCATAGCATAGTTTGTTTGATCTTGCTACTGCATTTTTTCTATCTAAATGTCTATGAAATTTTTATGATAGATTTGATACTTCCTAATAGAGGATTTCCTTTTGGTTTTATCAAAAAATTCTCAATATAAACCACTAGTCTTTTACGTCCAATCTGCTATACTTGAAAATCTGTGCTGCAGAAAATTTCAGCCGCATATTGTTGCCTTAACCGATCTATTTGTAATCTTTTTTGAACGAAATTTCTTCTACACTTTATAGATCATCTTGGCTTCCATCTAAGATTGATCTATTGAGGAATTCATCTCTAAAAACAATTTTGTGTTGCTGTAAATTTTCGTCGCAAACCGCTGAAATTTTTCGACGAGAATTCTGCTATCGCAACTTGCACCAATTTCTTTGCTGTTATACTGCCGAAATTTTCTTGATTAAATTGGACATACTTACTGTCATATACACTGAGATTTTGCTATCAATTCCCTCCTCAAATCTCTCAAGTTTTTTGTGGAAATTTCGTTGAGAAACCACTGTTTCTTCGACGACAATTCTACTCTTACAAGACAACACAATTCTGCAGCAAACTTCCACTGATTTCTATCAAACCTTTGCTGCCATCTATCATAGATCTAAAACTTTCATCCACAGCTCTAAAACTCCACCAAACCACACCCTCAAACTACACCCAAAACGGCCACAAAACAAGCCTAAACCGCAGCCTACATCCACCAATCCACCAACCCTTTTGACCATCACTTCTCTCAACCCATACTTGCCTTTAACCCGACAACAAAAGAGAGATCTAAACATCACAAATTTGGAGACATATTCTATGGCATCTAGGGAGGCAATCAATGCTAAATTCGAAGCCTTGGAGGCGTGAATGGAGGATAAGATTCGGACTCTCTTTACCGAACTCAGTTTGGGCCGACCACTAAGCTCGAAGAAATCACATCAAGGAGAGAGCTCTAACCAATCGCACCAAGCCCGAAGAGATGACTTCCAAGAGAGGAGAGGTTCAATGACTGATCTCAACTATCCACGAATGAGGGTGGACTTCCCTAGATGGGAAGAAGGAGACCCGATTGGTTGGATCTCGCGTGCGGAGCGATATTTTTGGTACCACAAAACTGTGGATGCATCTATGGTGAAAATTGCAGCTATACATCTTGAAGGGGATGCCATACAATGGTTTCACTGGTTTAAATATGCTCATGGAGTTCTCTCATGGCGACAATTCAAAGAAGGACTATTGATCCGCTTCGGACCAACCGATTACGAGAACATTGACGTTCTAGCAAAGATCCGACAAACCTCTACCGTTCGGGAGTACCAAACCAGGTTTGAAATGTTATCTAATCAAACTCATGATTGGTCTCAAAAACAGCTATTGGGGACCTTCATTGAGGGCTTGAAGCCGGAGATCCGGGGAGAAGTTCAAGCACGACAACCGTACACGCTTATGGCAGCCATCTCTTTCGCACGACATCAAGAGGAGCGATTGAACCATGAAGCTCAGAGGACTAGGATCGCTTCTCAACCTACAATGCAGAAGCCCTCAGCCCCCCCTACTATCAACCGAGTCCCTACACCAAAAATGACGACAAGAGAAGAGCTTCAGGAGCGATCTACGGAGGAGTTATGTTGGCACCGCGACGAGCCGTGGAGCCGCGAGCATCACTGTAGAAAAGGGAGACTTCTTATGATTAAACTAGTAGAAGAAGAGGTCATTGAATATCAAGAAGAGAGCCTTGATAATAAAGAAGAAGATGCAGAAGAAGAGCCACAACCGACCGAAGTTATGGTGCATGCACTAGCTGGCTACTCAAACTCGCAAACGATGAAAGTTGAAGGCCTTCTCAAACAACAATCGATCACTGTTCTCATCGACATGGGCAACACTAATAACTTTCTAGATAGTAAAGTTACTGTCCGGATGGCCTTACCTATCGAGTATTACAGCAGGTTTGACGTCAAGTTCACCGACGGACGGATTTTGAAGTGTGATCATAGGCGCCCGCAAGAGAAACTATTACTGCAGGAACAAGAGATAATTGGAGATTTCTTCCTCCTCCCTCTTGATGATCATGAGGCTATGCTCAAAATTGAATGGTTGACAACATTAGGTAATATTTTCTGGAATTTTATGAAACTAATTTTGAGATTTTACAGTAAAGAGAAACAGGTGATTCTACATGGGAAACGTGGGGGCGACGTAATGACGATTTGCACACAACAAATGGAGAATGTTTTGCATAAAGCATGCAGCGGCTTTTTGGTACAACTTGAGCAGCAAACTAAGGGAGAGCCAATAGAATTTGAAGATCCAAACCTACTTCCTTTGCTTGCTGAATTTTCAGATATATTTGATGAACCGCGCAACCTACCTCTTGCCCGTCGGCATGATCATTGTATATCGATTCTTCTGGGCAAACCTCCTGCAAATACTTGGCTATATCAACATTCATATCTGCAGAAGGATGAAATAGAAAGGATTGTAAAAGAGATGCCCGAAACAGGAGTTATTTGGCCAGGTTGCAGCCCCTACTTTTCACTGGTGCTCTTCGTACGAAAGAAGGACGAAACATGGCGAATGTGCATTGATTACCGAACCCTCAACGGCATAACCATCAAGGAAAAATACCCTATTCCAATAGCAGATGAATTGCTAGATGAAAGGGAGCACAAATCTTCACAAAGCTGGACCTTCGATCCGGGTATCATCAGATATGAATGTGCAAAGAAGAGATACCGAAAACCGCCTTTTGAAGACACAACGGCCACTACGAATTTTTGCTTTCATCACCAGAAGGTGGAATATCTTGGGCATATCATATCAGAGGAAGGTGTGACAGTGGACCCCTCCAAAATTGGAGCAATGCAAAACTGGCTGACCTCGAGGAATATAAAATTGCTACGTGGCTTTCTCGGTTTAATAGGCTACAATCGCAAGTTCATGAAAAACTATGGAAAGATCAGTACACCACTTATTTCCTTACTGAAAAAAGATTTCTTCCAATGGTTGGACAAAGCCTCCGCTGCCTTCGACAAACTTAAGGCAGCCATGACGACGACGCCGGTGCTAGCACTACGAAATTTCAGCCGACCCTTCATTATTGAGGTCGATGCATCTGGAATCGGAATTGGAGCCATTCTCATGCAAGATGGTCGACCACTCACATACACTAGCAAGACATTGTCTCCCTCCTATCAAAAAATGTCAACATATGATAAGGAGATGCTCGCTATTGTGCACGCAGCAACAAGGTGGAGACCCTACTCGATCGGTCGACGATTTCAAATTAAAACTGACCATAAAAGCCTCAAGTACTTTTTGGAGCAAAAGATATCATCCCCTGAGCAGCAAAAATGGGTAACAAAACTTCTTGGATTTGATTATGAAATAACTTACAAAATGGGGAAAGAGAATGTTGTTGCAGATGCGCTTTCACAACTACCTGAGCAAGCTGAATTTTTGGTCGTTTCACTTTCGACAAGCAACTTCCTTGAGGATATTAAGATGGAATGGCAAGAAGATCCAGAGACTAATAAGATTATAAAAAAATTGGAGGAAGCACTAAACTCTGTGGCTCATTACAATTGGGACTCAAAAGAATTACACTATAAAGGACGCATTGTGCTTATGACAAATTCTACTTGTATCTTCACGAGCAGATTTTGGACAAAGTTATTCCATATGCAGGGTACTAAATTGAGAAGGAGTGCAATATCACCCACAAATTGACAGCCAGACGAAAGTTATAAATAGGTGCTTGGAGACAGCCCAAAGCCACCCACCAAATATGACTACTCAAGGAGAACTCCAGACCCAGCCAAGTGTCATTATTAATCAACGGATCGTGACTCAACGACGACGACCCACTACTGAAGTGGTAAAACAGTGGGTGAACCTACCAACAGAAGATGCCACTTGGGAGAACTATGACGACTTGAAAATCAAATTCCCAAAATTCATGAATCGTCAGCCTCGAGGACAAGGCTGATTTGAAGAGGGCGGGTCTGTTAGGACTCTAGCTAGGAGAGTCCTAATTGATAGGGGCAATCATGTAAAACCTACCTAAGTCGACCCTTATTAAAGATGTGAAGAGGCCGGCTAGGGTTTGAAGGTTATTTCTTAAAGAAAAATTAGGAGTTGTAAAGGAATAGGAGTCTTGAGTATGAGTCCTATTAGGAGTCTTGAGTAGAAGTCTTAATTGAGTAAGAGTCTTGAGTAAGAGTCCTATTAGGAGTTAGGGTTTAGACACCCTATAAATAGTCATGTATTCATCCTCTTTTGATAAGCAATAGATGAATCTTTTCTGCAGCCTTTGAGCAGCAACTTGGAGGAAGGAACCCCTATAGAGTTCCAGGAGGCCGATCCCCTAAAGAGATCAACCCCAAGCTTAGAATCTGCAAGGGTTCTAACACTTTCAAAATTTTTGCTAGCTTGTATGTAGCAAAACTTGCATATCGGAAAAATTGCTAGCTTGTAGTCTAAAGAGAAGCAAATAGTTGCTATCTCAAGAAAAGCAAACATGCTAAACTTGCACATCTTTAATTGCTAAATTGCATGATGATAAAATTGGATACTATGTTTATTATGCAATAATTAGAACTCATATCTCTAAACACATAAGAGTTGGGACTTCTCCTTTTTGTTGATGACAAAGGGGGAGAAGTAAGTTGATGACATGCATAATTTGATCATGACATGTTGCTTGGATTTTTGAATCCAAGAGTTTCTATCAATATGGCATATTGATAGGGGGAGTTTGTTTAAACTTTGGGGAGTTAAGGTTAACTCCGGTAGTCATTAATTAGTTGTCATCATCAAAAAGGGGGAGATTGTTGAATCTCGGATTTTGATGATGAAACTAATTGATTGTGTTAAGATGTTTAACTGCATTTTGAGTGATGCAGGTCTACTCGATCAGGATTAGACAGTTGACGCAGGAGGAATTGACATTGAGCCGGAGGAGATCACTTTAGGATATTGGACGGTAGAACGCTTCGGACGTCGGGCATCGGGCCAAGGAGAGCGGAATTGCACCAAGGATATTGGGGTTACAGAGGTCAACCGCTGATTGGGCAACAACCCGCAAGAGTGGACGATGTACTGAAGAATCGGACGAAGCGCCAACCAATGACGTGCCGGGCAACAGAATGTCAATTCGCATTGTAATAATTGTCTAGATCGGAGTAGAGTTTTGGCTTGTGTGTGCAGGATTAACTACGATAACGATGAAGACATAAAACGAAACAAAGTGCCGGAGTTAAGCACGAAGGATTCATTGGGAGTTCGAGAGTCCGACGGAAGTCTGAAGGTTCGTCGGGAATGCTGCCGGAACTAGCCGAGAATGAGTAGGGAGCTTGCCGAAGGGTTTTCGAAAGCTCGCCAGAATGTAAGTCGAAAGTTCGCGGAGCTCACCGAGAAAGATCGTAGCTTGCCAAAGAAGCTCATCGGAACTCGCCAAGATCAAATCGTGAAGTCTAGGAGCTTGCCGAGAGTCCGCAGAAGGGTTTCCGAGAGTTTCTCGGAAGACCGCCGGAAGTTCGCTGGAAGAAGTCTTGACTTGTGGACTTTGTAATAGCTTAGGAAATGTCTTTAAATTCATAGTTAGCATGTTAATTAGGGTTAGGATTAGGTGTTAATCTTATAACCCAAGTAGGGGTCAATTGGGCTCGAGTTAGGACTGGTTTGGGCCAAGTTTGGAGCCCAACCAATGAGCTGAAATAGTGTAGGCGGTGGCACCGCCAGACTAGGCGGTGGCACCGCCCTGGACCCGAAAGGTTGGGCGGTGGAACCGCCGGACTGTGCGGTGGCACCGCCCAGCACCCGAGCCAAGCAGTGGCACCGCTGGTTTGGGCGGTGGCACCACCCAGCACCTTGAAGAGCTAGGCGGTGGCACCGCCCAGTACACTGTCAGTGTCAGAACTAACAAGCGGTGGCATCATCACTGACACGCGGTGGCACCACTAGCTTCGGGAATCGAAGAGAATTCAAATTTTGGAGCCCAAATTTGAATCCTCTTGAGGCCTATAAATACCCCTCAATTCTCAGCAGAGATAATAACTTTTGAGAAGCAATAGATTGAGATAAAAGCCTTAGCAAAGTCTTTAGCAAATCTTGTTTTCAATTGCTTGAGTGTTCACCACCTTCTTTCTCGTTAAAACTTTGTAAGAGTGTGAACCACTTGTAAAAAGTTGTAAGAGGGGTATTTGTCCTTCCTATTCAAAGTGATTTGCTAGTGGAAGTTGGGAGCCTCATCGAAGAAGGCTTCGCAAGTGGATGTAGGTCATTTTGACCGAACTACTTTAAAATTGGCGTGTTCTCTGGTTTGGATGTAGGTCATTTTGACCGAGCCAAGCGGTGGCACCGCTGGTCTGCCACTAGCACCCAAAGAGCTAGGCGGTGGCACCGCCGGTCTGGGCGGTGCCACCGCCCAGCACCCGAAGAGCTAGGCGGTGGCACCGCTGGACTAGGCGGTGGCACCGCTCAGTACACTGTCAGTGTCAGAACTAATAGGCGGTGGCACCGCCACTGACAAGCGGTGGCAACGCTAGCTTTGGGAACCGAAGAGAATTCAAATTTTGGAGCCCAAATTTAAATCCTCTTGAGGCCTATAAATACCCCTCAATTCTCAGCAAAGAAAATAACTTTTGAGCAGCAATAGATTGAGATAAAAGCCTTAGCAAAGTCTTTAGCAAGTCTTGTTTTCAATTGCTTGAGTGTTCACCTCCTTCTTTCTCGTTGAAACTTTATAAGAGTGTGAACCATTTGTAAAAAGTTGTAAGAGGGGTATTTGCCCTTCCCCTTCAAAGTGATTTGCTAGTGGAAGTTGGGAGCCTCATCGAAGAAGGCTTCGCAAGTGGATGTAGGTCATTTTGACCGAACCACTTTAAAATTGGCGTGTTCACTAGTTTGCATTTATTTATTGTACTTTACCTTACTGCAAATCTTTATAAGTGCTTTACTTCCTCATTACTTTTGCTACACACATTTACGAATACGCTTTCAAGTTAAGCATTTCCGAGTTCGGTTTTTATCGTACGAAAAAGTTTCTAAAACCGACGTTTTAATCCGCTGCACTAATTCACCCCCCCCTCTTAGTGCCGCTCCGATCCTAACAAATATAATATGCCCAAGATATTCCATCTTCTGGTGAGGAAAGCAAAAATTCGTAGTAGTTGTTGTATGTTTGAAAGGCGATTTTCATTGTCTTATTTGCGTACTCATATTTGATGATACCCGGATCGAAAGTCCAACTTTGTGAAGATTTGTGCTCCCTTTCATCTAGCAATTCATCTGCTATTGGAATAGGATATTTGTTCTTGACGGTTACGCCATTGAGGGCTCGGTAATCAATGCACATTCGTCATGTTTCATCCTTCTTTCGTACGAAGAGCACCGGTGAAGAGTAGGGACTGCAACTTGGCCGAATAATTCCTATTTTGAGCATCTCTTTTGTAATCTTTTCTATTTCATACTTCTAGAGATGTAGATACCAATATGGCTGAGTATTTGCTGAAGGTTTGCTTGGAAGAATCATTCAATAATGATCATGCCGATGGGTAAGATGTAGGTTGCGTGGTTCGTCAAATATATCTGAAAATTCAGCAAGCAAAGGAAGTAGATTTGGATCTTCAAATTCTATTGGCTCTCCCTTAGTTTGCTGCTCAAGTTGTACCAAAAAGCTGCTACATGCTTTATACAAAACCTTCTCCATTTGTTGTGTGCAAATCATCATTACGTCGCCCCCACGTTTCCCATGTAGTATCACCTCTTTCCCTTTATTGTAAAATCTCATAATTAGTTTCGCAAAGTTCTAGGAAATATCACCTAATATTGTCAGCCATTTGATGTTGAGCATAACCTCATAATCATCAAGAGGGAGGAGGAAGAAATCTGCAATTATCTCTTTGTCCTACAGCAATAGTTTTACCCGCTGGCATCTTTGGTCGCACTTTAGGGTTCTGCCGTCGGTGACCTTTGCGTCAGACTTGCTGCAACCTCCGATGTGGAGTGCCATCCAAGCTGCAACCTTACTATTTAGGAAGTTAATAGTGCAGCCTGTGTCGATGAGAATAGTGATCAGTTGTTGTTTGAGAAGGCCTTCAACTTTCATCATTTGCTAGTTTGAGTAGCCGGCTAGTGCATGTACCGTAACTTCGGTCGGTTATGGCTCTTCTTCTACATCGTCTTCTTCATTATCAAGGCTCTCTTCTAGATATTCAATGACCTCTTCTTCTACTGGTTCAATTATAAGAAGTCTCCCTTTTCTACAGTGATGCTCGTAGCTCTACGGCTCGTCGCAGTCCCAACATAACTCCTTCGTAGATCGCTCCCGAAGTTCTTCTCTTATCATTATTTTTGGTGCACGGACTAGGTTGATAGTAGAGGGAACTGAGGGATTTAGTATTGCAAGTCGAGGAGCGATCCTAGTCCTCTGGGCTTCATGGTTTAATTGCTCCTCTTGAAGTCGTGCAAAAGAGATGGCTGCCATAAGCATTTAAGGTTGTCGTGCTTTAACTTCTTCCCGGATCTCCGGCTTCAAGCCCTAAATGAAGGTCCACAATAGCTATTTTTGAGACCAATTATGAGTTTGATTAGATAACCTTTCAAACCTAGTTTAATAGTCTTGAATGGTGGAGGTTTGTCGAATCTTTACTAGTTGTTCATCAATGTTCTTGTAATCGGTTTGTCCAAAGCGGGTCAGTAGTCCTTCTTTGTATTGTTGCCATGAGAGGACTCCATGAGTATGTTCAAACCAGTCAAATCACTGTATGGCATCCCCTTCAAGTTGTATACCCGTAATTTTCACCATAGATGCGTCCGCGGTTTGTGGTACCGATAATATTGCTCTGCCCGCGAGATCCAACCAATCGGGTCTCCTTCTTCCCATCTAGGGAAGTCCACTCTCATACATGGATAGTTAAGATCAATCATAGAGCCTTCCCTCTATTGGAAGTCATCTCTTCGGACTTGGTGTGATTGGGCAGAGCTCTCTCCTTGATATGATTTCTTTGGGCTTGGGGGTTGGCCTAATCTGAGTTCGGTAAAGAGCATCCGAATTTTATCCTCCATTTACGCCTCCAAGGCTTCAAATTTAGCATTGATTTGTCTCCTCATATATCATAGTATATGCCTCCAAATCTGTGATATTAAGATCTCACTTTTGTTGTCGGGTGAAAGATATGTATAGGTTGAAAGAAGTGATGGTCGAAAGAGTTGGTGGATTGGTGGATGTAGGCTACAGTTTAGGCTTGTTTTGTGGTAGTTTTAGGTGCAGTTTGAGGCTATGGTTTAGCGGAGTTTTAGGGCTATAGATGAAAGTTTTAGGTCTGTGGTAGATGGCAGCAAAGGTTTGATAAAAATCAGTGGAAGTTGCTATAAGTATGTGTTGTCTTGTAAGAGCAGAATTGTCGTCGAAGAAATAGTAGTTTCTCAATGAAATTTTCACCAAAAACTTGAGAGATTTGAGGAGAATTGATAGTAAAATCTCAGTTTATATAACAACAAGGATGTCCAATTTAATCAAGAAAATTTTGGTAGTATAATAGCAAAGAAATTGGTGTAAGTTGCGATAGCAAAATTCTCGTCGAAAAATTTCAGCGGTTTGCGACGAAAATTTACAGTAACACAAAATCATTTTCTGAGATGAATTCTTTAGTAGATCATCAATCTCAGATGGAAGCTAAGATGATCTATGAAATTTATATGAAATTTTGTTTAAAAAAGATTGCAAATAGATCGGTTAAGGCAATAATATGCGGTTGAAATTTTCTACAGCATAGATTTTCAAGTGCAGCAAATTGGATGTAAAACATTAGTAGTTTATATTGAGAATTTTTTGGCGAAACCAAAGAGAAATCTACTGTTATGAAGTATCAAAGCTATCATAAAAATTTTGTAGAGATTTGGATAGAAAAAATATAGTAGCAAGATCAAACAATCTGTGTTATGCGGTTGGAATTTTACAGTACAGATTTTCAAGTATAACAGTTTAGACATAAAAGATCAAAAGTTTATATTAAGAATTTTTTAACAAAACTAAAAGAAAATCTTCTGTTAGGAAGTGTCAAAGCTATCATAAAATTTTTACAAAGATTTGGTTAGAAAAAATGCAATAGCAAGATCAAACATACTATGCTGTACGGTTGGAATTCTGCAATGTATCTTTCGTCGTAGAGATGAAAACTTTACGATGAAAAGTTTATGCAGTAATATAGGAACAATTTTTTTTTTTGATTTTCAAATAAGGAAAACTAAATTCAGCAGTAGTAAGGTAGGAAACCAGAACCTATTGCAATTCATGGAGAGATCAATGGATGATTCGCGGTGGTGGAGATGACGATGGAATTTGGCGATGATTTTTTAAGCAATTGTGGGAATTGCTGTGGGTGGTTGTGGAGAGATGATGGATAGCTATAGAAGGGCAGCGAGATGCCAAGAACGCTACTCTAATACCAGGTGTTAGAACCCTTATAGATTCTAAGCTTGGGGTTGATCTCTTTATGGGATCATTCTCCTTGGAACTCTATAGGGGTTCCTTCCTCCAAATTGCTGCTCAAAGGCTGCAAAAAAGATTCATCTATTACTTATTAAAAGAGGATGAATATATGACTATTTATAGGGTTTCTAAACCCTAACTCCTAATAGGACTCCTACTTAAGACTCCTACTCAATTAAGACTTCTACTCAAGACTCCTAATAGGACTCCTATTCAAGACCTCTATTCCTTTACAACTCCTAATTCTTCTCTAAGAAATAACCTCCAAACCCTAGCAGGCTTCTTCACCTCTTTAATAAGGGTCAGCTTAGGTCGATTTTACATGAATGGCCCTATCAATTAGGAATCTCCTAGCTATAGTCCTAACAACTGGGGACTACGGTAGTAGAGGTCATTGCCCGGTTTCGGTCACCAAGGATGTAGAGCAAGGGGGAGCGGTAGCTAGGAGGCGAGCGGTGGTCATCGTACGGTGGCTAGCTATAGTGATGAGTCTGTTGGGAGGCGACAGCACTCGATGGCGGCGATGGTCGATCAGTCGAAACGCAGCAGCGATAGTGGTGGGGCGACTGAAAACAAGGGCAACAGAGGTGAGTTGCCCTATTTTGATCACCGTGAGGAGGAAGGCAATCGGTGGCTGCGGTTGCGACCCAAGGGAGGGCATGATGGCAGGGCGGTTAGGGCAGCATTGCCATCGGTATTAGCGATGAAGGGGTGGTTTGCTGGCTGGGAAATGGCGCTCGCAATCCTTCTCACTCGAGCGAGATAGGGTAGCGAGGCAGAGAGGTCACTGGCCGAGGGGGCAGCGGCGGCGATGGTCGATTGATTGGGAAGCAGTGCTAGCGATGGAGAAGGAGGCAACGAGGGTCGTGGTAGGGGTGTGGCCTGCCGGGGAGCAAGGGTGGCAGTGGAGGAGAAGGGAAGCAGGGGACCCTTGTCGGTGGTTGCCAGCTTCACCTTATTTTTTTTCTTATGATAGCTACGGCAATACTATAGCAAGAATTCCAAGGATCGCTACTCTGATACCAAATAATAAGACCCTAAAGTTTTATTGTAAGGAAAGAAGAGAAAATGGGATGATCACTTCGAGGGGATTGGCCTCCTTGATCACTTCGAGGGGATCGGCCTCCTAGGGTTTGTTAAAAAACTAAATAGTATTTTTATTGATTGCCGAAAAGTAGTTACATCCTTATTTATAGAGTTCTAACTTTAACTGAACTAAACAGACTTAATAAATAAGCGTAGATAATAAAAGGAATGAACAGAAAATAAAATGATCCTAACAAAATCATAACTATCATGGTATGAGGTTGCCGCACCTTAACCTCCCCTTTTATCTCTGACTTAAGTCCTTCGATGAATATTCCTAACAATTGACGGTCAGTCTAATCATGAGCAAGGTAGGATAGCTTCTCAAACCTAGTTTGGTGCTCTTGAATCGTAGACGTTTATCAAATCTTTGCGAGTTGGCCATTGATATTTTCATACTCCGTAGGTCCGAAACGATTCAGTAATGCATTCTTAAATTGAGTCCATATCGGAGCCCCATGATTGTATTCTAGCTAATTGTACTATTGAATAGCATCTTCTTCAAGGTGGATGACAAAAATTTCCACCATCGCATCATCCAATGTTCGATAGTAGCGAAAGTAACGTTCGGTGCATGAAATCCACCACACTAGGTCTCCTGCCCATCGCAGGAAGTCCACCCTCATGTGTGGATGCAGCATGTCCGAGGGCTATCCCTCCTTCTCTAGAGGCCTCTTTGAACTCTCTCATTACTGAAATTTGGTTAGACTCGGTTGTTGTCTAATTCTGAATTTTGCAAACAAAGCGAGAATTTGTCCTCCAAGCACGATTTAAGCCACGATTCAATCCGAGATTCCCATGCTTCAAATTTGACATCAATTGGATCTTGAAAATCCATAACATACTTGTAGATTAGAGATGTCCTTGTTTTTTTTTCTTTTTATGGGTTAATGGCATGGGTGGTGGAAGACTCAGAAGAATTGAGGATCATGGAAAGGTACTACATTAGATTTTTATGTCTAAAGTGTAGTAGTTTAGATGTAAAAGATCAGTAATTTATATTGAGAATTTTTTAATAAAACCAAAGGAAAATATACTAATAGGAAGTTTCAAGGCTATCATAAAACATTTGTAGAGATTTGGACAGAAAAAACGTAGTTGCAAGATCAAACAAATTATGCTATACGGTTGGAATTCTATAATGCAGATTTTCAAGTGTAGCAGTTTGGACGTAAAAGATCAATAGTTTATATTGAGAATTTTTTGATGAACCTAAAGGAAAATCTACTATTAGGAAGTGTCAAAGCTATTATAAAAATTTCATAGTGAATTGGATAGAAAAAACACAATAGCAAGATCAAATAGATTGTGCTTTGCGGTTGAAATTTTGTAATATATCTTTTATCGTAGAGATGAAAACTTTACGATGAAAAGTTTATGCAGCAATATAGGAATAATTTTTTTTGGATTTTCAAATAAGGATAACTAAATTGCAATAGCAGTAAGGTAGGAAACCTGAACCTGTTGTAATTCATGGGGTGATCAAAGGATAATCTACAATGGTGGAGATGACGGTGGAATTTGGTGACGACATTTTAAGCAATTATGAGAATTATTTTCGGCAGCTATGAAGGGTTGATAGATGGCTAGATTTTTAAATAAGGATAGCTAAATTGTAGCAGTAGTAAGGTAGGAAACAAGAACCTATTATAATTCACAAGGAGATCAAAGGATGATCCGCGGTGGTGGAGATGATGGCGAAATTTGGCGATGATCTTTTAAGCAATTGTGGGAATTGCTTTTAGTGACTGTGAAGGTCTGATGGATGGTTATGGAAGGGCAACAAGATACCAAGAGTGCTGCTCTGATACCAAGTGTTAGAACCTTTGCAGATTCTAAGCTTGGGGTTGATCTCTTTAGGAGGTCGACCTCCTTAGAACTCTATAGGGGTTTCTTCCTCCAAGTTACTGCTCAAAGGCTGCAGAAAAGATTCATCTATTACTTGAGAAAAGAGGATGAATACATGGCTGTTTATATGGCTTCTAAACCCCAACTCCTAATAGGACTCCTACTCAAGACTCTGATTCCTTTACAACTCCTAATGCTTCTCTAAGAAACAACCTCCTAACCCTAGCCGGCCTCTTCACCTCTTTAATAGAGGTCGGCTAGGTTGGTTTTATATGAATGCCCCTCTCAATTAGGACTCTCCTAGTTAGATTCCGAACACCCTTCCTTGGGCATAGGCATCACTGTATGAAGGATATATGCTATTTTCTCCACCATGAGAATAATTCTCAAGTTATGGAGCCAATCCATATAATTCAGACCAGTGAGATAGTTGACATCAAGTATGCAACGTATGAGATTTGAAAGCCATATTTTTTGAAAATAATGATGCAGCAGAAATAAATAACATGTAGATTTCATAGAAAAATAAATAAATAAGATATAGACTTCTATCTCAATCTACTCCCGCTATTTTTCTAGTGAGTCATGTGACAACCTTAGCACATGAAACGAAAGTCTCTACCAGACTTCTAGTGGGGATCGGGATCCAATCAGCATCTTAGTATAACCTTGAGGGACTTGACCAATCACACTAAACCCAAAAGGTAGGCAACTTTTGCTGATCACAACTCCTTCTGATTCCTATTCTATTCAGCCTCCAAACCACTATAGTCTTGAGAGACTCGACCAACTATAATGTTCGGTTAAGTCAACACCATTGTTACAAGATAAGTTTGATTCGATGATATACCCTCGAGGGACTCGACCAAGCATACAATGTCCTCAGGTCATCGGTGACATCTCTATGTCGTAAGCAAGATAGCAAATCGTGATATAGATGAGACTCGAGGGACTCGACTAACTCAACCTACGTCGAGAATCGATCCCTACCTATAATGATGGAAGGCCACGTAGGTCAATCTAATTATCTCACGTTTATCGACTTAATATTATTGAGAGAGAGGATTTTGATTTGGTCTCCTAATATGATATGTCACACATACATATTTAACATATATCTATATCGTATGCAAATATATATACATATCTAGTAGGTGTACAAGCAATCATACATCATATGAGCAATCACACCAGATGATCATAGACCACAGTCTAATGTGATCAGGCCTGAGCTAGTGGATGTAATCAGTTATATCAAGATCTATATATGCAACGGTATATCTTCATGCCCTATGATAGTCAATCTCATCCTCGTCGGTTCCGTCAGCATCTGGACACATCTCCATGCATCGCGATTGTCCGTCTCGACCTCGTGGATCCCACTATCGCTTTCATGCTCTCGTTGCGTCTCCTCATGTGATTACAACTTAATCATAAGCACATAAGTCCGATAATAAATGCGAAATAAAGTAATGACTCGCATGCCCTAATAATAATAATAATCACAAGTATACACACATCACACGGTCCATGATCATCCGTCCACATCATACATCACTTGTAAATATCATTATGTAGGATTACTAGATAATAATAATAATTAATTAATTAAACCATTTAATTCATTAATATGTTCTGAAATTAAGGATATGTAATGAATTTTTTGAATTATGAGAGGTATTTTGGTAATTTGGACAAAAGGATAAAATTTGGAATTTTTGAAATTTCGAGAGGCAAAACTATCTTTTGCCCAAAATCCTAACTTGTTCTCTTCTCCCTACTAAGTTATGGCTGCCGCCACCCTACTAGCGACGGCCTCTACGGCGGGGGGTGCCGCCCATGCCCGCGGGGCGCTGCCCATGCCCGTAGGGCATCACCCCTTATAAGGTAGTGCCCGTAGGTGACACTATAGGTGACAATTGCAAGCAAGCTCCGACCCCATAAGTGGCTCACCCGCGGGCGGTGCCACCCCTTGCGCTAGCCCTTGTGGGTGGCTGGCTTGCCCCAGTGGGCAGGTTGTCGATGAGCTGCACTGCCCCTATAGGTGTAGTGCCTGCAGGTGGAGCACCCGTGGATTGCCAAACCTCGCCGACCACAAGCCTGCTACAAGCAGGCCGTCGACTTGCTACTATAGGTGCATCGTTTACGCATAGCAATAGTTGCTACACCTACACTTGCGCTAGCGTTGTGTTGCCTGCTTGCGGCCGCCACCGTTGTGACTACTGTTGTAAGTGGTTACACGAATGCAGATGGCAATAAGCTGCTATCTATGAGGGCAGCAAGGGCTATAATAGTTGCTGCCCTTTCTCGCTATCACATCAATGATTTTGACGTCAAAAGCTTCTCTAAAACATAATACACATAGCGCAAAATCAATCTTTCGCATGAACAACTTGGCTCTGATATCATTGTAGGAAAATCTAGGAGCGACATGACATGCACAGCAAAAGAATAGAAAACAAAAATCCTCAAATTTCTCATAAATTATGTTCGTCGTTGTGCAAAGATTGGTGCACAAAATCCATAAAATAAAAAACTGCGTGTATGAAAGATTTTGTTTTACTTAGGAAGATCATATATCTCTAAATCCCTACAGATCTATAGGAGAGGATAAAGGAGGTCAAATATCTCCGTCTCTAGCGTTGATCCACACAATAGGATTGCGATGATGCTCCTTATATCTCCAGGCCTACTATATAAAGAGGTGGCAACCAAGAGACCTCTAGCTCATGAACCATTGGTTCCCTCCTATTTATAGAGGTCCCCTATCAACTTAACCCTAATGGATCCTACCCTACTGGGTACTGGATCTCCATCCAACTACTCAAGCCTCTTAGATTAGTGGATCTCTATCCAATAATCTCTCATTAGCTCTTATTGGATCCATAGGATCTAATAATTCAAGAGCTTATTGGATATCCAATAATATAGGGGCTCCATCAGATATCTCATATCTGAACCTCTACTCATTACAATGCCTATCATATATTTGTGACCCTCTAGGCCCAATATCAAGCTAGCCATGAGCTATACCTATCAAAACTCCTTCTGGCTTAGTGAATTATTATCTCCATAATAATTAATTCGACTCATTAACTACGGATGTACTAGGCTACTACATTGTAGTCCCCAAATGATATAGGGGAATCCAATCCATTGGATCTGTCTATTCTTAGTTACCATGTATCTATAGTCCCTTATCCATATAATATCCCAAAGACTATATATCGGGCATGCTATTGTCAGGCCCATATAGTTTCTACTCGAGTCTCGCTCTAATCAGATTCTCCCGGAGAATACTTTCTCTCTCAATCCAAATGACCCTAGCGCTAGGGATTTATCTAAGCAAGAATACAGAGATATTTCTCTTATAATACAAAGAGTGGATGATCCTCTATCGATACTTAAGAGTCCTCAAAAGGCTAGCTACCACTCCCGATGATCAGCTATTTTAGATTTAGAACTTCTAGACCTGTAAGTCCGGTATCAAAGAGTGGAGTACTCATACAAGACATCCTTGGTGATCCTCTATCAAAATGACCCTAGCTAGGGATTTGTCTAAGTAAGAATATATGAGATATTTCTCTCATGACATAAATAGTGGATAATCCTCTATCGACACTTAAGAGTCCTCATAAGGTTGGCTACTACTCCCACATGATCGGTTATGCTAGATCTGAAACTTTTAGACCTATAAGTTCAGTATCAAAGAGAGGAGTACTCATACATAACAACCTTAGTGTCTCAAGTCTAAGGATTAGATACACCACTGTGGCTACAAAATCACCATTTAATAATAAGAAATCATCAACCATCCAACATTTCGTGAGCGGATCAATTAGTGAACTCAATCTCCAATGAGCACCTATATTGTATCCCTAGTGTCCCCATATGAGCAGCTATGAGACCAGTCACCTCCATCATATGTATGGGTATATAGTACACTAATCTATCTGGTTATCTCGATGTCCCTCTCGAATAAACTATGACCGAGATTATTTAGAATATGTCTTTAAAGACGAATCGGTCTCACTATCGTGATCTCATCATGATCCGATTCCCATTACACAGATCCATAGACATCACAATAAATAAATATATATATATGTAATAAATAATATAAAGTGATAAAATACCAAATAATATAATGAGTAAAAAGAATGTGTATCATATCACATGTGTCATCACTCATGTGATTGGCTTGTAGGGTACCTATGACTGGCAACCACAATTTCTCTACTCCAAGAAATCCACAACAAAATAGAGTAGTTGAAAGAAAAAATAAGAGCTTATAAGAGATGGCAAGAGTCATGTTAAACGAACATAGTTTACCCAAATATTTTTGGGCCGAAGCCGTTAACATGACATGCTATGTCATGAACAGGATTCTAGTCAAACCATTACTTTCTAAAACTTCTTATGAATTATGAAATAATAAAAGACCCAACATTTCATATTTCAAAGTTTTTTATTATAAATATTTTATTTTAAATGAAAAAGATTCCTTAGAAAAATTTGATGTAAAATCCGATAAAGGCATATTTCTTTGATATTCCTCTATTTCTAATGCATATCGTGTCTTTAATAAAATAACTTTAGCCATTGAGGAATCTATTCAAGTTGTTTTTAATGAGTTTCTCAAATTTAAAAAAAATAATTTTGATGATATTTTGATTTTGATGCTTTAAATTTGAACGGAAACTCTCCTCTCCTAAGCAACTTGGATGCATCTTCTTCCAAAGAATCCTTACCTAAGAAATGGAAGAACATAGATGCTCATCCTAAGGAGCTAATCATTGGAGATACATGAACTCACTATTTATTTAAAAAATTTTGTGCTAATGTTGCCTTTTTGTCTCAAATTTAACCAAGATACATTGACGAAGCCGTAAAAAATGATCATGGGTTATTGTAATACAAGAGGAGTTAAATCAATTTGAGAGAAATGAGGTGTAAAAGCTTATTTGTAGACCTAGTGACCATTTAGTAATTGATACTAAATGAATCTTTAGAAATAAGTAAGATGAACATAGTATTGTGGTTAGAAACAAGGTTAGATTAGTGGCCAAAGGTTTTAACCAAGAAGAAGATATCGATTATGAAGAAACCTTCACCCTTGTGGCTAGACTTGAAGTCATAAGGATTCTTCTTGCCTATGCTAATTGTAATAATTTTAAATTATTTCGAATAGATGTTAAAAGTGCTTTTCTTAATGGCTTTATTTCTGAAGAAGTTTATATTGTATAACCACTTGGATTTAAAAATGCTCTTTTTTATAACCATGTTTTTAAGTTATTTAAGGCTTTCTATGGGTTAAAACAAGACCTAGGGCTTGGTATAAGGGGCTTATTTATTTCTTTATTCAAAATAATTTTATGAAAGGTAAGGTCGATACTACATTATTTATTAAATATTTTAAAAATAATTTTTTTATTATTTAAATTTATGTTGATGATATTATTTTTTATTCTTCAAATGAATCTTTGTATAAACCATTTGCCAAGAGTATGAGCCAAGAGTTTGAAATGAGCCTAATGGATGACCTAATTTTCTTCTTAGGATTACAAATTAAATAATTAAGTGATGAAACTTTTATTAGTCAAACTAAGTATGTTTTAGATCTATTAAAAAAATTTAATATGTATAGTGCTAAGGCTATTAATACATCAATGAGCACTTCCACAAAGATAGATATGGACATTGATAGAGAATGTTTTGATCAAAAAACTTATAAGAGTATGATAGGTAGTTTACTATACGTCACTACAACTAGACTTGATATTATGTTTAGTGTTGGACTATATGCTAGATTTTAATCTAATCCCAAGCAATCTCACTTAAAAGTTGTTAAAAGGATTTTTAGATATCTAAAAGGAATACTTAATCTAGGATTATGGTATCCAAAAATAAAAAATCTTGAATTATTTGCTTATGCTGATGTTGATTTTGTTGGATATAGAATAAATAGAAAAAGCACATCTAGAACATGTCAACTCTTATATTATTCACTTGTTTCTTAGTCTTCTAAGAAATAAAATTTGGTTGTATTATCTACAGCGAAGGCTGAATTTGCAGTAGTAGGTACATGTTGTGCACAAGTTATTTGGAAGAAATATACTTTAGAGGATTATGAACTATATTTAAAAATATTCCTATAAAGTGCGATAATACTAGTGCAATATGTTTAATAAAAAATTTCATCCTCCGACGAGGTCACCGACGTCCACTAGAGGCCTTCCTTCAATAGGCGAAGGCCAACCACCCTTTTATAGCTTTACTCCTTTTGACGGGCTTAGGAGACAACCCTTACAGATTTTTCACTCCTCTCTTGAATGATCAAAACTAAGAAGAAAAGAAGGAGAAGAACTTCTAGCCTTTTACAACACTTTTAAGTTCTCAAAATCTCAGAATAAATGCTAAGTTTCGGTACCCTTTCATGTATAAAAGGGTGGGGTTTATAGAGGCCCCAAACTGGTTTGAATTTGGAGCTCAAAAATGTCATATCCTGGATTTTCGGGGTCCAGGCAGTACTACCGCCATAACTGGGTGGTACTACCACCTGACAGAGCTCGGAGACCGAGCTCAGGCGGTACCACCGCCTGATAGGGGCAGTACCACCGCCCATCCTCACACGGAGACCGAGCCTAAGCGGTACCACCGCTTGACATGGGCGGTTCCATCGCCCAGCTTTCCTAGGAGACTCAACTCCTAGGTGGTGCCACAACTGGCCAAGAAATCTAGGTTCGAATGGGCTAATCCATTCGACCCAATTTAGGTCTATCAAGGGCCCAATTGCCCCAAGATTAAGTTAATGGGATCACCTCCCATTTCTAACTTAATCATCATGCTAACTACGATATTTTCAAGATCTTACTGCAACTTGCTCTAATGCATCAATCACTTCTTCTGGCGAGCTTCTGACGAACTTCCGGCAAACTCCTGGACTTGCGACAATCCACTTAGCGAGTTCCGATGAGCTTCTTTGGCAAGCTCCTAGACTTCTCAGATTTGTACCAATAAAACCTCTGACGACCGTCCGGACTTCCGTCGAACTCTCGAACCCCCAACGTGATCATAGTCTTGACTCCGGCACAACTCCTGCTGCATGTCTTACTTTCACCGTAGTTAATCCTGCACACTTATCTCACATATGGATTAGATAACAAATGACAATTGACTTTATCATCAAAATCCGAGATTCAACAATCTCCCCCTTTTTGACGATGATAATCAATTGATAACGGAGTTAACCTTAACTCCCCCTACCTATATGTCATACTCGAGATAAGTCATTCTTGAATTCAAAGCCTTTGAATTCAAGAGACATATTGATAAGTTAAGATTGTTTAACCTTATCAATACCCCCATCATGATTTCTATCATGATGTATCTCTCTGAAAATGATGTCAAGGTCAGTTTGACATCCATTTTCAAGTCTTACATTTCAATGTGATGATAAGAATGGTAGCACTTCATGCATATGGTAAGATATCAACATGTACATTGCAATGTAAGCCTTTTGATATTTTAACATAACGCAAGCATTTCAAGTGTTTAGCAATCATAGCATTTCATCACATGGCAAGATATCAACATGTAAAATTGTAATGCAAGTCTTGATATCGTAACTGAATGCAGAATATGGCAATTATAGCATTTCTATCATCAATTTATCATATATTTCGATGCAAGCTTCTTTTGATATCTTAACATAATTCAAATTTAAATATGAAACACATAGCATCAATTCATATATTTTTCTCCTTTTGTCATCAACAAAACAAAAAGGAGAACGATATAAGCAAATTTTAAACATAAGTGCGGTAATGATTCATGCCATAATGAGGTTCATGTCATTTTTCAACAATGAGTGATAGGATACTAATTATACAAACATCTTTAAGGAAAATATGACTTTGAGATTACTTCTTTCTTTTTATTTGGTATTATCTTTTTGCATGAAGGAGGAAGCCATTTTTGAGATTACTCGAATGAAGTTAAAATTAATAAGAGATTTAAATCATGTTTCATTTTTATAAGGATCAAGATATGTATGTGAATCAAATCCTTGCTAAAAAAAAATCTTCCTTTCTCAAGAAGAAATTTATAAGAAAGAATCATTTCATAAAATCCATTTCTCGAAAAAAAATATTTTTCACATGATAAGTTTATGAGAGATGCATTTGCTAATTGATTCTATATGTCAAAAATCAATGATATGAAATAAACTCTATATGACATGCTTATGAAAGCTGCATTAAGTCTGGAAGAGAATAATGTATCGTTAGGATCAAGAAAATCAAAAAATGAAATTTAACACTTTCATGTATTCGGACAAGGTTTTGCTATAGATTTTCAAACACAATCATGAAGATAAAACATGCTTATTATTATGGAAATTTTGTATCCAAAACACATAATTTCCAACATGTTATTAAGACATGTAATCGTGTAAAATCATCATAGCAATTAAGTGATTTGATCATTGAATCAAGAACATCCGAAAAATAATTTTAATAAGTTCATACATTCGGACATATTAACATACCTAATTCTCTTCTAATGAAATCAAATTGTTCTTCGCTTAAAGGCTTTGTAAAAATATCAGCTAGTTGATGTTTAGTATCAATGAACTCTATAACTACATCATGATTATTGACATGGTCTCATATAAAGTGATGTCTAATATCAATATGTTTTGTTCTTGAGTGTTGAATGGGATTCTTTGTTAAATATATAGCACTTGTGTTATCACATTTAATGGAAATATTTTTAAGATGAACTTTTTAATCTTCTAAGGTGTTTTTCATTCACACAACTTGTGCACAGCATGCACTAGCTGCAATATACTTAGCTTCAGTTGTTGATAGTGTAACCGAGTTTTGTTTCTTAGATGACTAGGAAATAAGAGCATGTCCCAAAAATTTACATGTTCCTGATGTGCTTTTTCTATCTAGTCTACACTCAGCAAAGTCTGCATCAGCATAAGCAATTAACTCAAACTTCTCGGTTTTTGGATACTATAATCCTATATTTGTGGTACCTTTAAAATATCTAAGTATTCTTTTAACCGCTTTGAGATGAGATATCTTAGGGTTCGATTGAAACCGAGCACAAAGTCCTACACTAAACATGATATTTGGTATAGTTGTAGTGAGGTAAAGTAAACTTCTTATCATACCCCTATATATTTTTTGATCAAAGCTTTCTCTACTTTCATCAACTTCTAACTTAGTGGAGGTGCTCATAGGAGTGTTAATAGCTTTTGAGCTTTCCATATTAATTTTTTTAGCAAATCTAAAGCATATTTAGTTTGATTAATAAAGATACCATTTCTTAGTTGCTTAATTTGTAAGCCTAAGAAAAGGGTTAATTCTCCCATCAAACTCATTTCAAATTCAAGACTCATTGTTTTAGCAAAAGATTCACAAAGAGATTCATTTGTAGAACCAAAAATAATATCATCAACATAAATCTGAACAATAAGAAAATTATTTTCAAAATTTTTGATAAACAATGTAGTATCAACCTTACTTTTTGTGAAATTATTTTCAATAAGAAAAGAACTAAGTCTCTCATACCAAGCCCTTGGGGCTTGTTTTAAACCATAGAAAGTTTTAGTTAATTTAAACACAAGATTAGGGAGGCTATTTATTTTCAAATCCGGGAGGTTGTTCAACATAAACTTCTTTGGAAATAAAGCCATTAAGAAAAGTGCTTTTAATATTCATTTGAAACAACTTAAAATTATTATTACTAGCATAGGCAAGGAGCATCCTTATGGCTTCTAATCAAGCCATAGGAGTGAAGGTTTCTTCGTAATCGATACCTTCTTCTTGGTTGAAACCTTTGGCTACTAATCTAGCCTTGTTTCTAACCATGATACCATATTCATCTTGCTTGTTTCTAAAGACCCATTTAGTACCAATAACTAAATAGTCATTTAGCCTAGGAACAAGCTTCCACACCTCATTTCTCTCAAATTGATTTAACTCATCTTGCATTGCGATAATCCATGAATAATCTTTTATAGCTTCGTCAATACATTTAGGTTCAATTTGGGAGAGAAAAGCGACGTTGGTACAAAAATTTTTAAGAGAATAACGTGTTTGAACCCCCTTAGATGTGTCTCCGAGGATTAGCTCCTTAGGATTAGCATCTACATACTTCCAATCCTTGGGTAACGATGTTTCGGAAGTGGATGCATCCAAGTTGCTGGTTGGAGAAGGGGTTTCATTTAAATTCATAGAATCAAAATTAACATCATCATTAAAATCATTTTTCTTGATTTTGAAAATCTCATTGAAAATAATATGAATGGATTCTTCTATAATTAAAGTTCTTTTATTGAAGATACGAAAAGCTTTAGAAATCAAAGAATAACCAAGGAAAATTCCTTCATCGGATTTAGCATCAAATTTTCCTAAGACATCTTTTTCATTCAAGATAAAACACTTACACCTAAAAACTTTAAAATATGAAACATTGGGTTTTTTGTTATTCCACAACTCATAGGGAGTTTTGGTGAGTAAAGGTCTTACTAGAACTCTATTCAAAATATAGCATGCAGTGTTTACGGCTTCGGCCTAAAAATATTTGGGTAAGCTATGTTCATTTAACATGGTTCTCACCATTTCTTATAAATTTCTATTTTTTCTTTCTACATCTCCATTTTGTTGAGGATTTCTTGGAGTAGAGAAGTTGTGATTGTATCCATTAAATTCATAAAATTCTTGAAAATCATGGTTTTGAAATTCACCACCATGATCACTTCTAATTGACGAAATCATAGAACCCTTTTCATTTTGGACAAGGTTGCAAAAATTGGTAAAATATCTAAAGCATTCATTTTTGTGTTTTAAGAAATAAGTTCATATGTATCTACTATAGTCATCTACAATGACGAAGGTATATTTGCTACCTCCTAGGCTTGATGTAGAGATAGGTCCAAATAAGTCCATATGGATCAATTGTAAGGGCCTAGAGGTGCTTATTTGATTCTTTGAAACTACCCTTAATTTGTTTTCCTAATTGACAACCATCACACACATTATCTTTGATGAACTTGATATAAGGAATTCCTCTTACAAGTTCTTTGGATGATATTTGAGTGATAAGTTTCATGCTAGCATGGCCTAATCTCTTATGCCAAAGCCAAGCATCCTCATTCAAAACCGAGAAACATATTTCATTGCAAAGATCATTGATGTCAATGGTGTATACGTTATTTTGTTTTAATGCAATCATAGATGTGTTTTTGTGTGGTTTTTCAATGATGCAAGCATTAGATTCGAATTTGATAATATATCTTTTATCACATAATTGACTAATGCTCAAGAGGTTATGTTTTAAACCATCAACTAATAAAACATCTTCAATAAAGAAGTTGGATTTGTTACGTATGGTTCCTTTGCTAATGATTTTACCCTTGCTGTTGTCTCCGAAGGTGACATAGCCTTCGTCTATGCTAGTGAGCTTAGATAATTGAGATGGATCTCCGGTCATATGCCTTGAGCATCCACTATCAAGGTACCATCTCTTGCTCCTAGCTTGTGATGGTATATGTTTCTATAAGAAAGGATGATTTTTAGGTACCCATTTACTTTTGGGTGCCTCAAACACTGATCTAAATTGTTTATCATGTTGCATAGAATTTATCGTGGTTCCTTTAGGAACCCAAATCAGTTTGTTCAGACTAAATATCTGTTAGAACCCTTGTAGATTCTAAGCTTGGGGTTGATCTCTTTAGGGGATCTGCCTCATGGAACTCTATAGGGGTTCCTTCCTCCAAGTTGCTACTCAAAGGCTGCAGAAAATATTTATCTATTGCTTAATGAAAAGAGGAGGAATACATGGCTATTTATAGGGTTTCTAAACCCTAACTCCTAATAGGACTCCTACTTATGGCTCCACTACTTCTAACTAACTCCTAATAGGACTCCTACTCAAGACTCCTACTTCTAACCAACTCCTAGTTCTTCTCTAAGAAATAACCATCATACCTTAGCTGGCCTCTTTACCTCTTTATTAGGGGTCGGCTTAGGTAGGTTTTACATGAATGTCCCTCTTAATTAGGACTCTCCTAGCTAGAGTCCTAACAGACTCGCCCTCTTCAGATTAGTCTTCCCCTCAAGGCTGAGATTCCATGAACTTAGGGGAACCGGGTCTTCAGCTCATCATATGGTTCCCATGTGTCATATTCAAGTAGTAAATTATTCCAATGCACTAGTACTTCAGTAGAGGGACATTGGCGAAGAATCACGATCCTACGATCGAGGATGAGTTGTGGTTAGGCTTGAATAACTCCATCCTCAGTGGTGTTGGGCAGTTGGATTTGAGGTGACTCGTGTTCTCCTAACTTGGGCTTCAGGCATGACATGTGGAAGACATGGTGAATTTTGGCATCCGTAGGCAATTTAAGTCTATACGTCACGGCTCCAATATGCTCTGTGATCTGATAGGGCCCATAAAAACATGGGGATAGCTTCATGGAGGCTCGAGTTTTGATGGAGAGTTGCTTGTATGGCTGTAGGCGAAGATAAACCCAATCTCCTACTAAAAATTCTCTTTCGCTTCATCGTGTGTCAGCTTGCTGCTTCATTCTGGCTTGAGCGGTAAAGAGATTATCCTTTAATAGCTGTAGGAGTTTGTCCCTGTCAATCAATTCTTGGTCAACCTGATCTACCTTGGCCGAGCCAATTACATACTTTGGAATCATAAGGGCTGGCCGACCATACAATGCTTTATAAGGGGCACATTTTGTAGATGAATGATATATAGTATTATACCACCATTCGACCCAGGGAAGCCATTTCGCCCACTCTTTTGGTCGATCACTGGTGAAACACCGAAGGTACGTCTCTAAACACCTGTTTACCACCTTTGCCATCAGTTTGTGAATGATATGCTGTGCTCATCTTGAGTTTGGTGCCTTGTAACTGAAATAACTTAGTCCAAAATTTACTGGTGAAGATCTTGTCACGGTCACTTACAATGGACCTTGGCATCCCATGCAGTTTAACAATATTTTCTATAAAAATCTGAGCGATACTAGCAGTAGTGTAGGGATTTCTCACAGCACAAAAATGAGCATATTTCGTAAGTCGATCAACCACCACAAGAATTGTGCTTTTACCTTTGGAAGGTGGCAGCCCTTCGATGAAGTCCATGGATATGTTAGTCCACACCGAGTCCGGTATGGGTAGTGGTTGTAGCTTCCCTGGATTTGCCACTGTTTCACCCTTGTGATATTGACATACATTACATTGTGCCACATATTCTGCAATAATTTTTTTTATCCCTCTCTAATAAAAATTTTGCTTCACTCTTTTGTAGGTTCTTAGAAATCCGGAGTGCCCTGCTAAAGGTGTGGAGTGCATTTCATGCAGGATAATTATGATGCAAGGGGAGTCAGGTATAAGCACAATGCGACCTTTGTAGCGTAGATCCCTCGAATCCCAAGTGTAGTGGGCTATTGCATTTGGATCCTCCTCCAATTTTTTTATGGTGTTGCTGATTTCTGGATCCTTCTTCCATTCTTCCCTAATGTCCTCAAGGAGACTGGTGGTAGGAAGGGAGATGGCTGAAACCTTAGCTTGCTCAGGTAGCCTTGAGAGTTCATCTACAACAACGTTTTCTTTCCCCTTTTTGTAAATAATTTCATAATCAAATCCAAGAAGTTTTGGTTACCCATTTTTGCTGCTCAGGGGATGATATCTTTTGCTCCAAAAAGTACTTGAGGCTTCTATGGTCGGTTTTAATTTGAAATCACCGGCCAATCAGGTAGGGTCTCCACCTCGTTACTGCGTGCACAATGGCTAGCATCTCCTTATCATATACTGACATATTTTGATGGGAGGGAGACAATGCCTTGCTAGTGTATGCAAGTGGTCGACCATCTTGCATGAGGACGGCTCCAATTCTGACTCCAGATGCGTCGGCCTCAATAATGAAGGGTCGGCTGAAATCTGGTAGTGCTAGCACCGTCGTCATTGTCATGGCTGCCTTAAGTTTGTCGAAGGCAACGGAGGCTTTGTCCGACCATTGGAATACATCTTTTTTCAGTAGAGAAGTGAGGGGTGTGCTGATCTTCCCATAGTTCCTTAACAAATTTTCGGTAGTAGCCCATTAGTCCAAGGAACCCACGCAGTAATTTCACGTTTGTAGGTTTCGGCCAGCCTTGCATTGCCTCAATTTTTGTTGGGTCTATTGCCACCCCTTCTTATGATATTATGTGCCCAAGGTACTCTACTTTTTGCTGGAGAAAGCTGCACTTTGGTTGCTTAACAAAAAGAGTATTCTCCCGAAGGATCGTCAAAACAATCCATAAATGCTGAAAGTGACTCTCAAGAGAAGGGCTTTAAATGAGAATATCATTGAAAAATACCAACACAAATTTGTGAAGAAAGCTCCAAAAAATATCGTTCATGAGACTTTGAAAGGTTGAAGGAGCATTAGTGAGTCCAAAAGGCATTACTAAGAATTCATAATAGCCATCATGTGTGCAGAATGCAGTTTTTGGAATGTTGTCTTCACATACTCGAATTTGGTGGTAACCGGATCGGAGGTCTAACTTCGTGAAGACTCGAGCTCCTTTTAATTCATCAAGAAGTTCATCTACTACTAGTATTGGGTACTTGTCCTTGACAGTGATGCCATTTAAAGCTCGGTAGTCGATGCACATCCGCCAAGTTCCGTCCTTCTTGCGTATAAGTAGCACTAGTGAGGAATACGGGCTACAACTTGGCCGAATCACTCCTGTTTCAAGCATCTCCTTTACAATCTTTTCAATTTCATCCTTCTAGAGGTGAGGATATCGGTATGGTCGAGTGTTCGCTGGTGGCTTGCCCGGAAGGATTGGAATTCGATGGTCATGTTGCCGAGAAGGAGGAAGACCGCGTGGTTCAGCAAAAATGTCAGCAAATTCAGCAAGCAATTGGGCAAGATTTTGATCTTCAATTTCTATTTTTTTTTCTCTTCTGGTTGCTGCTAGAGATGCATCAAAAAGCCACCATTTACCTTATGCAAAACTTTCTCCATTCGTTGGGTTGAAACGGTGGTTACGTTGCTTCCGCGCTTCCCATGTAGGATGATTTGTTTGCCTTTGCAGTAGAATTTCATAATTAATTTGGAAAAGTTCTAAGAGACATCACCTAGCATAGTCAGCCATTCTATGCCAAGTACAGCCTCATAGTCATCAATTGGTAGGAGGAAGAAGTCAATCATAATTTCTTGGTCTTGCAGCAATAGTTTCACCTGCGGGCATCTTTAGTCGCACTTTAGGATTCTACTGTCAGCAACCTTTACATCGAACTTGCTGCAACCTTCTATATGTAGTGCCATATGAGCAGCAACCTTACTATTTAGAAAGTTATTAGTGCTGCCCATGTCGATGAGAACAGTGATCGGTTGTTGTTTGAGAAGACCTCCAACTTTCATCGTTTGCGGGTTGGAGTAGCCGGCTAATGCGTGTACCGTAACGTCGGTTGGTTGTGGCTCTTCTTCTATATCTTCTTCTTTATATTCAAGGCTCTCTTCTAGATGTTCAATGACCTCTTCTTCTACTGGTTCAATCATAAGAAGTCTCCCTTTTCTACAGCGATGCTCGTGGCTCCACGGCTCGTCGTAATGCCAACATAACCCCTTCGCAGATCGCTCCTGAAGCTCTTCTCTTGTCAACCTTTTCGGTGCAGGTGCTCGGTTAATAGTAGGGGGGGCTGAGGGCTTTAGTATTGCAGGTTGAGGAGCGATCCTAGTCCTCCGGACTTCATGGTTCAATCGCTCCTCTTGAAGTCGTGCGAAAGAGATGGCTGCCATAAGCGTGTATGGTTGTCGCGCTTTAACTTCCCCCCGGATCTCCGGCTTCAAGCCTTCAATGAAGGTCCCTAATAGCTGTTTTTCGGACCAATCATGAGTTTGATTAGATAATCTTTCAAACTTAGTTTGGTACTCCTGAATGGTGGAGGTTTGTTGGATCTTTGCTAGTTGTCCATTAATGTTCTCATAATCGGTTAGTCCGAAGCGGATTAGCAGTCCTTCTTTGAATTGTCACCATGAGAGTACTCCATGAGTGTGTTTAAACCAGTCATACCACTGTATAGCATCCTCTTTAAGATGTATAGCTACAATTTCCACTATAGATGCATCCACAGTTTTGTGGTACCGAAAATATCGCTCCGCACATGAGATCCAACCAATTAGGTCTCCTTCTTCCCATCTAGGGAAGTCCACCCTCATGCGTGGATGGTTGAGGTCACTCATAGAACCTCCCCTCTCTTGGAAGTCATCTCTTCGGGCTTGGTGCGATTGGTTAGAGCTCTCTCCTTGATGTGATTTCTTCGGGCTTAGTGGTCGGCCCAAACTGAGTTCGGTAAAGAGAGTCCGAATCTTATCCTCCATTCGTGCCTCGAAAGCTTCAAATTTAGCATTAATTGCCTCCTCAGATGCCATACTATATGCCTCAAACCTGTGATATTAAGATCTATCTTTTGTTGTCAGGTTAAAGGCATGTATAGGTTGAGAGAAGTGATGGTTGTAAGGGTTGGTGGATTGATGGGTGTAGGCTGTGATTTAGGCTTGTTTTGTGACTATTTTGGGTGCAGTTTGAGGATGTGGTTTGGTGGAGTTTTAGGGCTATAGATGAAAGTTTTAGATCTGTGGTAGATGACTGTTGCAATTCACAAGGAGATCAAAAGATAATCTGTGGTGGTGGAGATGATGGCGGGATTTAGTGACGATCTTTTAAGCAATTGTGGGAATTGCTTTGGGCGGCTGTGGAGGGATGATGGATGGCTGTGGAAGGGCAGCGAGATGCCAAGAACACTGCTCTAATACCAAGTGTTAGAACCCTTACAGATTCTAAGCTTGGGGTTGATCTCTTTAGGGGATCGGCCTCCTGGAACTCTATAGGGGTTCCTTCCTCCAAGTTGCTGCTCAAAGGCTGCAGAAAATATTCATCTATTGCTTAATGAAAAGAGGAGGAATACATGGCTATTTATAGGGTTTCTAAACCCTAACTCCTAATAGGACTCCTACTCATGGCCTCTTTACCTCTTTATTAGGGGTCGGCTTAGGTAGGTTTTACATGAATGTCCCTCTTAATTAGGACTCTCCTAGCTAGAGTTCTAACACTATCTTGAATGGACAATGATAAGTTCTATGTCCATGTTTGCAACAAAAGTTGCATTTGCTTTGGTGCCGAACATGTAAGATAGGGCCTTTAATGAAGGTGGTTGGATTTTGGTGAGGACTTCTCACAAATTCGATTCCACTTCTTTTAGAAACATGACCCTTATTTGTAAGGATCATATTCAAAGACTTGCTACCAATCTCGAATTTCTTCAATGTGTCCTTAAGTAACAAGTTCTCCTTTTGGAGAGTTTCTAGATCATGGCATTTTTTACATGGAGCTAAACTATCATGATATTCAATTTTTAATTTATCGAAATTACAAGTAAGACTATCATGCTCCTTTTTTAGTAATTTGTATTTTCTACTAATAGTTTTGCATTCATCAAATAAGTCATGGAAGGCATTTAGTAATTCGTCAAATAATAAATCTGCATCAATTAAATTCGTTACCTCATCTCTGATGGCCATTAGGGCGTAATGAGCAACTTGCTTGGTATTGGACTCCTCTTCTTCAAACGCGCTTGAGTCATCCCACATTGCTTTGAGCGCCTTCTTCTTTGGTGTTCTCTTCTTGGCTTAGGGACAATCACTTTTGTAGTGTCCCGGCTTCTTGCATTCGTAGCAAATAACTTGATCCTTGTCGGGTTCAAATTTATTTTTTATGTCATTTTTAAACTTGTTTCTTTTAATAAATTTTTTGAATTTCCTTGTTAGAAGTGCCAAGTCATCATCACAGTCTTCATCACTTGAGTTTTCTCTCAAGTGGTATTCGAAAGTTCTAAATGTCATATCCTTCCTGTTCTTTGGAAGGATGTCTTCTTGCTCTTCATGAGCTTTGCAAGTCATTTCATAGGTCATTAATGACCCGATTAATTCTTCAAGAGGGAAGTTGTTTAAATCTTTATCCTCTTGAATAGTAGTGACTTTAGGATCCCAACTCTTAGGAAGGGATCTTAGAATCTTATTATTAGCTCAAAATCCGAAAAACTTTTGCCGAGTCCTTTTAGACCATTGACAACATCTGTGAAACAAGTGTATATGTCACCAATAGTCTCGCTCAATTTCATTCGGAAAAGTTCAAAAGAATGTATTAAAAGATTAATTTTTGACTCTTTCACTCTACTTGTGTCAGAATATTGGATGTCAGGCTAGAGGAATGGTCAACGTGTCGGTAGAAGGCTTCAGGTCAAGAATTCGAGCATTGGGCCTAGAAGAGTGAATATTGTGCCAAGGAGATTAGAGTTGTGAAGGTCAACATGCCGATTGGGCAGAAGCCGCAAAAGAGGATGATATGTCGAAGGATCGGACGAAGCGCCAAAAGAATCAATGACATGCCGGACAACACATGATTAGTGCTTGTAATAATTTGCCTAGATCGAGTTAGGTTTTCGGACAACACAGCAAAAATGGCACTTTCCAAAAGAGAAGAAATTGCTTGCTATCTTGAACATCACTAGCTTGCCTATCTTAAGAAACAAAAATTGTAAAAGTGCTATTTTGTTTATCTCAAGAAGCAAAAAAATACTAACTTGCACTTTGCAACAAAAGCAAAATTGATAGCTCAAACATTGCAAAGGAAGCAAAATTTACTAGCTTGCAACTTGCATATTTCAAGAAGCAATAGTTGCTTTCTTGAACATCTCAAAACTGCTAGCTTGCATGTTCTAAAATGTTGTAAATATTGCTAGCTTGTATGATGCAAAACTTGCCTTCTTTTTCAAACACTTGCTAGCTTGAATGTTGTAAAACTTGCATATCTACAACTTGATAGCTTGAATGTTCTAAGCATGATGTAACACTTGCTAAATTTTCTAGCTTACAAATTGCATGATAATAAAACTGCATATTATGTTTTTCATGCAACGATTTGAACTTGTATGTTTAAACACATGAGAGTTGGAACTTCTCCTTTTTGTTGATGACAAAGGGGGAGAAGTATGATCATGTTATGAATGATGAAGTGTTGCAAATATTCATGATGAATATTTGCAAGGACTTGAATTTAGCTTGAATTCAAGAGTTTCTATCAATAAGCTATATTGATAGGGAGAGTTTGTTTAAACTCTGGGAGTTAAGGTTAACTTCGTCATCAAGTGGTTGTCATCATCAAAAAGGGGGAATTGTTGAATCTTATATTTTGATGATGAAACCACTTGATATGTGTTTATGATTTAATTGGTGTTTTGAGTAACGTAGGATGCTTCGATCAGGATGAGACAATTAAAGCAGGAAAATCATATTGGGCCGGAGGAACATGTCAGAAGATTAGACGTCAAGCCGGTGGATCGGTCGACGTATCGATAGAAGGCTTTGGGCCGTAGATTCGGGCATCGGGCCAAGAAGAGCAAGCATTGCACCTAGGATATCGGAGTTGCAGAGTCAACTGGCCGATTGGGCAATAGGCCGTAAGAGAGGACGATGCGTCAAAGAATCGGATGAAGCGTCGAGGGACCAATGACATGCCAGACAACTTGATTAATGCTTAGTATTAATTGTCTAGATCGAAGGGTGTTTTACATGTGCAGGATTAACTATGATGGAAGTAAGACATGCAGCAGGAGTTGCGCCGGAGTCAAGACTATGATCACGTTGGGAGTTCGAGAGTTCGACGAAAGTCCGGACGGTCGTCGGAGGTTCTATGGGAACAAATCCGAGAAGTCCAGGAGCTTGCCAAAGAAGCTCATCGGAACTCACCAAGTGCATCGTCGCAAGTCCAGGAGTTTGCCGAAAGTCTGCCGGAGCATCGCCTAGGGTTCGTCAGATGTTCGCCGGAAGTTCGCCGGAAGCTCACCAAAAGAAGCGATTGACGCACCGGAGCAAGCTGCAGTATAAATGTCTTAAAATATCATACTTAGCATGATGATTAAGTTAGAAATAGGAGGTGATCCCATTAACTTAATCTTGGGGCAATTGGGCCCTTGACAGATCCAAATTGGGCCAAATGAATCAGCCCATTCGGACTCAGATTTCCTGGCCGGTAGTGGCACCGCCCCTAGCAGGGTGCCAGGTGTTGGTACCGCTAGTCTGGGTGGTGGCACTGCCCAGCACAGCCCCCCAGGTGGTGGTACCACCTAGGACAGTGTCAGTCAAACTAACATTGGGCGGTGGTACCGCCCAGCGCAGATGGTGGTACCGCCCGTACCCGGGGAACTCGGGATGGGAAAGATTTAGGCTCCAAGTTTGAATCAACTTGAAGCCTATAAATACCCCTCCCATCCCTGGTTAAAGAACACAAGCACAAAGAGTCTAAAAAAAAGAAATGTTGTAGCAATCTCTTTAGAATTCCCTCCTCTACTCTAAGTGTTAGATTTCTGTAAGAGAGGAGTGTGAGTGCTTGTAAGGGTTATCTCCTAAACCTATTAAAAGGAGAAGAGGGGTGTAAAAGGTGATTGGCCTTCGCCTAATGAAGGAAGGCCTCTAGTGGATGCCAGTGGCCTTGACAAAAGAGGAATTGGAGGAGTGGATGTAGGTCACGATTGACCGAACCACTATAAACCGCCGTCTTCTCTGGTTTGCATTTACTCTCTACTATTTATCTTTACTACAAACCTCTTCAATAGCTACTGCCTTCTATTCATTTATGAACATGTTTCAAAGTTAAGTTTCCAAAATCGGTTTTACGTCGAAAACGGTTTTATCATACGAAAGTTTTTAAACCATCGTTATCTTACCGCTGCACTAATTCACCCCCCCCCCCTCGTAGTGCTCTTGATCCTAATAGTTTTTAACCTCCAAGTTTGAATTAACTTGAGGCCTATAAATACCCCTCTCATCCCTGGTTAACAAACACAAGCACTGAGAATTTAAAAAGGGAAAAACGCTATTGTAATCTCTTGTGAGAATCCTCATCTTCTAGTCTAAGTGTTAGAATAGTTTGAGAGAGGAGTAAGTGCTTGTAAAGGTTGTCTCCTAAACCTGTGAAAAAGAGAAGAGGGGTGTAAGAAGGAGGTTGATCTTCACCTATTAAAGGAAGATTGATAGTGGATGCTAGTGGCCTCGACGGAAAAGGAATCAGCGGAGTGGATGTAGGTCACGACGACCGAACCACTATAAACTCGGTTTGCATTTACTTTTGGGTAATTTACATTTACTGCAAATCATCTTACTTGCTCACTGCTCAACTGCCTTACACTCTTTTATACGCTTTCAAGCAATCTTTTCAAAATCGGTTTTTATCGAACATACGAAAGTATTTTACGAAACCAATGTTTTTTTTACCGCTACACTAATTCACCCCCCATCCCCCCTCCTAGTGCCAACTCGTTCCTAACAGTTGGTATCAGAGCCTCATTTTTCTTATTTGGTTTAACACCTAAATAGAAATGACTCTTTTTAGCTTTCAAGATGGTCACTCTCTCATTTATCCTCCCATGTTCAATGGGACAGACTACACATATTGTAAAACTCGAATGAGAGTTTTTTGCTTTCATTAGATTTGAATTTATGGAATATTATCGAAAGTAGTTTTTGAAGGTCTTCTCTTCTAATGAACCATTGGAATGATTTGGAGAAGAAGATGTTTTCCTTAAATGCTAGAGCTATGAACGCTCTATTTTGCATTTTGGATAAAACTGAGTTTAATCGAGTTTCTACTTGCAAAACGGCTTTCGATATATGGCACACTCTTGAAATCACACACAAAGGCACGAGTAGAGTAAAAGATTTTAAGATAAATCTTTTAATGCATGATTTTAAACTTTTTCGAATGAAGCCAAGCGAAATTGTTATTGACATATACACCCGTTTTACGGATGTCGTCAATGGTTTAAAAGCTCTTGGCAAATACTTTTTTAATTTTGAACCCATTAATAAGATCTTAAGATCTTTTTCTAAAAATTGAGAATTGAAGGTAACGGCAATACAAGAATCAAAATATTTGAATCATTTTCCAATTGAAGAACTTATAGGGTCTTTGATGACATATGAAATGACGTGTAATGCATGTAAAGAACTCAAGAATAACCTTCCAAAGAATATGAAAGATTTAGGACATAGAACAATTGAATACCACTCGAGCATAAGCTCAAGTGATGGTGAACTTGAACTCCTAACTATGAAATTTAAAAGTTCATGAAATAAAAATTGAAGAACAAAATGAACACAACTACTTGCTTTGAATGCAAGAAGAGGGAAGCACTTTGCGATGAATTGAGCTCCTCGGAAGAAGAGGAGAAAATCAACAAAGGCGAGGTGGCAAACTACGCCTTAACAGCTTTTGACGATGAGGTAATCAAAATGCCCTTAGTTTACTTTGAAATTACATAATGCTTTTCATGAGTTATTGTTAATTTAGTCTTAAAAAAATATTTTTCTTGAAAATTACATGTTTAATAATGTAATGAAAATGTAAAAAATTGGGATCATGCTAGTAATTTTGAAAATGATAAAGAAAATTGCATGTTTTATGATAAACAAACATGATTTTGATTAAAAATGCCTTATGAAATTATGCTTGATGTTTTAATGATGTAATAATACAATAAAATGTTAGATATAAATCTAGTGCTTATACACCAAACAAGATTAATCATATTGTTTCTTGACTTTGATTGAAGATACTCTATGATTAATGAAATCATGTTTGATTTGAAGTAATGATTTGATATCATGCTTAATATTTCAAAATTATACATGATGATTCTTGAGATTTATGGATTATCGATTTTTTCGGTAATGAAAGTGGCTTTTTCAGTTTTAAAAATGACGCATGTTTTGATTTGGCATAAATGAAAAAGGCATGCTTATATGAAATAGTGTAAGTGTAATGCTCGATGATTATGTATTTAATAATGCATAATGATGTAATGAAAATATTAAATGTTTTGATACCATGATTGATGATTTTATGCATGAGATTTGAAAGTTATATATGATGATTTTTGAGATTTATTGATCTTGATGGTTTTTAGGATGAAATTTATTTTTAATCCGAAAATCAACAACTTAAAATGAAACATCTCTATCTTATTGATTTGATGAATCTATGTGTATTATTTTTATAAATCTCTTAAAAATGACATTGTTGATTTAACAAGAAAGAACTTGCTTCTTGAACATCTCAAATTACTAGCTTGCATGTTGTAATATTTATAAAATTTTGCTAGCTTATGTTTTTGCAAAGGAAGCAAAAATAATCGCACTTCTAAAAAGAGAAGAAAGAACTTGCTTCTTGAACATCTCAAATTACTAGCTTGCATGTTGTAATATTTATAAAATTTTGCTAGCTTATGTTTTTGCAAAGGAAGCAAAAATAATCGCACTTCTAAAAAGAGAAGAAAGAACTTGCTTCTTGAACATCTCAAATTACTAGCTTGCATGTTGTAATATTTATAAAATTTTGCTAGCTTATGTTTTTGCAAAGGAAGCAAAAATAATCGCACTTCTAAAAAGAGAAGAAAGAACTTGCTTCTTGAACATCTCAAATTACTAGCTTGCATGTTGTAATATTTATAAAATTTTGCTAGCTTATGTTTTTGCAAAGGAAGCAAAAATAATCGCACTTCTAAAAAGAGAAGAAAGAACTTGCTTCTTGAACATCTCAAATTACTAGCTTGCATGTTGTAATATTTATAAAATTTTGCTAGCTTATGTTTTTGCAAAGGAAGCAAAAATAATCGCACTTCTAAAAAGAGAAGAAAGAACTTGCTTCTTGAACATCTCAAATTACTAGCTTGCATGTTGTAATATTTATAAAATTTTGCTAGCTTATGTTTTTGCAAAGGAAGCAAAAATAATCGCACTTCTAAAAAGAGAAGAAAGAACTTGCTTCTTGAACATCTCAAATTACTAGCTTGCATGTTGTAATATTTATAAAATTTTGCTAGCTTATGTTTTTGCAAAGGAAGCAAAAATAATCGCACTTCTAAAAAGAGAAGAAAGAACTTGCTTCTTGAACATCTCAAATTACTAGCTTGCATGTTGTAATATTTATAAAATTTTGCTAGCTTATGTTTTTGCAAAGGAAGCAAAAATAATCGCACTTCTAAAAAGAGAAGAAAGAACTTGCTTCTTGAACATCTCAAATTACTAGCTTGCTTTGAAATGATTGAAATATTTTATACCATTATGTTCTTCCCTTCTTCTTTCTTGTTTACAATGATAAAATGGGGAGAAGTTTTGATCATGCATGGTAGGATGTAATTGACAAAATTGGTACCATCATGATTTGAAATGCTCTGATTTGTTACCAAAATGATGAATCATGAATGCTTAAATATCATGTATGATATGCCCATAGTGATTAATTTTATTTGTATAATGGCATGAAGTAAGGATACAAATGTAAGGTTTTAAAATTGTGCATGTTTTAATTGAAACTAGGATGATGCACAAACATATGAAAAAGGATTAATACTTTACCTTTGTCAAACTCTGAAAATGGATATAAAAGGTCTTCCCTTCTTTTTGATAATAACAAAGAGGAGAAGTATGTTAGCCTTCTCAAAAGAGAAGAAAGAACTTGCTTCTTGAACATCTCAAATTACTAGCTTGCATGTTGTAATATTTATAAAATTTTGCTAGCTTATGTTTTTGCAAAGGAAGCAAAAATAATCGCACTTCTAAAAAGAGAAGAAAATACTATCTTGAACATCACCGAAGAGTGCTATCTTCCCTATCTCAAGAAGCAAAACATGCTTATCTAGCAAAATTTACATACTTACAAAACTCAAAATTATTGCTAGCCTGATTATGCATTATTTTATGTTATAATGATTTGAAAGTATGTCTAAACACTTGATAATTGAACTTCTCCTTTTTGTTGATGACAAAGAGGGATAAGTATGATGTTTGAATGATTTTTGTAATAACATGTTGTTTAGATTTGTGAATCCAAGAGTTCTATCAATATGGCATATTGATAGTGGGAGTTTGTTTAAACTTCGCGAGTTAAGATGAACTCTATCATCAATTGGTTGTCATCATCAAAAAGGGAGAGATTGTTGAATCTCGGATTTTGATAATGAAACCAATTGATAAGTGTTTATGATTTGATATGCATTTTGAGTGATGCAAGAAGCTTCGATCAGGATGAGACAATTAAAGTTAGAAGAATCATGTTGGGCCGGTGGAACATGTCAAAAGATTGGACGTCGAGCCGGAGGATCAGTCGACTTATCGACAGAAAGCTTCGGGCCATAGTTTCGGGCATCGGGCCAAGAAAAGTAGATATTGTGCTAAGGAAATCGGAGTTACGAAAGTCAATTGGCGGATTAAGCAATAGACTACAAGAGAGGACGATATGTCGAAGAATCAGACAAAGAGTCGATGGACCAATGACATACCGTACAATATGATTCATGCTTAGTAATAATTATCTAGATCAAAGTGTGTCTTACATGTGCAGGATTAACTACAATAGCAAGGCGTAAAGCAAAATGAAGTCCCTGAGTCAAGAAGGCGATTTCGTTGGGAGTTTGAGAGTTTATCGGAAGTCTGGACGTTCGTCGGAAGTTCTACCAGAACCAACCGAGAAGTCCTAGAGCTTGCCAAAGAAGCTCATCAGAACTCGCCAAGAAGATCTTCGTGAAGTCTAGGAGCTTGCCGGAAGTCCACTGCAACATTGTCGAGAGATCTTTGGAAGTTTGCCGAAAGATCACCAGAAGCTCGCCGGAAGAAACCAAGACTTACGGCTTAAGTATGTTTTAGGATTCATAGTTAGCACATTATTGAGATTGAATTTGAGCCAACCCAATTAGGGGCCAGTTGGGTCCATTTAAGGACTATGTTGGGCCCAATGAAAGGCCTAAACAGTGACCCAAGAGGTGGCATCGTCATGGCACAATTTCTGAGACTATGTCAAACGATGGTACCGTCGGTCTGGGTAGTGGTATTGCCCAAACATAGCCTTCGAGAGGCTACAAGTGGTGGTACCACCCAGCACAACCTCCCTGACGGTGGTACCACCCAGTGGTAGGATGCTAAGCAATGGTACCACCAGTCTGGGCGGTGGTACCGCCCAACACAAGCGGTGGTACCGTCGGTACCCGAGAGACCCGTGATGAGATATTTTTAGGCTCCAAGTTTGAGTCAACTTGAGGCCTATAAATACTCCTCTCATCCCTAATTAACATACATAAGCACAGATAATTGAAAAAGGGAAAAACGCTGTTGTAATGTCTTGTTAGAATCCTCATCTTTTAGTCTAAGTGTTAGAATAGTTTGAGAGAGAAGTGGGTGCTTGTAAAGGTTGTCTCCTAAACTTGTAAAAAGGAGAAGAGGGGTGTAAGAAGGATGTTGATCTTCACCTATTAAAGGAAGATCGATAGTGGATGTCGATGGTCTCGACGAAAGAGGAATCGACGAAGTGGATATAGGTCATGATGACCGAACCACTATAAACTCGGTTTGTATTTACTTTTGAGCAATTTACATTTATTGCAAATCATCTTACTTCCTCATTGCTCAACTGTCTTAGACTCTTCTGTACGCTTTCATGTAATCTTTCTGAAATCTGTTTTCATCAAACATACGAAAGGATTTCTCACGTGATTTTACCGCTATACTAATACACCACCCCCCCTCTTAGTGTTGTTCTTGATCCTAACAATTGATATCAAATCTTTGGTATTTGTTATTTGGTTTAACACCTAAGAGAAATGGCTCTTTTCGGCTTTCAAGAGGGACTTTCTCTCATTCGTCCTATCTTGTTCAATGGGATGGACTACACATATTGAAAAACTCGAATGAGAGTTTTCTCGCTTTCCTTGGATTTAAATTTATGGAACATTGTTAAAAGCGGATTTCAAAGGTCTTCTCTTCCAATGAACCATTGGAATGATTTCGAGAAGAAGACTTTTTCTTTAAATGCAAAGACTATGAATACCTTGTTTTATGCCTTAAACAAAAATGAATTCAATCGAGTTTTTACTTGCAAAACAGCTTTCGATATTTGGCACATCCTTGAAATCACACATGAAGGCATGAATAGAGTTAAAGAGTCTAAAGTTAATCTTTTGATGCATGATTTTAAACTTTTTCATATGAAACCAAGCGAAACCATTGTAGACATGTACACCCATTTTATGAATGTCATCAATGGTTTAAAAGCTCTTGGTAAAACTTTTTTGGATTTTAAACTCGTTAATAAGATCTTAAGATCACTTTCTAAAAATTAGGAATTGAAAGTAACAGCAATACAAAAATCAAAAGATTTGAACCATTTTCCAATTGAATAACTTATAGGGTCTTTGATGACCTATGAGATGATGTGCAATACACGTAAAGAACTCAAGAACAATCTTCCAAAGAATAGAAAGGATTTGGGATATAGAATAATTAAAGACCACTCGAGTATAAGCTCAAGTGATGGTGAACTTGAACTCCTCATGAAATTTAAAAAGTTAATGAAACAATAATCAAAAAATAAAAATAAACTTAAAAAGAATACTACTTGCAATGAACGCAAGAAGAAGGAAGCATCTTGGGATGAATCGAGCTTATCCGAAGATAAGGAGAAAATCAACAAAGGCGATGTGACAAACTACTCCTTAATGGCTTTCGACGATAAGGTAATCAAAATGCCCTTAGTTTATTTCGAAATTACATAATGCTTTTCATGAATTATTTTTTAGTTTAAGAAAATTATATTTTTTTTTCGAATTGCATATGAAGTAATGAAAATGCAAAAATAAAATAGGATTATGCTTGCTTTTCTAGTGATTTTAAAAATAATCATGAAAATTGCATGCTTTATGATAAAGGAATAAAATGTTAGACTTAAATCTAATACTTAAGATAAATCCTATGTATGTTTTTAAGAAGCATTATTGTGTATCAAATCATGCTTTTCGATTTTAATTGAAAATGCATTATGAAATCATGCTAGATGTTTTAATGATGTAATAATGTGTATCTTGATGATTTTCTTATTCTTTGTGATTAAAAATGCTTTATTTTTAATGAAATCATGCTTGGTAATTTAATAATGATCATGCTTAATGAATGTATATTTCGAAATTGTGCATGATGATTTTTGGCTTATTGATCTTTATCGCAATGAAAGTTGCCTTTTGGATTTTAAAAATGATGCATATTTTTGTTTGATTAAAAGATAAAGGCATACTTGTATGAAACTAATAATTTAAAATGAAATATCCCTATCTTATTGATTTTGATGAAACTATGTGTATCATTTTTATGAATCTCTTAAAAATGACTTTGTTGATTTAACAAGTTGAATGATTTGAAGATAAATAATGATTTTTCTCTTGATTATAACTTGTGATATTTTTTATATATAAATCATCATCTTGACTTCTCGATATCTAATACATGAGATTTCTCTATCAATCTAGATTTTTTTTAATCATTCTCTAATGATTCTACTTGGTATTTTCTTAAGAGGATAGTTTCTAAATGAATCATGATTTTTCCTGTGAGTTTTTGGATTTATTACTTAAGATTTTTTAATCAAGATCTTTTCTTTGTACTGCTATATTATTTTTTAGTATTTTATTTAAATAGGAGATTTACTATATGAATCATATCTTTTGGTATTTATATGGTCTTATTTTTCATGACATGATTTCTTTATATTTATGGCTTATATGCCTTGAAATGATTGAAATATTTTATACCATTATATTCTTTCCTTCTTCTTTCTTGTTTATAATGATAAAATGGGGAGAAGTTTTGATCATGCATGGTAGGATGTAATTTGACAAAATTGACACCATCATGATTTGAAATGCTATGATTTGTTACCAAAATGATGTATCATGAATGCTTGAATATCATGTATGATATGCCTATTGAATCTCGGATTTTGATGATGAAGTCAATTGTCATTTGTTATCTAATCCATATGTTGAGATAAGTGTGCAGGATTAACTACGATGAAAGTAAGACATGCAGCAGGAGTTGCGCCAAAGTCAAGACTATGATCACGTTGGGGGTTCGAGAGTTCGACGGAAGTCCGGACGGTCATCGGAGGTTCTGCGGGAACAAATCCGAGAAGTCCAGGAGCTTGCCAAAGAAGCTCATCAGAACTCGCCAAGTGGATCGTCGCAAGTCCAGGAGTTTGCCGAAAGTCTGCCGGAGCATCGCCGAGGGTTCGTCGGATGATTGCCGGAAGTTCGCCGGAAGCTCGATGGAAGAAGCGATTGACGCACCGGAGCAAGTTGCAGTAAATGTCTTGAAAAATATCGTAGTTAGCATGATGATTAAGTTAGAAATAGGAGGTGATCCCATTAACTTAATCTTGGGGCAATAGGGCTCTTGAGAGACCCAAATTGGGCCGAATGGATCAGCCCATTTGGACCAAGATTTCCTAGCCGACGGTAGCACCGCCTAGGAGCTGAGTCTCCGAGTGAGGCTGGGTGATGGTACCGCCCCTGTCAGGCGGTGGCACCACCTGGGCTGAGTCTCCGACTAAGACTGAGCGGTAGTACCACCCCTATCAGGCGGTGGTACTGCCCGAGCTCGGTCTCCGAGCTCTGTTAGGCGGTAGTACCGCTAGGACCTCGAAAATATGGGAAATGATGTTTTTGAACTCCAAATTCAAATCAGTTTGGGGCCTATATAAACCCTACCCTTTCATGCATGAAAGGGAACTGAAACATAGCATTTATTCTGAGATTTTGAGAGCTTAAAAGTGTTGTAAAATGCTAGAAGTTCTTCTCCCTCTTTTCTTCAAAGTTTTGATCATTCAAGAGAGGAGTGAAAAATATGTAAGGGTTGTCTCCTAAGCCCGTCAAAAGGAGTGAAACTGTAAAAGGGTGGTTGGCCTTCGCCTATTGAATGAAGGCCTCTAGTGGACGTCGGTGACCTCATCGGAGGAGGAAGCCAAAAGTGGATGTAGGTCAAGATTGACCGAACCACTCTAAATCTTGGTTTGCATTTGCATTTTGTTCTCTATCTTAACTGCAACTACTTCCATAGCTTTACTTTAACTTTTGCTTGATCTTAAGTTAAAGCAATTTCCGAATCGACTTTCATACCGAAATCGTTCTTATCGTACGAACATCGTTTTAAATCGTCGAAAGTTTTCCACTGCACTAATTCACCCCCCCCTCTTAGTGCTATTGATCCTAACAATTGGTATCAGAATGGGGTTAACTCTTAATCAGATTAAAACCTAAGAGAGATGACAAACGTCAGAAATCAAGAGGGCCACTCTATTACACGTCCACCCATGTTCAATGGGACGGACTACACCTATTGGAAGACCCAAATGAGGATCTTCCTTATTTCAATGGATTTTGAACTTTGGAATCTTGTCGAAAATGGATTTTCGAAGTCTTCTCTTCCAATGATCGATTGGAACGAATTGGAGAAGAAGACTTTCGCTCTTAATGCAAAGGCTATGAATGCCTTATTTTGTGCGCTTGATAAAAATGAGTTCAATCGTGTTTCGGTTTGTGAAACCGTATTTGATATTTGACATACACTCGAAGTGACTCATGAAGGCACAAGTATAGTAAAAGAGTCAAAAATCAATCTTTTCATATATTCTTTTGAACTTTTTTGAATGAAACCGAGCGAGACTATTGGCGATATGTACACCCGTTTCACGGATGTCATCAATGGTCTAAAAGGACTCGATAAAAAGTTTTTCAGATTTTGAGCTCGTAAATAAGATTCTAAGATCCCTTCCTAAGAGTTGGGACCCTAAAGTCACTGCTATTCAAGAGGCTAAAGATCTAAATAACTTCCCTCTTGAAGAATTAATCGGGTCATTAATGACCTACGAAATGACTTGCAAAGCTCATGAAGAGCAAGAAGACATCCTTCCAAAGAACAGGAAGGATATGACACTTAGAACTTTCGAAGACCACTTGAGAGAAAACTCAAGTGATGAAGACTGTGACGATGACTTAGGCACCTCTAACAAGGAAATTCAAAAAATTCATTAAAAGAAACAAGTTTAAAAATGACTAAAAAAATAAATTTGAACCCAAAAAGGACCAAGTTATTTGCTATGAATGCAAGAAGCCGGGACACTACAAAAGTGATTGTCCCCAAGCCAAGAAGAGAACACTAAAGAAGAAGGCGCTCAAAGTAACGTGGCATGACTCAAGCGCGTCTGAAGAAGAGGAGTCCAACACCGAGCAAGTTGCTCATTACGCCCTAATGGCCATCGGAGATGAGGTAACAAATTTAATTGATGCAGATTTATCATTTGATGAATTACTAAATGCCTTCCATGACTTATTTGATGAATACAAAACTATTAGTAGAAAATACAAATTGCTAAAAAAGGAGCATGATAGTCTTACTTGTAATTTCGATAAATTAGAAATTGAATATCATGATAGTTTAGCTCCATGTAAAAATTATCATAATCTAGAAACTCTCCAAAAGGAGAACTTGCTACTTAAGGACACCTTGAAGAAATTCGAGGTTGGTAGCAAGTCTTTGGATATAATCCTTACAAATAAGGGTCATGTTCCTAAAAGAAGGGGAATAGGATTTGTGAGAAGTCCTCACCAAAATCCAACCACCTTCATTAAAGGTCCTATCTTACATGTTTGGCACCAAAGCAAATGCAACTTTTGTTACAAACATGGACATAGAACTTATCATTGTCCATTCAAGAAAGTTAGTCTGAACAAATTGATTTGGGTTCCTAAAGGAACCACGATAAATTCTATGCAACATGATAAACAATTTAGATCAGTGTTTGAACCCCTTTTGATGTATCTCCTATGATTAGCTCATTAGGATGAGCATCTATGTACTTCCATTCTTTGGGTAAGGATATTTCGGAAGAAGATTCATCTAATTTGCTAGTAAAAGGAGAAGGTTCATTTAAATTCAAAGCATCAAATTTAAGATCATCATCAAACTCATTTTTCTTAAATTCGGAAACTTCATTAAAGACAACATGAATAGACTCTTTTATAACCAAAGTTTTTTTATTAAAAATATGAAAAGTTTTAGAAATAGATGAATAGCCAAGAAAAATTCCTTCATCGGATTTTGCATCAAACTTTCCTAAGGTATCTTTTTCATTCAAGATAAAATATTTACAACTGAAAACTTTGAAATATGAAACATTGGGTTTTTTGTTCTATAATTCATAAGGAGTTTTGGAAAGTAGTGGTCTTACTAGAACCCTATTCATGATATAGTATATCGTATTCATCTCTTCAACCCAAAAATATTTGGGTAGGCTATATTTGTTCAACATGGTTCTTGTCATTTCTTGTTAGTTTCTATTTTTTCTTTCTACTACTCCATTTGTTGAAGATTTCTCAAAGTAGAAAAATTATGGTTGTATCCATTAGATTCACAAAAATTTTAGAAATCACGATTTTGAAATTCACCACCATGGTCACTCCAAATTGATAAAATCATAAAGCCTTTTTCATTTTGAACAAGTTTACAAAACTTTAAAAATACCTAAAGTAATCACTTTTGTGTGCCAAGAAGTATGTCCAAATATATCTACTATATTTGTCCATAACTACAAAGGCATATTTACTATCTCTTAGGAATGATGTATCAATTGGTCCAAACAAATCTATATGAATCAATTGCAATGATCTAGAGGTGCTTATTTGATTCTTTGTTTTGAAACTATCTTTTATTTGTTTTCCTAGTTAATATGCATCACACATATTATCTTTAACGAACTTACTATTAGGAATACCTCTACAAGTTCGGACGGTTGTTGGAGGTTCTGCGGGAACAAATCCGAGAAGTCTAGGAGCTTGCCAAAGAAGCTCGTCGGAACTCGCTGTTGAATCTCGGATTTTGATGATGAAGTCAATTGTCATTTGTTATCTAATCCATATGTTAAGATAAGTGTGCAGGATTAATTACGATGAAAGTAAGACATGTAGCAGGAGTTGCGCCGGAGTCAAGACTATAATCACGTTGGAGGTTCGAGAGTTCGACGGAAGTCCGGACGGTTGTTGGAGGTTCTGCGGGAACAAATCCGAGAAGTCTAGGAGCTTGCCAAAGAAGCTCGTCGGAACTCGCTGTTGAATCTCGGATTTTGATGATGAAGTCAATTATCATTTGTTATCTAATCCATATGTTAAGATAAGTGTGCAGGATTAATTACGATGAAAGTAAGACATGTAGCAGGAGTTGCGCCGAAGTCAAGACTATGATCACGTTGGGGGTTCGAGAGGTTCGACGGAAGTCCGGACGGTTGTTGGAGGTTCTGCGGGAACAAATCCGAGAAGTCTAGGAGCTTGCCAAAGAAGCTCGTCGGAACTCGCTGTTGAATCTCGGATTTTGATGATGAAGTCAATTGTCATTTGTTATCTAATCCATATGTTAAGATAAGTGTGCAGGATTAACTACGATGAAAGTAAGACATGTAGCAGGAGTTGCGCCGGAGTCAAGACTATAATCACGTTGGAGGTTCGAGAGTTCGACGGAAGTCCGGACGGTTGTTGGAGGTTCTGCGGGAACAAATCCGAGAAGTCTAGGAGCTTGCCAAAGAAGCTCGTCGGAACTCGCTGTTGAATCTCGGATTTTGATGATGAAGTCAATTGTCATTTGTTATCTAATCCATATGTTAAGATAAGTGTGCAGGATTAATTACGATGAAAGTAAGACATGTAGCAGGAGTTGCGCCGAAGTCAAGACTATGATCACGTTGGGGGTTCGAGAGGTTCGACGGAAGTCCGGACGGTTGTTGGAGGTTCTGCGTCATCTCTAATAGCCATTAGTGCATAGTGAGTAACTTGCTCAATGTTGGTTAGCTCCTCTTCTTCGGATGAACATGATGTTGAATCTCGATTTTGATGATGAAGTCATTATCATTTGTTATCTAATCTATATATTGAGATAAGTGTGCAGGATTAATTACGATGAAGTAAGATATGCAGTAGGAGTTGCGCCGAGAGTCAAGACTATAATCCACGTTGGAGGTTCGAGAGTTCGACGGAAGTCCGGACAGTTTGTTGGAGGGTTCTGCGGGAACAAATCCGAGAAGTCTAGGAGCTTGCCAAAGAAGCTCGTCGGAACTCGCTGTTGAATCTCGGATTTTGATGATGAAGTCAATTGTCATTTGTTATCTAATCCATATGTTAAGATAGCGAGAAGTCTAGGAGCTTGCCAAAGAAGCTCGTCGGAACTCGCTGTTGAATCTCGGATTTTGATGATGAAGTCAATTATCATTTGTTATCTAATCTATATATTGAGATAAGTGTGCAGGATTAATTACGATGAAAGTAAGACATGTAGCAGGAGTTGCGCCGGAGTCAAGACTATAATCACGTTGGAGGTTCGAGAGTTCGACGGAAGTCCGGACGGTTGTTGGAGGTTCTGCGGGAACAAATCCGAGAAGTCTAGGAGCTTGCCAAAGAAGCTCGTCGGAACTCGCTGTTGAATCTCGGATTTTGATGATGAAGTCAATTGTCATTTGTTATCTAATCCATATGTTAAGATAAGTGTGCAGGATTAATTACGATGAAAGTAAGACATGTAGCAGGAGTTGCGCCCAACAGCCGAGTCTCGGAGTGAGGCTGGGCGGTGGCACCGCCCAACAGCCGAGTCTCGGAGTGAGGCTGGGCGGTGGCACCGCCTAGGCTCAGTCAAGTTGCAGTAAATGTCTTGAAAATATTGTAGTTAGCATGATGATTAAGTTAGAAATGGGAGGTGATCCCATTAATTTAATCTTGGGGCAATTGGGCCCTTAACAGACCCAAATTGGGCCGAATGGATCAGCCCATTCGGACCCAAATTCCCTGGCCGGCAGTGGCACTGGGCGGTGGCACCGCCTAGGCTCAGTCTCCGAGTGAGACTTGGTGGGCGGTAGCACCGCCCCTGTCAAGCGGTGGCACCGCCCAACAGCCGAGTCTCGGAGTGAGGCTGGGCGGTGGCACCGCCTAGGCTCAGTCTCCGAGTGAGACTGGGCGGTAGCACCGCCCCTGTCAAGCGGTGGCACCGCCCAACAGCCGAGTCTCGGAGTGAGGCTGGGCGGTGGCACCGCCTAGGCTCAGTCTCCGAGTGAGACTGGGCGGTAGCACCGCCCCTGTCAAGCGGTGGCACCGCCCAACAGCCGAGTCTCGGAGTGAGGCTGGGCGGTGGCACCGCCTAGGCTCAGTCTCCGAGTGAGACTGGGCGGTAGCACCGCCCCTGTCAAGCGGTGGCACCGCCCAACAGCCGAGTCTCGGAGTGAGGCTGGGCGGTGGCACCGCCCAACAGCCGAGTCTCGGAGTGAGGCTGGGCGGTGGCACCGCCTAGGCTCAGTCTCCGAGTGAGACTGGGCGGTAGCACCGCCCCTGTCAAGCGGTGGCACCGCCCAACAGCCGAGTCTCGGAGTGAGGCTGGGCGGTGGCACCGCCCAACAGCCGAGTCTCGGAGTGAGGCTGGGCGGTGGCACCGCCCAACAGCCGAGTCTCGGAGTGAGGCTGGGCGGTGGCACCGCCTAGGCTCAGTCTCCGAGTGAGACTGGGCGGTAGCACCGCCCCTGTCAAGCGGTGGCACCGCCTAGGCTCAGTCTCCGAGTGAGACTTGGTGGGCGGTAGCACCGCCCCTGTCAAGCGGTGGCACCGCCCAACAGCCGAGTCTCGGAGTGAGGCTGGGCGGTGGCACCGCCCAACAGCCGAGTCTCGGAGTGAGGCTGGGCGGTGGCACCGCCCAACAGCCGAGTCTCGGAGTGAGGCTGGGCGGTGGCACCGCCCAACAGCCGAGTCTCGGAGTGAGGCTGGGCGGTGGCACCGCCCAACAGCCGAGTCTCGGAGTGAGGCTGGGCGGTGGCATGTCAGGCGGTGGCACCACTTGGGCTTAGTCTCCTGAGTGAGACTTGGTGGGCGGTAGCACCGCCCCTGTCAGGCGGGTGGCACCACCTGGGCTCAGTCTCCTAGTGAGACTGGGCGGGTGGTACCGCCCGAGCTCGGTCTCCGAGCTCTGTCAGGCGGTAGTACCGCCCATTTATGGCGGTAGTACCGCCAGGACCCGAAAACATGGGAATTGACATTTTTGAGCTCCAAATTCAAATCAGTTTGGGGCCTATATAAACCCCACCCTTTCATGCATGAAAGGGTACCGAATCTTAGCATTTATTCTGAGATTTTGAGAGCTTAAAAGTGTTGTAAAAGGCTAGAAGTTCTACTCCCTCTTTTCTTCGAAGTTTTGATCATTCAAGAGAGGAGTGAAAAATTTGTAAGGGTTGTCTCCTAAGCCCGTCAAAAGGAGTGAAATTGTAAAAGGGTGGTTGGCCTTTGCCTATTGAAGGAAGGCCTCTAGTGGACGTCGGTGACCTCATCGGACGAGGAAGCCAAAAGTGGATGTAGGTCAAGATTGACCGAACCACTCTAAATCTTGGTTTGCATTTGCATTTTGTTCTCTATCTTAACTGCAACTACTTCCATAGCTTTACTTTAACTGCACTTTACTTGATCTTAAGTTAAAGCAATTTCCGATTCCACTTTCATATTGAAATCGTTCTTATCATACGAACGTCATTTTAAATCGTCGAAAGTTTTTCGCTGCACTAATTCACCCCCCCCCCCCCCCCCCCCCCTCTTAGTGCTCTTGATCCTAACAATTGGTATCCGAGCGGGGTTAACTCTCAATCGGATTAAAAGCCAAGAGAGATGGCATACGTCAGAAATCAAGAGGGCCACTCTATTACACATCCACCCATGTTCAATGGGACGAACTACACCTATTGGAAGACCCGAATGAGGATCTTTCTTATTTCAATGGACTTTGAACTTTGGAATCTTGTCGAAAATGGATTTTCGAAATCTTCTCTTCCAATGATCGATTGGAATGAATTGGAGAAAAAGACTTTCGCTCTTAATGCAAAGGCTATGAATGCCTTATTTTGTGCGATTGATAAAAATGAGTTCAATCGTGTTTCGGTTTGTGAAACCGCATTTGATATTTGGCATACACTCGAAGTGACTCACGAAGGCACAAGTAGAGTGAAACAGTCAAAAATCAATCTTTTGATACATTCTTTTGAACTTTTCTGAATGAAACTGAGCGAGACTATTGGCGATATGTACACCCGTTTCACGGATGTCATCAATGGTCTAAAAGGACTCGGTAAAAAGTTTTTCGGATTTTAAGCTCGTAAATAAGATTCTAAGATCCCTTCCTAAAGGTTGGGACCCTAAAGTCACTGCTATTCAAGAGGCTAAAGATCTAAACAACTTCCCTCTTGAAGAATTAATCGGGTCATTAATGACCTACGAAATGACTTGCAAAGCTCATAAAGAGCAAGAAGACATCCTTCCAAAGAGCAAGAAGGATATGACACTTAGAACTTTCGAAGACCACTTGAGAGAAACCTCAAGTGATAAAGATTGTGACGATGACTTGGCACTTCTAAGAAGGAAATTCAAAAAATTCATTAAAAGAAACAAGTTTAAAAATGACTCAAAAAATAAATTTGAACCCAAAAAGGACCAAGTTATTTGCTACGAATGCAAGAAGCCGGGACACTATAAAAGTGATTGTCCCCAAGCCAAGAAGAGAACACCAAAGAAGAAGGCGCTCAAAGCAACGTGGGATAACTCAAGCGCGTCCGAAGAAGAGGAGTCCAACACCGAGCAAGTTGCTCATTACGCCCTAATGGCCATCGAAGATGAGGTAACAAATTTAATTGATGCAGATTTATCATTTGATGAATTACTAAATGCCTTCCATGACTTATTTGATGAATGCAAAACTATTAGTAGAAAATATAAATTGCTAAAATAGGAGCACGATAGTCTTACTTGTAATTTCGACAAATTAGAAATTGAATATCATGATAGTTTAGCTCCATGTAAAAATTGTCATGATCTAGAAACTCTCCAAAAGGAGAACTTGCTACTTAAAGACACCTTGAAGAAATTCGAGGTTGGTAGCAAGTCTTTGAATATGATCCTTACAAATAAGGGTCATGTTCCTAAAAGAAGTGGAATCGGATTTGTGAGAAGTCCTCACCAAAATCCAACCACCTTCATTAAAGGCCCTATCTTACATGTTTGGCACCAAAGCAAATGCAACTTTTGTTGCAAACATGGACATAGAACTTATCATTGTCCATTCAAGAAAGTTAGTCTAAACAAATTGATTTGGGTTCCTAAAGGAACCACAATAAACTCTATGCAACATGATAAATAATTTAGATCAGTGTTTGAGGCACCCAAAAGTAAATGGGTACCTAAAAATCATCCTTTCTTGTAGAAATATACATCATCACAAGCTAAGAGCAAGAGATGGTACCTTGATAGTGGATGCTCAAGGCATATGACCAGAGATCCATCTCAATTCTCTAAACTCACTAGCATAGACGAAGGCTATGTCACCTTCGGAGACAACAATAGGGGTAAAATCATTGGCAAAGGAACCATAGGTAACAAATCCAACTTCTTTATTGAAGATGTTTTGTTAGTTGATGGTTTAAAACATAACCTCTTGAGCATTAGTTAATTGTGTGATAAAGGATATATTGTCAAATTCGAACCTAATGCTTGCATCATTGAAAAACCACATAAAAACACATCTATGATTACATTAAAACAAAATAACGTATACACCATTGACATCAATGATCGTTGCAATGAAAAGTGTTTCTCGATTTTGAAAGAGGATGCTTGGCTTTGGCATAGGAGATTAGGTCATGCTAGCATGAAACTAATCACTCAAATATCATCTAAAGAACTTGTAAGAGGAATTCCTCATATCAAGTTCATCAAAGATAATGTGTGTGATGCTTGTCAATTAGGAAAACAAATTAAGGGTAGTTTCAAATCTAAGAATCAAATAAGCACCTCTAGGCCCTTACAATTGATCCATATGGACTTGTTTGGACCTATCTCTACATCAAGTCTAGGAGGTAGCAAATACGCCTTCGTCATTATAGATGACTATAGTAGATACACATGGACTTATTTCTTAAAACACAAAAATGAATGCTTTAGATATTTTACCAAGTTTTGCAAACTCCAAAATGAAAAGGGTTCTATGATTCCGTCAATTAGAAGTCATCATGGTGGTGAATTTTAAAACCGTGATTTTCAAGAATTTTGTGAATTTAATGGATACAATCATAACTTCTCTACTCCAAGAAATCCTCAACAAAATGGTGTAGTAGAAAGAAAAAATAGAAATTTATAAGAAATGACAAGAACCATGTTGAATGAACATAGCCTACCCAAATATTTTTGGGCCGAAGCCATAAACACTACATGCTATATTTTGAATAGAGTTCTAGTAAGACCCTTACTCACCAAAACTCCCTATGAGTTATGGAACAACAAACAACCCAATGTTTCATATTTTAAAGTTTTTGGGTGCAAGTGTTTTATCTTGAATGAAAAAGATGCCTTAGGAAAATTTGATGCTAAATCCGATGAAGGAATTTTCCTTGGTTATTCTTCGGTTTCTAAAGCTTTTCGTATATTCAATAAAAGAACTTTAATTATAGAAGAATCCATTCATGTTGTTTTCAATGAGATTTCCGAAATCAAGAAAAATGATTTTGATGATGATGTTAATTTTGATTCTTTCAATTTAAATGAAACCCCTTCTCCAACTAGCAACTTGGATGCAACCACTTCCGAAATATCCTTATCCAAGGATTGGAAATATGTAGATGCTCATCCTAAGGAGCTAATTCTAGGAGACACATCTAAGGGGGTTCAAACACGTTCTTCTCTTAAAGAATTTTGTGCCAACGCCACTTTTCTCTCCCAAATTGAACCTAAATGTATTGACGAAGCCATGAAAGATGATTCATAGATTATCGCAATGCAAGATGAGTTAAATCAATTTGAGAGAAATGAGGTGTGGAAGCTTGTTCCTAGGCCAAATGACCATTTAGTTATTGGTACTAAATGGGTCTTTAGAAACAAGCAAGATGAATATGGTATCATGGTTAGAAACAAGGCTAGATTAGTAGCCAAAGGTTTCAAACAAGAAGAAGGTATCGATTACGAAGAAACCTTCGCTCCTGTGGCTAGATTAGAAGCCATAAGGATGCTCCTTGCCTATGCTAGTAATAATAATTTTAAGTTATTTCAAATGGATGTTAAAAGCGCTTTTCTTAATGGCTTTATTTCCGAAGAAGTTTATGTTGAACAACCTCCCGGATTTGAAAATAATAGCCACACTAATCATGTGTTTAAATTAACTAAAGCTCTCTATGGTTTAAAACAAGCCCCAAGGGCTTGGTATGAGAGACTTAGTTCTTTTCTTATTAAAAATAATTTTACAAAAGGTAAGGTTGATACTACATTGTTTATCAAGAATTTTGAAAATAATTTTCTCATTGTTCATATTTATGTTGATGATATTATCTTTGGCACTACAAACGAATCTCTTTGTGAATCATTTGCTAAAACCATGAGTCTAGAATTTGAAATGAGTTTGATGGGAGAATTAACCTTTTTCTTAGGCTTACAAATTAAGCAACTAAGAAATGGCATCTTTATTAGTCAAACTAAATATGCTTTAGACTTGCTAAAGAGATTTAATATGGAAAGCTCAAACGCTATTAACACTCCTATGAGCACATCCACTAAGTTAGAAGTTGATGAAAGTGGAGAAAGCTTCGATCAAAAAACTTATAGGGGTATGATAGGAAGTTTACTTTACCTCACTGCAACTAGACCAGATATCATGTTCAGTGTAGGACTTTGTGCTAGGTTTCAATCGAACCCTAAGATATCTCACCTCAAAGCGGTTAAAAGAATATTTAGATATCTTAAAGGTACCACAAATCTAGGATTATGGTATCTGAAAACCGAGAAGTTTGAGTTAATTGCTTATGCTGATGCAGATTTTGCTGGATGTAGATTAGATAGAAAAAACACATCAGGAACATGTCAATTTTTGGGACATGCTCTTGTTTCCTGGTCATCTAAGAAACAAAACTCGGTTGCACTATCAACAACCGAAGCTGAGTATATAGCAGCTAGTGCATGCTGTGCACAAGTTGTGTGGATGAAAAACACCTTAGAAGATTATAAAGTTCATCTTAAAAATATTCCCATTAAATGTGATAACACAAGTGCTATATGTTTAACAAAGAATCCCATTCAACACTCAAGAACAAAATATATTGATATTAGACATCACTTTATACGAGATCATGTCACTAATCATGATATAGTTATAGAGTTCATTGATACTAAACATCAACTAGCTGATATTTTTACAAAGCCTTTAAGTGAAGAACAATTTAATTTCATTAGAAAAGAATTAGGAATGTTAATGTGTCCAAATGCTTGAACTCATTAAATCTATTTTTCGGACTTTCTTGATTCAATAATCAAATCACTCAATTGCTATGATGATTTTACATGATTACATGCCTTAGTAATATGTTGGAAATTATGTATTTTGGATATAAAAATTTCCATGATAGTGAGCATGTTTTATCTTCATGATTGTATTGGAAAATCTATAGCAAAACCTTGTCCGAATGCATGAAAGTGTTAAATTTTATTTTCGGATTTTCTTGATACCTTATTCTCTTACGAACTTAATATAGCTCTCATAAGCATATGTTATATCGAGTTTGATTCATTGATTTTTGACATGTGGAATTAATTAGCAAATGCATCTTTCATAGGCTTATAATGTGAAAAAATATTTTCACATACATATCTTGAAAAAAAAAAAGGGAAGATTTTTTACTTGCAAGGATATTGATTCACATACATATCTTGATCCTTGTAAAAATGAAGCATGATTTAATCTTTCCTTGAGATGTTTGTATAATTGGTATCCTATCACTCATTGTTGAAAAATTACCTATCACTCACTTGTGTTTAAAATTTGCTTATATCGTTCTCCTTTTTGTTGATGACAAAGGGGGAGAAATATATGAATTGATGCTATGAGTGCCATATTTGAATTTGAATTATGTTAAAAAAGCTTACATCGAAATATATGGTAAATTGATGATAGAAATGCTATGATTGCTAAACACTTGAAATATTTGCATTATGTTAAGATATCAAGAACTTGCATCGTAATTTCACATGTTGATATCTTACCATATGATGAATTGCTACCATTACTATCATTCACATTTGAAATGTAAAACTTGAAAAAGGATGTCAAGCCTTGACATCATTTTCAGAGAGATACATCATGATAGGAATCATGATGAAAGTATTGATAAGGTTAAACAATCTCAACTTATCAATATGTCTCTTGAATTCAAAGGCTTTGAATTCAAGAATGACTTATCTTGAGTATGGCATATAGATAGGGGGAGTTAAAGTTAACTCCGTTATCAATTGATTGTCATCATCAAAAAGAGGGAGATTGTTGAATCTCGGATTTTGATGATGAAGTCAATTGTCATTTGTTATCTAATCCATATGTTAAGATAAGTGTGCAGGATTAACTATGATGAAAGTAAGACATGCAGTAGGAGTTGCGCCGAAGTCAAGACTATGATCACGTTGGGGGTTCGAGAGTTCGACGGAAGTCCGGACGGTCATCGGAGGTTCTGCGAGAACAAATCCGAAAAGTCAAGGAGCTTGCCAAAGAAGCTCATCGAAACTCGCCAAGTGGACCATCGCAAGTCCAGGAATTTGCCGGAAGTCCGTCGGAGCATCGCCGAGGGTTCGTCGGATGATCGCCGAAAGTTCGCCGGAAGCTTGACGGAAGAAGCGATTGACGCACCGGAGCAAGTTGCAGTAAATGTCTTGAAAAATATTGTAGTTAGCATGATGATTAAGTTGGAAATGGGAGGTGATCCTATTAACTTAATCTTGGGGCAATTGGGCCCTTAACAGACCCAAATTGGGCCGAATGGATCAGCCCATTCGGACCCAGATTCCCTGGCCGGCGGTGGCACCGCCTAGGCTCAGTCTCCGAGTGAGATTGGGCGGTAGCACCGCTTGGGCTCAGTCTCCGAGTGAGACTGGGTGGGCGGTAGCACCGCCCCTGTCAGGCGGTGGCACCGCCTGGGCTCAGTCTCCGAGTGAGACTGGGCGGTAGCACCGCCCTTGTCAGGCGGTGGTACTGCCCGAGCTCGGTCTCCGAGCTCTGTCAGGCGGTAGTACCACCAGGACCCCGAAAATATGGGAATTGACATTTTTGAGCTCCAAATTCAAATCAGTTTGGGGCCTATATAAACCCCACCCTTTCATGCATGAAAGGGTACCGAAACTTAGCATTTATTCTGAGATTTTGAGAGCTTAAAAGTGTTGTAAAAGGCTAGAAGTTATTCTCTCTCTTTTCTTCGAAGTTTTGATCATTCAAGAGAGGAGTGAAAAATTTGTAAGGGTTGTCTCCTAAGCCCGTCAAAAGGAGTGAAACTGTAAAAGGGTGGTTGGCCTTCGCCTATTGAAGGAAGGCCTCTAGTGGACGTCGGCGACCTCATCGGACGAGGAAGCCAAAAGTGGATGTAGGTCAAGATTGACCGAACCACTCTAAATCTCGGTTTGCATTTACATTATGTTCTCTATCTTAACTGCAACTACTTCCATAGCTTTACTTTAACTGCACTTTACTTGATCTTAAGTTAAAGCAATTTCCGATTCAACTTTCATACTGAAATCGTTCTTATCATACGAACGTCGTTTTAAATCGTCAAAAGTTTTCCGCTGCACTAATTCACCCCCCCCCCTCTTAGTGCTCTTGATCCTAACACTCGCCAAGTGGATCGTCGCAAGTCCAGGAGTTTGCCGGAAGTCCGCCAGATTATCGCCGAGAGTTCGTCAGACATTCGCTGGAAGCTCACTGGAAGGGAACTCGACATTGCCAGTTTAAAACCTACTTAGGACTATGTCTTAATTTCGAAGTTGGCATGTAATTAAGGTTAGGATTGAGGGTTAATCCTATAACCCGATTAGGGGCCAATTGGGCATGAGTTCAAACTGGTTTGAATCGAGTTTGGAGCCCAACCAGTAAGCTGAAATGGTCTAGGCGGTGGCACTGCCTAGAACCCGAGAGTTCTGGCGGTGGTACCGCCAGTACACTGTCAGTATCTGACACTAATAGGCGGTGGCACCGCCAGTGTTGGAAAACGCAAAAGAATTCAAATTTGAATTCTCTTGGGGTCTATATAAATCCCATCCTTTCATGCATGAAAGGGCACCGAAACTTAGCATTTATTCTGAGATTTTGAGAGCTTAAAAGTGTTGTAAAAGGTCAAAAGTTCTTCTCCCTCTTTTCTTTAAGTTTTCATCATTCAAGAGATGAGTGAAAAATCTATAAGGGTTGTCTCCTAAGCCCGTCAAAAGGAGTGAAATTGTAAAAGGGTGGTTGGCCTTTGCTTATTGAAGGAAAGCCTCTAGTGGACGTCGGTGACCTTTTCGGAAGAGGAAGCCAAAAGTGGATGTAGGTCAAGATTGACCGAACCACTCTAAATCATTTGTTCTCTATCTTAATTGCAACTGCGTCCATAGCTTTACTTTAACTACACTTTGCTTGATCTTAAGTTAAAGTAATTTCCGAATCGACTTTCATACCAAAATAGTTTTTATCATATGAATGCAGTTTTAAATCGTCAAAAGTTTTCCGCTACACTAATTCACCTCCCCCCTCTTAGTGCTCTTGATCCTAACAATTGGTATCAGAGCTCGGTTAACTCTCAATCGGATTAAAACCCAAGAGAGATGGCATATGCCAGAATCCAAGAGGGCCACTCTATCACACATCCACCCATGTTTAATGGGACGAACTACACCTATTGGAAAACCCGAATGAGGATTTTCCTTATTTCAATGGATTTTAAACTTTGGAATCTTGTCGAAAATAGATATTCGAACTCTTCTTTTCTAATGATCGATTGGAATGAATTGGAGAAGAAGACTTTCGCTCTTAATGCAAAGGCTATGAATGCCTTATTTTGTGCGCTTGATAAAAATGAGTTCAATCGTGTTTCAATTTGTGAAACCACATTTGATATTTGGCATACACTTGAAGTGACTCACGAAGGCATAAGTAGAGTGAAAGAGTCAAAAATCAATCTTTTGATACATTCTTTTGAACTTTTCCGAATGAAACTGAGCGAGACTATTGGCGACATGTACACCCGTTTCACGGATGTCGTCAATGGTCTAAAAGGACTCGGCAAAAGTTTTTTAGATTTTAAGCTCATAAATAAGATTCTAAGATCCCTTCCTAAGAGTTGGGACCCTAAAGTCACTGCTATTCAAGAGGCTAAAGATTTAAACAACTTTCCTCTTGAAGAATTAATCGGGTCATTAATGACCTACGAAATGACTTGCTAAGCTCATAAAGAGCAAGAAGACATCCTTCCAAAGAGCAGGAAGGATATGACACTTAGAACTTTCGAAGACCACTTGAGAGAAAACTCAAGTGATGAAGACTGTGATGATGACTTGGCACTTCTAATAAGGAAATTCAAAAAATTCATTAAAAGAAACAAGTTTAAAAATGACACAAAAAATAAATTTGAACCCAAAAAGGAGCAAGTTATTTGCTATGAATGCAAGAAGCCGGAACACTACCAAAGTGATTGTCCCCAAGCCAAGAAGAGAACACCAAAGAAGAAGGTGCTCAAAGCAACATGAGATGACTCAAGTGCATCCGAAGAAGAGGAGTCCAACACCGAGCAAGTTACTCATTATGCCCTAATGGCCATCGGAGACGAGGTAACGAATTTAATTGATGCAGATTTATCATTTGACGAATTACTAAATGCCTTCCATGACTTATTTGATGAATGCAAAACTATTAGTAGAAAATACAAATTGCTAAAAAAGGAGCATGATAGTCTTACTTGTAATTTTGATAAATTAAAAACTGAATATTATAATAGTTTAGCTCCATGTAAAAAATGTCATGATCTAGAAACTCTCCAAACGGAGAACTTGCTACTTAAGGACACCTTGAAGAAATTCGAGGTTGGTAGCAAGTCTTTGAATATGATCCTTACAAATAAGAGTCATGTTCCTAAAAGAAGTGGAATAGGCTTTGTAAGAAGTCCTCACCAAAATCCAACCACCTTTATTAAAGGTCCTATCTTACATGTTTGGCACCAAAGCAAATGCAACTTTTGTTGCAAACATGGACATAGAACTTATCATTGTCCATTCAAGAAAGTTAGTCTGAACAAATTGATTTGGGTTCCTAAAGGAACCATGATAAATTCTATGCAACATGATAAACAATTTAGATCAGTGTTTGAGACACCCAAAAGTAAATGGGTACCTAAATATCATCGTTTCTTGTAGAAACATATATCATCACAAGCTAGGAGCAAGAGATGGTACCTTCATAGTGGATGCTCAAGGCATATGACCGGAGATCCATCTCAATTCTCTAAGCTCACTAGCATAGACGAAGGCTATGTCACCTTTGGAGACAATAACAAAGGTAAAATCATTGGCAAAGGAACCCTAGGTAACAAATCCAACTTCTTTATTGAAGATGTATTGTTAGTTGATGGTTTAAAACATAACTTCTTGAGCATTAGTCAATTGTGTGATAAAGGATATATTGTCAAATTTGAATCTAATGCTTGCATCATTGAAAAACCACACAAAAACACATCTATGATTGCATTAAAACAAAATAACGTATACACCATTGACATCAATGATCTTTGCAATGAAATGTGTTTCTCGATTTTGAATGAGGATGCTTAGCTTTGGCATAGGAGATTAGGTCATGCTAGCATGAAACTAATCACTCAAATATCATCCAAAGAACTTGTAAAAGGAATTCCTCATATCAAGTTCATCAAAGATAATGTGTGTGATGCTTATCAATTAGGAAAACAAATTAAGGGTAGTTTCAAATCTAAGAATCAAATAAGCTCCTCTAGGCCCTTACAATTGATCCATATGGACTTGTTTGGACCTATCTCTACATCAAGTCTAGGAGGTAGCAAATACGCCTTCGTCATTGTAGATGACTATAGTAGATACACATGGACTTATTTCTTAAAACACAAAAATGAATGCTTTAGATATTTTACCAAGTTTTGCAAACTTGTCCAAAATGAAAAGGGTTCTATGATTTCGTCAATTAGAAGTGATCATGGTGGTGAATTTCAAAACCATGATTTTCAAGAATTTTATGAATTTAATGGATACAATCATAACTTCTTTACTCGAAGAAATCCTCAACAAAATAGAGTAGTAGAAAGAAAAAATAGAAATTTACAAGAAATGGCAAGAACCATATTGAATGAACATAGCCTACCCAAATATTTTTGGGCCAAAGCCGTAAACACTGCATGCTATATTTTGAATAGAGTTCTAGTAAGACCCTTACTCACCAAAACTCCCTATGAGTTGTGGAACAACAAAAAACCCAATGTTTCATATTTTAAAGTTTTTAGGTGTAAGTGTTTTATCTTGAATGAAAAAGATGCCTTAGGAAAATTTGATGCTAAATCCGATGAAGGAATTTTCCTTGGTTATTCTTCAGTTTCTAAAGCTTTTCGTATCTTCAATAAAAGAACTTTAATTATAGAAGAATCCATTCATGTTATTTTCAATGAGATTTTCGAAATCAAGAAAAATGATTTGATGATGATGTTAATTTTGATTCTTTGAATTTCAATGAAACCCCTTCTCCAACTAGCAACTTGGATGCATCCACTTCCGAAACATCCTTACCCAAGGATTGGAAATATGTAGATGCTCATCCTAAGGAGCTAATCCTAGGAGACACATCTAAGGGGGTTCAAACACGTTCTTCTCTTAAAGAATTTTGTGCCAATGTCGCTTTTCTCTCCCAAATTGAACCTAAATGTATTGACGAAACCATGAAAGATGATTCATGGATTATCGCAATGCAAGATGAGTTAAATCAATTTGAGAGAAATGAGGTGTGGAAGCTTGTTCCTAGGCCAAATGACCATTTAGTTATTGGTACTAAATGGGTCTTTAGAAATAAGAAAGATGAATATGGTATCATGGTTAGAAATAAGGCTAGATTAGTAGCCAAAGGTTTTAACCAAGAAGAAGGTATCGATTACGAAGAAACCTTCGCTCCTGTGGCTAGATTAGAAGCCATAAGGATGCTCCTTGCCTATGCTAGTAATAATAATTTTAATTTATTTCAAATGGATGTTAAAAGCGCTTTTCTTAATGGCTTTATTTCCGAAGAAGTTTATGTTTAATAACCTCCTAGATTTGAAAATTATAGCCTCACTAATCATGTGTTTAAATTAACTAAAGCTCTCTATGGTTTAAAACAAGCCCCAAGGGCTTGGTATAAGAGACTTAGTTCTTTTCTTATTAAAAATAATTTTACAAAAGGCAAGGTTGATACTACATTGTTTATCAAGAATTTTGAAAATAATTTTCTCATTATTCATATTTATGTTGATGATATTATCTTTGGCACTACAAACGAATCTCTTTGTGAATCATTTGCTAAAACCATGAGTCTAGAATTTGAAATGAGTTTGATGGGAGAATTAACCTTTTTCTTAGGCTTACAAATTAAGCAACTAAGAAATGACATCTTTATTAGTCAAACTAAATATGCTTTAGATTTGCTAAAGAGATTTAATATGGAAAGCTCAAAAGCTATTAACACTCCTATGAGCACATCCACTAAGTTAGAAGTTGATGAAAGTGGAGAAAGCTTTGATCAAAAAACTTATAGGGCTATGATAGGAAGTTTACTTTATCTCACTACAACTAGACCAAATATCATGTTCAGTGTAGGACTTTGTGCTAGGTTTCAATCGAACCCTAAGATATCTCATCTCAAAGCGGTTAAAAGAATACTTAGATATCTTAAAGGTACCACAAATCTAAGATTATGGTATCCGAAAACGGAGAAGTTTGAGTTAATTGCTTATGCTGATGTAGATTTTGTTGGATATAGATTAGATAGAAAAAGCACATCAGGAACATGTCAATTTTTGGGACATGCTCTTGTTTCCTAGTTATCTAAGAAACAAAACTCGGTTGCACTATCAACAACCGAAGCTGAGTATATTGCAGCTGGTGCATGCTGTGCACAAGTTGTGTGGATGAAAAACACCTCAGAAGATTATAAAGTTCATCTTAAAAATATTCCCATTAAATGTGATAACACAAGTGCTATATGTTTAACAAAGAATCCCATTCAACACTCAAAAACAAAACATATTGATATTAGACATCACTTTATACGAGATCATGTCACTAATCATGATGTCATTATAGAGTTCATTAATACTAAACATCAACTAGCTGATATTTTTACAAAGCCTTTAAGTGAAGAACAATTTAATTTCATTAGAAGAGAATTAGGAATGGTAATGTGTCCGAATGCTTGAACTCATTAAATTTATTTTTCGGACTTTCTTGATTCAATAATCAAATCACTTAATTGCTATGATGATTTTACATGATTACATGCCTTAGTAATATGTTAGAAATTATGTGTTTTGGATATAAAAATTTCCATGATAATAAGCATGTTTTATCTTCATGATTGTATTGGAAAATCTATAGCAAAACCTGTCCGAATGCATGAAAGTGTTAAATTTTATTTTCGAATTTTCTTGATACCTTATTCTCTTCCGAACTTAATGTAGCTTTCATAAGCATATGTCATATCGAGTTTGATTCATATCATTGATTTTTGACATATGGAATCAATTAGCAAATGCATCTTTCATAGGCTTATAATGTGAAAAATATTTTCGAGAAATGGACTTGATAAAATGATTCCTTCTTATAATTTCTTTCTTGAAAAAGAAAGATTGTTTACTTGCAAGGATATTGATTCACATACATATCTTGATCCTTGTAAAAATGAAGCTTGATTTAATCTTTTCTTGAGATGTTTGTATAATTGGTATCCTATCACTCATTGTTGAAAAATGACATGAACCTAGTTATGACATGAATCATTACCGCACTTATGTTTAAAATTTGCTTATATTGTTCTCCTTTTTGTTGATGACAAAGGGGGAGAAATATATGAATTGATGCTATGAGTGCTATGAGTGCCATATTTGAATTTGAATTAAAAAAGCTTGCATCAAAATATATGGTAAATTGATGATAGAAATGCTATGATTGCTAAACACCTGAAATATTTGCATTATGTTAAGATATCAAGAACTTGCATCGCAATTTTACATGTTGATATCTTACCATATGATGAATTGCTACCATTACTATCATTCACATTTGAAATGTAAAACTTGAAAATGGATGTCAAGCCTTGACATTATTTTCAGAGAGATACATCATGATGGGAACACATTCTTGGCAGAGATAGTGGGAGCATGATAGAGTTGAGCGAGGTTGGAGAACCAAGCTCCAGCACCACTCTACAGCCCGAGTCTATTCAGGTACCTAATACACAAGTTTTAACTTTATGTAGGTCTAACAAAGTATCCCATCCTCCTGAGAGATATGTGGGACATATTAGATGAGAGAATGTTGAGGATATTGATCCTCAAACCTATGAGGAGGCTATTATGAGTATAGACTCCGGGAAGTGGCAAGATGCCATGAATTCTGAGATGGATTCTATGTATTCCAACAAGGTTTGGTACCTAGTTGATGCGCCCGAAGGTATTATACCCATCGGTTATAAGTGGATCTTTAATAAAAAGATCGGAGTAGATGGAAAGATAGAGACCTATAAAGCAAGGCTAGTGGCTAAGGGGTATCGTCAAAGGCAAGGTGTTGACCATGATAAAACCTTCTCACCCGTAGCAATGCTAAAATCCGTCTGAATTCTATTGGCTATTGTAGCACACTATGATTATGAGATCTGGCATATGGATGTGAAAACTGCATTCCTCAATAGAAACCTTGATGAGGAGGTGTATATGATACAACCTGAAGGATTCGTATCCAAGGACTGCCCAGATAAGTTGTACAGGTTGCTTAGATCCATTTATAGACTAAAGCAAGCTTCCCAAAGTTGGAATATAAGATTTGATGAGGCAATCAGATCTTATGACTTTGTTAAGAATGAAGATGAGCCTTGTGTGTACAGGAAGGTAAGTGGGAGCGCTATCACCTTTTTTGTGTTATATGTAGATGACATCCTGACCATTGGGAATGACGTAGGAATACTATCCATAGTAAAGGCTTGGTTATTTAGACACTTCTCCATGAAGGATTTAGGGGAAGCATCCTATATCTTGGGGATTCGGATCTATAGAGATAGATCCAAGAGGATGCTTAGCTTGTCCCAATCTAGGTATATAGAAACCATTGTCAAAAGGTTTGGTATGGAAAATTCCAAGAGAGGTCTCATACCGATAAGACATGGGATATCGCTTTCTAAGAGTATGTCCCAAAAAACTCAAGAAGAAAGGGCGAACATAGATATGATACCTTATGCCTTG